>JANBPO010006516.1:19074090-19578095 GCA_024336825.1 Amorphophallus titanum
TCGTCGTCTCCGCCGGCTGGCTGCCGATCGCCGTGGCGTCCGTCGCGCTGGTCGTGAAGGAATCGTTTTACCAATACGCGAAACGGCAGGCGAGCCGGCTCAAGTCGCGCATCCTGCTCGCGAACGCGATGGACCACCGGGCCGACGCGCTGGCGTCGCTGCTCGCGCTGTTCGCGCTCCTCGCCGTGCGTATCGGCGGACCGGCGTGGGCGTCGGCGGACGCGGTGGCGGGCCTGCTGCTCGCCGGCTGGCTCGGCGCGGAGTCGCTGAACTTCGTGCAAGATTCTTCTAAGGCTATCTTCATGCTGTGTTTTCTAGAAGCCAACCCTGTGAAGGTTCTGCCTTCTGAAAACGAACCTCGTGTCATTTTTGGTAAGACAAACCTCGTGCAGGTTTTAAATATTTGACCTCGAGCTCTTTTGTTAAAATGTATACCCCGTGTCATTTTTCTTCCAACTCACTGTAGATCCTAATAAAAATCTACTTAGGAAGAAGAACAACAAATGAAATACAAATGATAATAAAGGGAGTGGAGATTAAAATAAACAATGCACGAGGTGCAAATAAGGAGTTGTGATCGCCAGAGGGGTTACCTCAAATTAAATAGGAAATGATCGCGAATACCTGGTCAAATTAAGAGTGCGGGATGATTGTGAGTAGCTCCTCCTCCTTCTATCGGCCGACCGATGAAGGGGGTTTTCTCTATCTTGATTACCTTCAAAACAACCAAGAAAACATAAAAATGGAATTAGCCAACGGTGCGTAGTATCAATCCAAGAAAGTGATGATGAAATAATCGAGCATGAATAAGAATGGGCACCTTTTGGTTTCTTTGAAAACCCCTAAAAGAAATGAGGAGAGAGAAATGGGGTGCAATGGACTAGATGCAAGGAAATGGCAAGCAGACTAAATGCAGTAAGAATGACAAACAGATTAAGTGAAGGGGGTGAAGCCCTGCTGTTCCTGGCAAACAGTGAAGGGGGAATGAGAGGGTCAGCCTTCAAAGCAGCAACGCATGAACAAGACCACAACGCACAAAAATGATTTTGCAACCAGAAACTCGACTAATCTCCCGACCAACCCCTTAAACCAACGCACAGGCTGCCCTTTTATAATGTTCAAAAGCTCAGATTTTTAGAAATCATCGAACAGGGCAAGATTAAAACGATGCAGGGGGCCAAAGTCGGCAGGAAACCAAAGAGGAAAGAGCCTGTTAAGGCATGGGATAAAGCGAGACGCGACGTAAGTAAAGGCGTCAATTCAAGAATTGACGACCTTGATGAGGGCGCCACTAAAAGCCACGACCTTACTAAGGGGCGTCATTTTATGGAGAAAATTTGGTAATAAAATATTACTGTAATTTGAAAATAAGGATGAAACGCCTTTAATGAAGTCGCTATATAAATAACGACGTAGAAAAGGACGCTAGCAAATATTTTATTTTGGAAAGTAACGTATAGGGTAATAAAATTTGACGCCCTCTTTACCCCTTGGGAGACCCTCTGGCCTTGCTGGCCCTCTACCAGCAAGGGACCATCCCTCACATCCTCCACTCGGCATCACCGAGTTACCCACGGGTTTGGGTGAGTGCCGAGTGAGTTGGCCACCAATATCGGCCCGTTCGATTTGCGAATGTGCTTGCTTGCCTAGGTCCGAGGTCGTGTCACATCATCGCCACCTCGGCAACACCGACGAATAGACACCCTTACTCGGACCTTACGTCCGGGTTAAGGAAATAAACCTTTCCTTGTGTCAGCACCGACCCAGTGCTGACGAATATTCTAAGAGACAAACAAACCCTGTTGGTCCTTGCAACCTCAGTGATGCTGACGAATAGACATCCTGCCCGGACCTTACATCTGGGCAGGGGAATAAACCTTTCCTTGTGTCAGCACCGACCCCGGGCTGAAGAATATTCCAAGAAATAAATAAACCCTGTCGGCTCCGCTATCTCGGCGATATCGGCGAACAAATACCTTACTCGAGCCTTACGCTTGGGATAAGGGAATAAACCTACCTTTGTGTCGGTACTGACCCAGTGCCGACGACCACCAGAAAAGACAAATAAACCATGTCGGCTCCGCCATCTTGGCGATACCGGCGAACAAACACCCTACTCGAGCCTTACGCTTGGGATAAGGGAATAAACCTACCTTTGCGTCGGCGCTAACCCAATGTCGACGACCACCAGAAGAGACAAATAAACCCCGTCGGTTCCGTCACCCAGGCGATACCGGCGAACAAAACACCTTACTCGGACCTTACGTCTGGGGTAAGGAAATAGACCCTTCTATGCGTCAGCACCGACCCAGCGCTGACGAATATCCCAAGAGACAGACGAGCCATGTCGATTTCGTCATCTCGACGACACCGATGAATAGGCACCTCACCCGGACCTTACGTCTGGGAGGGGAAGTAAACCCCTCTTTGCATCAACACCGATCCAGCGTTGATGAATGCCTCAAGAGACGAACAAACTGCGTCAGGTTCCGCCACCCTAGCGACGCCGACGAGTGAACATCCCGCCCAGACCCCTTTGACTTGAACCTTCCGTTCAGGTCATTTGAATCAATAAGCTCTTCTCTCCGTCCCTTCGAGTGATGAATAACCCTTTGACTTGAACCTCCCGTTCAGGTCGTTTGAATCAATAAGCTCTTCTCTTCGTCCCTTCGGGTGACGAATAACCCTTTGACTTGAACCTCCCGTTCAGGTCATTTGAATCAATAAGCTCTTCTCTCTGTCCCTTCGGGCGATGAATGATCCTTTGACTTGAGGCTCACGGGTGAAGACTACTCTCCGCCCAGGCCAATGTCCTCCACGGAGCTACTCGACAGGGCCGCGAGGCTCGCGTGGTGGAGTGATTCCCTCGTCTCTCCCCTGGGGAGGCGAGCACTCTCCTACGTGCCTCTGCGGGTCCGACCGAAGCATTCCTAGATCAATCTACGGGCGTGGGCTAGCATCCCGTCGAAGAGTAAGAGAAAAGGGGGAGAAGGAAGAAAGGACTCATGGACCAGCATGCAAGACCATGTATACGAATGTCTTTCTATTCCAAAATAAAAAGATACATGTGCTGTGGGGCATACCCCTGACTTACATGACCGAAAAGGAGGAAGAGAGGGGAAGAGGAAGAGGGAAGAGCAGAATACGTCAGGAGGTTTGGGGAGAGTGGCGTTCAGTCAATTCCCCGGAAGATATCTTCGAGGGGGAGGATGCCGATACAGGGGAAGCTCGCCATGTCATTCAGTCGGCTCTTCTATCCCTCGAGATGCCCCAGCTCCGCTTCGAGGGAGGCTGCCTCAGCCCTGGCAACGGCTAGTGCCTCACCCGTCCTCTCCACAGTCACCTCAGCTTCGGCCAGCGCAGACTTAGCGGTGGCAAGGCGGCCTTCTAGCTCTTCAATCCTGCCCTTGAGGGCATGAACATCCTAATGACCACCCGCCAAGACCTTCTCGAGCCGCTCTTCGCTGGTCTGGCGCTCCTCCAAGGCTTGCAAATATTCACCCTCCTGGGCCCTGATGGCAGCAAGCTCGTTGGGGACCCGAGTCTCGAGGAACTCGTGACGATTTACATACTTCAGTAGTAACAGTACACGTAGCGACCACTCCTCCAGAGGACAGCTGAGCACTTGCAACGCACCGGTCAGTTGCGTCGCTATTGCATGCGCCCCTCGGTACGTGAGAGAGGGGTCGGCAAATATCATTGAACGCAGCGCTACTAGCATAGGGCAGACCGGTGCGTCCGAGGCGGTGTGACCAATGGAAGGCACCTCTGGCGGGCGGAACTCCACCATGTCGTCCATGGCGGCCCACATCTCTACGTCCACCGTAGCCGATGAGGAAGGGAGCGCCACGGATAGGTCACTCGAGCCTCCCGCTTCTACATGCAGCCCCCGACCGGCTAGCGCCAGAGGAGCTGCTGGAGCCATGGCTGCACCACTTGACTCTATAACCGCGAGGGGCTGCTCCTCCTTGCTCTCGGTTGAGGGAAGTGCGGGGAGCGGAGCATACTCTGCTACCGTCGCTGAAGTCTGGGCCGCTTCGTCTACCGATGTCCCCTCTTCACCACGAACCGTGAGCTCGGCCAGCGTCCTCCCCAGGAGCCGACTCTCCTCCGGCGTCGCAAGTGGCCAAGGAGGGGGAAGGGGAACCATGAGCTTCAATCCGCTCCCCGACCGCAGGAAGGACACAATTTGCTCCACCTCCGCTGCCGAGAGTAGCTTCGGCTCGTCTGTCTCCGCCGGGGCTGCCATCCCTCTCCGCTTGGCCACAGCTCTGCAGGCTTTCGCAGAGCGTGCCTCAGGGAGACCCTCCTCTTCCTGGAACACAAAGAAGTAGGGGGATTAGTCTTGCATCAAGCGAAGCAGGCTGCCTGAGTTCCGAAAAGCATGGAAAGAGTCCCAGGGGTATCGCTGTACCTCGATCATGGAGATGACCTGGCTTTCCGGTGCTATCTCCCCTTCCTCCAGGGCCTCCCCGGCAGCGGATACAGTCTCTGCAGCTTCCTCCTGCTGCAGGACCTCGAAGAAAGCCGCCAGTTTCCCCAGACCGGCGCCACCACCCTCGGGTTGCTCGACCGATGCATCAGGGAGGGGCGCCTCTGTGGCCTCCGGTCGAGCCTCCTCCTGCAGATAAACCAGAAGATGAGGGACGGAGGACCGGAAACTAACTGCAAAAAGGAAGGCCTCACGCGAATGGGCCCGCACTTACAACATCTGCCTCGGGAGATGCCTCGTCAGAAGAGTAGTTGTAGTCTACCTTCTCGCTGGAGGAAGACTCGACTGAGGCAGGTTCCTCCCTGGTCGGAGAAGGAATGCCCGCTCGAGCGCCTTCGGCCTCCTCCTCGCATGGGCTGGCAGACGGCGAGGCCTCGGACCTCAGCCTCCTCCTCGTATATATCAGCTTCGGCTCAGGGATCGCCCGGGCCTCTATATGCGCGGGAAGGGGTCCCACCTCCCACTGTAATTGCAGAGGAGAATAAAAGGAAAGCTCAAGTTCCTCAGTTGGAATGTATATTTTTTTTTGATTCTTTCCTTAATTTGCTTTATATGTAGTGTTTTGTTGCGTTGATTCCTCGCCAAGCCCCTTGGTCTCTTTCCCCAAGCGTGAGGAGGCCCTCAACGGGCTAAAACTACAGTGGATTCTAGGATCGCTCGGTAAAGGGAACCACGATGTTTTTGTGTCAATGGCCGATGTCCACACCTAATGTGGGTGACATCAAACTCCCCTCCTCGAGGTCTTTCCCCGATTACTCAATTTGTGTGTCTCCATGATTTGATCGAGCAGGGTGTGTGCATCTGCAATGGTAAATGAAAATGTAATGAATGATTTGATATTGGGAGATGCTGGATTCTCTTTCACTCCCATTTAGTGAGTTATAAGGGTATCGATTAATCCCTATATGTGCCTCGGCCGTAAGGTTGCTTGCCCCCGAGGGTAGTCATCATCCTCCCTCAAGGTGTTCGATGGAGCGTCACTGAAGTCTTTCTTTCCTTCCCTTTTTCCCCCAAGGCTTCCTTTGGCTACCCTAGCTCGGGCATGAGCCTATATCCACCAGCTGGGACTGCCTGTCCTTGTTTGAGGAGTGGCGTGAAAGGCCTACCTGTTTCAGTGAAGCTCAGCACTGTGTCATAGTACTAAATTAGAAGGTTTCTCGACAGCCGCCATACTCTCTACCATCAAGCCTGTGAATTAATTACCGGGGAAGGGAATAATCATTGCTCATTACTCTTTTCATCCCGATAGCCAGTACTCACTCCGAGTTCCAGGGGGTCTGTCGCATTATGACATGTTTCCCAAGAGACTCCTTGCACAAAGTGAGATATAAAACGCCACTTAGTTGGCTACATAAAATTCCTCGCTGTTCCTAGTGCCCCCCTAGATCATCCTGAATCCCTAGTAGGCCAGCCCCCGGGATTCCTTTTCAGGGACGATCTTTGCGCTCTGAGGTTGTCCTAGTCTGCTTCTCAGAATATTTTATGGATTAACACTGATTACTCCGTGTGTTGATCTACTTGATAAATGGAGCATCCCCTCTGTCATAGGGAGATGCTGCCCATTTGTTCTTAGAGCTCCTGTGATTAATTTCATAGGGGTTAAGGTGTTTATATACGACAATGTTTGATGTCTGATTATGGCAGAGGCACCTCTTATCCTCAATTGGAGTAGGGAGAGGGGGTCGAGCCCCTCCCCCTCCCTATGTTTGTGTGTGTGAGAGAGTGAGAGAGGGTGGGAGCAGGGAGAGGCGACTGAGTCATGCGTGTGTCTGTGTGTGAGAGTGAGAGTGACAGAGGGCGGAAGTAAGGAGGGGGAGGGGGGCCAACGGGAGAGGGAGAGAGGAGAATGCCTGTGGTGTGGGGAGGTGTTCGCCTGACTCTTTCATCGTCGTCACTGCCGAAGCTCACCGCCATCACTGCGCCCTCACTGCCAGTGCCGCCTCCACTTAGCCCTCACTGATGTCCCAGGGTCGCTCCGCCGCACCCGCCCGCCCTTGCCACTCCACCACTTTCCCGCCATCATCCTTGGGTAGCTCCGCCCGTTGCTGTTGCTGGGGAAGAAGGAGGGTGAGAGAGAGGGCAGATGGGTGAGAGAGAGAGGGGGAGAGAATGAGAGGGGGTGAGATTGTGAGAGAGGAGAGGGAGATCGAGAGGAGGAGGGGTTAGGGGACGGTCCCGCCCTCTCATTTTTCAATTTTCTTTTTTTTCATTTTCTCATTTTCACCATCTTTTTCATTCATTCATTCATCATTTTTTCTCATTCATTTATTTTTCTAATAGGATAAAATCTCACTCAATATAAAATATCATTACATCTAAGAAAAGAAATTTATTATTTATTATTTAGAGATCCGAAGATCTATAATTTAGAAATTTTCTATTAATTTTAGAAATGTAACATGGGACCCATGAAAATGTTTCGAAACCCGTGAATGTTAGAGTGGGAGAGAGTAGCAGCACTGGCAATGGGGAGCTAGGGCTCCTCACGGGGTCATGTTGGATGCACTTAGAATAATAATAAAATATCACTGTACCTTTTATCAATTTTATCATGCGAGCGCGTGCCAGTCACGTGTGTGACAATGTGTTCGGGTTCCAAGATTGGGATGATCTGGAACCCAAGGTGCACTCTATCTGATTAACCAGATGATGGTGGATATCAGGTCGGGATTGGAGACCCGCCATGCCATAGAGGTGTTGGACGCACTCAGAATAATAATAAAATATAGTGGTGTCTTTTTAATCGCCAAGAAATGGGGCCTCATGGCCTGGAAATCAAGCTTCATGAAACAAATGGAAAATGGGTGAAGAGCATTGAGATCCTCTTCATTAGGGTCTGAGTAATTATTCGAAGTCATATCGGTCATGTATTGACCATCGAGATTTTGCGAAATTCGCTTCTGATAGCGTTTTCAAGACCGGACCCACTAAAGCCGCTAGCGGAAATCTGAGCGTCCTTCATGGCCTGCTCTAAAATTTCACCCTTAACGCTCTGGCTCCAGAGCTTGCGAGCCTCCTTAAGCGTTTCAACCGCCTTCTTTGGGCTACCACTGAGAACGTCATCTGGCTTCAGATTCGTCATGAAGTCATCGAGCTTATCGACGACCCGACTCGCCATGAACCTCTCCGACTTGTCGGCGGTCTGCGCTGCAGCGCTGGCAACGCGGCGAAGGATTTCAAGATCCTGCAACGTCGAGGCAACATCCTTGCTGGCGTCGATTCTGCTTAGGGCGGCATAGGTTCTAGGGTGAAGATTGGCGTCAACGCCCTTAAGGCGAAGATCGGCAATCATGGTGTTGACGGCCTGACCGAGCCTACCGGGCTTCAGTTTGACGCCAATTTGATCCGCCGCTGCATACATGCGTTGTGATGCAGCCTTCAGATCCTCGACAACAGGAACGGCTTTTTCGCCAACGCGAGTGCCGATTGCCTTGCCTACAGCGCGACCGGCCAGTGGCACAGCGCCGCCGACAAGCGCGCCAGTCACAAGCCCTTGGCCGGCGCCCATTAGGCGGTCGCCAATGTCACCATCAGCCGAGCCCGCTCCATAGGCTGCCCCGGTCACTCCGCCGCTGGCTATGCCTGTGCCGAGCTTTCCAACCGTTGTCGCGGCGCGAGCGACACTTGCACCTGGCACGGCCGCCAAGGGCACCGCACCAACAACTTGCCCCGCGAGCCTGTAGCCAGGCAGATTCTCAGCTTGATCAGCGTCAATGCGGCGAGCGCTATCGCGCGTGCGCTCGTAGCCTCCCTGGAATGTACGGCCCTCTTCCCCAAGCACATTGCCGCGAACCCAATCCATCGCGCCACCAAGCGCGCCGGCAATCTCATCTGCGGTGCCGAGCGTCACAGAATCGACGGCACCTCGCGCTACGGCGTCCGCCTTATCACCCGCGGTATATTCCTTCGGAGCAGGCTGGGATGGCGCGGGAGACTGAGACGGAGCGCCAAGCGCCTCCATAGCCGCTTCGATGGATGGATCATCCACCTCGAAGCGCTTGCCTTTGGCCTCTATCTCAAACCGCGCCATCAACGAACTTCCCTGAAGCGAACGCCGTTGCTGAGGGTCTGCCAGCCTGCTTCGTCCGGATTATCGAGATGAAGGCCCCGCTTTCGCGCGACCTGGAGGAATTCCCGGCAGACATCGTTCTGTCACCAAAGTCAGACATGGGCCGGAAACTTGGCCTTTTCCTCGTGACCAATGCAACGCCCCTAGTCGAAGCTGAATTGCTTCATCGAGAAATTGAGAAGCGGGGTCGTGAGCGGACAATAGGGGCCGTCGCGCTGATCGAGGACGCGGCTAAGATTTCCGTCATTGGGAATAACCGCTTCCAGCGGGCTATCAATGGCGGCCTCCCAACTCGCTTCTTTCGCGGCACTGAACAAGAAGCAATATCGAGCTTCCGCAAACTTTCCGCCGTTTAGCCTATAATCAGCTCATCTCTCTGACCTTGAAGCCCTCGGTTCACGCCGGGGGCTTCTTGCGTTGGTGATTCTAGCAGACAACCCACGAGACGAAAAGAAAATACACGCTTTAACGTGGATTGTGCTTTACATGCACGCCAAAGCGTGTATTCTCATCCTCATCCAAGCGAGAGACCCCCAACCTTCTCCCGCTTCAACAAAGGATGAGGATGATGGAAGTCGAATTCAGCAAAAACGTAGAGATTGTAGCGAAGATCGCCGACCGCGCGGGATCGAAGCTGATCAAAGCCTCAGGCGGCCGCATCTCCTTCATGATGGACTTGCTCGCAGCCGATGGCGTGAACGGTAACCCGCCGATTGACTTCGAGCGCCTTCTCGCCGCTGACGATTTCAATTTCACCCACGATGTCTGCGGAATTGCGAGCCACCTCGATCGCGCCACCGGCAAGTTGCAGGATTTCTTCATCCCCCGGTTCGCTCGCTCGACACAAGCCGCCTGATCCCCTTCGGCATCCCGCACACAGCGGCGGGATATCGAAATGGATCTACCTCAGCACGCAAGACGGTTCGCCTGACCTGCTGGGGCTCTCGAAACACAGGGGATGAAGATGGCAAGCATCGAAATCACAAAAATCGAGCTACTCGCGCTCAAGAAGTTGGCTCTGATCAACGGCGCGCTGGCCAAGTCTCTCTCCGGGCAGGCCTCAGTCGAGCAGACGGCTCTTACCCGCGTCCTTGTCGACGTCTTGAGCCGCGCCGACGTGGCGAACGCCACCAGCTAACCCCACCCAACTCCGTCCAGACGGGAGAGCGTCCCGTCGCAGTTTGAGGACAATGGCAATGGCACACGAAGCAGACCGTTTCGAGATCGAATACACTTACTAGTTCTTACTTATCTTCGGGGTTAACTTACAATATCTCTCTTTTCTCTCTCTAACTCCACCCGATTAACAATGATCTCTGTGTGCATGTGTGCGCGTGTGTGTGTGAGAGTGAGACCCAATGGGACTGTGAGCTGCCATGCAAGTATGCAACCCTTCGATGGGACTGACAGGGCCCGCACAGCGCTCTGGAGGTGCAGGCCCTCAGGGCCATGCGAGTAGCCTTATGGAGCCCACAAATTGGAAGGCTGACTACTACATCGGATAGTTTTTAGAATAGTATTGTGCACATACGGAGATATTGTATAATAATTAATACAAAAGTTTTAAAAATAAAAAACTAAATCTAATACGCAGCCGAGATATGTAGTAACTCGCCAGTGTACACTAAACATTTTTCTTCTAAAATTTAGATGTGGATAGATGTCGCTAGCTAGACAATTTTTTTTCATGGCCATTGTGAGTGTAACCGTGCGCTAGCTTGCCTCGTGCCATAATGTCAAGATGTTCTCTCTACTCCGATCTGGAGCCACCTCACAAGGCTGAGAGTATGATTTGTTAACTTGGTGATTCTTGTCTCTGATCGAAATCGTTTTGATTCGATATAATATGTCGGCCGACTTGATCCAATTCATCTCATCCCGACATCCTTTACCTCTCCCATCTATACGGTTTGTTTTAATTATTCTCTATCCCTTCCCCGCCCCAGCGTCTCTCACCCCGACATACTTTTCTTCCCTCACTCTTGTATCATATCAATTTTTTTTAAGTATAACATGATACATCTGAGTCAGATCGAGTCGACAAAACATGATCAAGAATGTGGACAACCAACATGCATGGTACTTTGAAGTTGAGCATCCTCGATACCGCTGGCCTTTCTTCCTCTTCATTGTTCACTGGGTAGTCAGTGGTGGAGCAGGAGCGTCCTGAGGCGAGAAGACTACTAATCAACAACATAGTTCAAGGAGATGAGAGCATTTATCAAAAGGTTGCCACACTTCATTAGTTTTGTCTAACATTTCATATAGGAATTGGCTACATATGCAAAGGCACATGATAATATGAGATCGGAATCACAATTAAGTTCAAATGTTCTTAAGTTATGGAGTAGTAAGTTAAGTTGAGTGTTTTTCACAATGAGTTTTTCATAACAGATAACCAAAAAAACAGTATGGTAGACAGAGTGATAAAAAATAACCCTCTTATTTGAGGCCGTAGGCGGAGCCGTCGTGGAGGCGGCGCATGAAGCGGAGGATGGGATCGCCGCCGCCGGGCCCGTCGGCCGCCTGGCCGCCGTCCTGGATGCGGGCCTTGCCGCCGCCATCGGCGACCTTGACGCTCACCAGGCGGGGTCCGGTCCCCTTGAGCTGGATGCGCCATGCGGGCTTGTCGCCCACGGCGGGCAGGGTCAGCGAGGCCAACTGTTCGCCGGGCCCGCCGCCCGCGGCCAGGACCGCCGCCGCCAACGCGTCGTTCGCCCGCATCTTCGGCGCTGGAAGGGGGGCGGCGAAACCGGGGCGATCACCGCTTCGACCCGGCGCGCTGGCGGCCGGCGTCGGCTGCAGCGGCGCGGTCAGGGCGTGCATGGCCTGGGGGAAGGCGATCCATGCGCCGCTGAGCGACAGCACGGCCAGCGGCAGGCAGACCCAGAAACCCGTCATGTGATGCAGGTTGCTGAACACCGACGCCGAGCGGCGCCAGCGCAGGCCCTGGACGACCGCGGCGAGCGCGCCTCGCGGCCACCAGAGGATGAGGCCGGTGATGCTGGAGACCAGCATGGCCACGCCCAGCCAGCCGACCAGGGTCCGCCCGTTCTGGGCCAGCATCATGTTGCCGTGGATATTGTGGATGACGCCGCGCAACTCGCGCCGGGGATCGGCGACGCCGAGCAGCCGGCCGCTGCCGGGATCGAGCCAGGCGGTGAGCGAGGGCGGCCGCTGGCCCGGCGCGGGCGCGACAGGCGCATAGCCGACGACAACGACCGGCAGGCCGGGCTTCTCGGGCATCCGCAACTGGGCCGGCGCGGCGCGGCCGGCGAAGGCATGCCGCGCCGCGTCCAGATAGGTGTCCGGCGCCAGCCTCCCGGCGGTGACCGCGTAGCGCGCCGGGTGGATCATCTGGTCGAGCGGATCCTCCCAAACCAGGAACGCGCCGCTCAGGCCCAGCGGAACCAGCAGGATGAACAGGCCGACGCCGATCCAAAGGTGAATGTCGCGCCAAAGGGCGCGCAGCCCCAAGGTCTTCGTCTTCGCCACCGGCCTGCCCTCTATGTTGGTCGAGATGGGCTGCTAATAAGAATAATTCGCATGTGCAAGCGAAAAGCAAGGGCGGGACCCCTCACCTTGGGAGAGGGGCGGCGTCCGCCGAGCCGCGCTCGCGTCGGGCCGGCTCGATCACCCGAACATCGTCGGCGTCAGCGACTTCCTTGAGAAACGAGATGTCGAGCGCAGGCCGGCTGTCCTGCTGCGGGCTTGCCCACGGTGCCGGCGCGGCCGGCGCCGGTTGCCGTTCCGTCTGATGCCGTCCCGTCTGATGCCGTCCCGCCGCCGGCAGCCATTTTTCGAGGCAAGCTTTCAGCGTCGCCATCTTCACGGGCTTCGAAAGATAATCGTCCATGCCGGCGGCAAAACAGCGCTGATCCTCGCCATCCAGGGCATTGGCCGTCAGGGCGATGATGGGAAGACGCGCGTCCTGCGTCTCCGCCTCCCTGATGCGTTTGGTAAGCGTGAAGCCATCCATCTCGGGCATGTTGCAATCGGTCAGGAGCAGGCCGTAAGGCGCTCTGGCAAGTGCCGCCAGGGCACCGCGCCCGTCCTCTACGACATCGACCGCATATCCCAGCAGGGAAAGCTGGTGGAGGATCACTTCCCGATTGGCGGGATGATCCTCGGCCAGGAGAATGAGTCTGCCGTCCCTGATCGCGTCGCCCCGCGAAGGCGCCGCCTTGGGCGCGCCGACGATCGGCACGATTCTACGCTGCTCGATTTCCGGACTTTTCCTTCCGGCGGCCACGGCAACCGCGGTAACGACACGGGCGCGAGACAGGGCGGTGGTCAAAATCGTATCCGGAGCGGGCGTCGAGTCTTCGAGACTGTCCCCGAAAGCGTAGAGAACGAAGCGTCTCGGCGATCCGGCAAGGATGTCGCCGTTCTCGACCACCCGCCTCAGCGCGGCAGACGAGGCGACAGGTCCGAGCAGAATAGTGAACGGCGTTGGATCGAAGGCCTGGCCGGCGTCGAGATCCGTCGGAACCACCTCGGCGTCCCATCGGGTAAGATAGGCCGAGAGGTAGCGGCGCTCGATTTCATCCGAAGCCGCCAGCGCCACACGGACGCCCCGCAGGTCCAGCGGCTGTTCGGCCGCGGTCGCCTCGACCGCCTGCACGGGAAGGATCAGGACCACGCGTGTCCCCCTGCCCTCGATGCTGTCGAGTTCGATGCGGCCGCCCATCAATTCGGCCAGCCTGAGGCAGATCGCGAGGCCCAGTCCGGTACCGCCGAACTTGCGGGCGGTGGAGCTGTCGGCCTGCGTGAAGGGCCGGAAGAGACGGGCTTTGGCCTCCGGCGAGATGCCGATGCCGGTATCGGTGACGGCGAGCCGAAGGTCTCCCGATCCCCCATCGCCCGGAAGAATCGGTGGCGCGGGCGGCACCGGTGGTGCCGGCGGCTACGGTTATGGCGGCAACGGCTATGGCTATGGCGGTGCCGGCGGCTCTTCCACCAATACCAACACCATCCGCGGCGGCTCGGGCAGTGGTTCGGGCCAGACCCCGTCGGTCTCGCTGACCGTCATCGGCAACGGCACCGGCGGCAACGCCACCGGCGGCACGGTGGGCGACACCACCGCCACCAATGGCGACCAGACCCAGGGCGACCAGACCCAGACCGGCACCAACACCAGCAGCAACGACAACCGCTCGCAGGGCGGCAATGGCGGCACAGCCAATGCGACGGGCGGCACGGCCGATGCGCGCAACGGCAGCGTGACGGGCACCAACACCGGCACCAACACCAGCACCTTCACGCCCACCAACACCAACAACCCGACCAACACCTTCAATCCGAACAACACCGCCAACGGCTATGGCGGCGCGGGCGGTCAGGGCGGCGCGGGCGGCCTGGGCGGCGCCGGCGGCGCGGCCAGCTCCACCGTTTATGTGGTGGGCCTGGGCGGCGGCACCGGCGGCGGCAGCGGCTCCACGCCGACGCTGAACCTGACGGTCGACAATTCGGCCGACAACTCCAACAAGACCGGCGACAACACGCTGACCGGCGGCGATAACACCGCGCAGGGCGGCCAAGGCGGCAATGCGACCGGCGGCAGCTCGACCAACGACAACCGTTCGGCTGGCGGCAGCGCCACCAATTCCAACAGCAACACCAGCCGCGCCACGGGCGGCAGCGCCGCGGGCGGCGCCGGTTATGGCGGCGCGGGCGGTTATGGCTATGGCGGCAATGGCGGCGCGGGCGGATCCTCGACGGCCAATCCGACCATCGCCTTCAGCCCCACCATCACCACGGCGGGCGGCGCGGGCGGCTTCGGCGGCAGCGTCGGCGACACCACCTCCAACAGCGGCGGCAATACCCAGACCGGCGGCGACAACACCGCCACCGGCACGGGCACCGGCGGCACGGCCACGGGCGGCAGCTCCACCAACGACAACCGCCTGTCGCAGACCAATGACCAGGACCAGCGCACCCGTACCGGCGATGTCAGCGCCGCGGGCGGCGCCGGCGGCTATGGCTACGGTTATGGCGGCAATGGCGGTGCGGGCGGCCAGGGCGGCAGCGCCACCGGCGGCACCAGCACCGTCTATGTCGTGCCGGGCACCGGCACGGGCGGCGGCATTTTCATTATAACCTTAATCTCCTCTCTCCTCAACCTCTCAGCGGCGGCGAGCGAACTAGCTCCTCTGAGAACCCACAATCTACTCCTCAAGATTAAAGAAGTTATGAAAAGATGTCCATGTATGATTTGTACATTGAAGTTGCAGATGCCCAAGATGCTTTTTCTCTTCAAAACCTATATGAGGAACTGAGGAAACAAGAAGCCTAAACGAAATTCACAATCTTATATAGATGGGTGTGGAAGAAAATTTGTGAAAAAAATCTGACCACCCCTTACCACCATGTCCCCATGGAAAAAGGCAGCAGCCCTTCTTGAACGGAAATTCTAATAGTCAAGACCCAATATACCGCATGTGCATACTCCAGCTCCTCCAGTCCTTCGAGCATCAGGAAAGTGTAAAATATCATGCAAGTAGAATTAAATAACCTCCAAACAGTACTGCAACCTAAGTCAGTGTAGTTTTGAAGAAGATCCCATGCAGAAATTAGACTCATTGTACGAAGGCCTAGATGCTTCTGTTCGGCTACCATGCAACCGTCGGAATAGTAACACTTTTTAAAAAAAAATCTGCACGATGAAAGGACAGTTGTTTTAACTTTGATAGACAGATTGCGTCCTCGAGAGATTGAAGTCTTCAAAGTATGAACCGCACAACCTTCACGAAGAAATAAGTTGTGGAAACATTAGCATGCATTCAGATACTCTCAACTCCCGGGAGGTAAACCTTACATTGTTTCCCAACCACCTACAAAGAGCTCACTCTTTGGTAAGATGAAGTAGGAGAGTAAAAAGCTTTGATCATTGCCTTAATCACTGTACCCTTACAGAAAAGCCTGTGGCATAGAACCTGTCTTGAATTTTGTAGGAACAACAATTCAATATGTTATACCATGCATAAACACACCAATACTCCAGCCTTTTCTAGCAAATCAAATAAAAATGTAAGATCAAGTAATGTTCAGAAGTAGATCTTAGCATTGTTGAGATTCAAGAATATGCAGAAACTTCAGGAGGCTTCTAGCATGAACCTTTCAAGCTGAGATTTTCTTCGTTTTTCACAAACTACTTCTGCATTGTAGAACCACATCCACTTTCAAAAACCTTGAGATTCTTTAGAAAACAAGAGAGGAAATCAAACTGCATGAAAGGATTCATTTTCTTGATAGATATTCTTCTTGCAGATTAAAGATTGTTCATTCACTTCCTTGATAGTAAGTTTCATCTCATTTCGTTAACTGTGGGTCAAGATATCCCTATTTCAATGGGTAACTATTTTTCTGTAACTGTTTTAACCCATCATCACCAACTCCCTCTTACCCTTTATTAGACCCATTTTTCAGGAGTTATACTCTTCATCAAAGTTGTTCCTTACACAATGGTCATTGTGAGGACTTTAGTTTCACAAAATTCTGACCTCCCTACATTAATTCATGAATTTTCTAAGGATCATTCAATAATCTGTTTAGATTTTTAGCTTATTAAGTTCATGGCCCGAATTATACTCAATTGGGCTAGTGCCCAATTGGAAGTCATAACAGAATTACTGCATTGGC
Source organism: Amorphophallus titanum (assembly GCA_024336825.1). NCBI lineage: Eukaryota > Viridiplantae > Streptophyta > Magnoliopsida > Alismatales > Araceae > Amorphophallus > Amorphophallus titanum. Next base: position 19,090,293 of record JANBPO010006516.1, read on the forward strand.
TTGGGCAGAGCCGAAAAAAGCCCATCTCAAGAAGCAACGGGGAGAGAGTCAGACTGAGCCAGTAGCTCTGGGGCGACGACTGGCATTTGCTCCCCCACTGCCACCAAGGGACGCTCATCACTGATGCCCCCGACGCCATCACAATACTACCCGATTAGGGCGTCCGTCCCACCAACCCTACGATAGAGATAGGGTGACGTCACACACTCTCACCTCCTCATATCCACAGGAGGGGATGAACAAGGTTATGTGGGCTTACTTATATGGCCCGGCAAGCACTCCCCTGGGGCGTCAAAGGTTGCTGCAAGTAATGGCCGAAGTCCCCGAAGAGCAAGAGCCTCGATCCCTGCCGAGCGCGGAATCAAGAAATGTACCAAAAGATTACCACCTATCCCCGCCTCTGAGGGAGGCGCAATCGCGAAGGTCGATCTTTGACAGACTATCCTTCCCCAGTAAATCGTCAAGAAGAACGGCAGGGAAGGGTACAAATGTTAGGATCTACACCTACAACATGGCCTGGGTGTTCGGCCGATATGGGGCTCTACCCACTGAGCCTAAAGAGATAGCCAGGCTTGCCGGAAGGCAGGGCGCCGTCACCAGAAGAAGAAGAGCAGCGAGCGAGGCGGTACAGATACGTGCTGAGGACGCTGCCCCCGAAGAATCCCTAACAGTCATAGCTGCAAATGTCATCATCACTGGAGACACTTGCGGGATGCCATCTACTTCATCTGAAGAAGCGCCGGCTGAAGAAAGGGGAGGGACCCCCAGTTTTGCTATGAACGACCCTACTGTACTACTCATGATGCAGCAGTACCAACTGGATATCTAGTTGCTGAGGAAACATCAGAGTGAAAGAAACTCCCAACCTTCAACATCTGGGTAGACTGAAGCATTGTCTAAAACTCCCGGAGGTAATGGGCAAATCTCTGAAGCCTCCCTATAGGCGATGGTGCCTTTGCCAATCCCTAACCATACCAGGGGCACCCCTCTACAACAGCCACAGCCTGTGTCACCGGCCCCGCCATCGGCCTCCACCTTTCAAGGGTCCGCCGTTGCGCCATAAGCGATAGTGCTGACAACGTCGCTTGCACAGTCGGACCATTTCTACCCGAGCCTAGCCGACCCAGTGACCGTGAGTAGATTGATGCTGGAACAAATGATAGAAATGAAGTTGGCAGAGAGGGGTGGTGATGACCACATCCCATTCAACGTGTACCGGGTACCCTACCCAGCACATCACGTCACCAAGAAGCTACCGCCAGGCATCACCAAGCCACCTAAGTTTGAGAAATTCAATCGGCAAGGGTCTCCCAAGGAGCACATTGCCTACTATGTGAACGTCATGGGTGATTTAGCCACAGATGAATCCTACCTCCTGAAGTTCTTCGGGTCTACACTGACAGGGCTCACCTTTGAATGGTACTCTGGCCTACCCATCGGGTCTATCATTGATGGGCCCGACATGTAGAAGAAATTCAAGGAGTGGTTCTACATAGCTGAGTGATAAGTCACTATGGCAGAACTTTACGTCACCAGGCAGAGGAGTGACGAATCAGCACTAGACTACATCAAAAGGTGGAGGACCCTCAGTATGAGGTGCAAACACCCGCTAAACTAGGAAGATGCAGTGTAGATTTACAAATAGAATCTGAAGAAAGAAGTCCTAGAGAGGATGATCGGCGCCGAGGTCAAATCATTTGACTGCCTGAACAATATCGTGGCAGAGATCAAGGATTTTCTCACCCGATACTCCTCCACCCCTACTACAGCAAGTCAGAAGGCTCAGTAGGCAGAGAAGAGACCAGTGCCACAAGAAGTTCATGCGGTGGACTTAAAGGCCTTTGAGAGGCAAAATGAGAAAGAGAAGGAAGCAACCAAGCCCCCTCCGGTCAAGTCTGCTGATCGGCGAGAAGGCCCCTCCCTGCGGGAGAAGATGAGAAGCAAGCTTTACTCTTTCCCCCGGGATAAAACCCGGGTTCTGTTTGAGTGGGCAACCGAATACAACAAGGTTACACTCCCAGAGCGAAAGAGGGCGGGTGACCTGAGGAAGAAGGACGATCCTTGCTTTTGCCCATATCACTAGATGATTGGACATACCATCGAGGAATGCTACATCTTCAAGGATGTCATTGAGTCCTTGATCAAGAAGGGAGAATTGGAGATGGGAGGGCTCAAGGTGGATCCCCCACAGCCACATGAGATGCCTAACTTGGCTACAACTATCAACATGGTGTCACTGTACCAATAGATGCCCGAAGATCTGTCGGAGGCTAGCACTCGGGACACTTATAAAGCTTTTGTTATGGCACCATCCCAGTATCAAGGAGGTTGGTAGGCCGCGCCGACGAAGGCAAGAAGAAGAAGACAGCCACCTCGACCCAACTCGGGGATTCATGTAAGGGGCGCTAAGCCTCAGCCCGCACCGCCGCTAGTAACCCTAGTGTGGCATGACACGGCCCCTCGGCTAGTCATGAGGCACCTTACCCACAACAAGAAGAGACTTGTCCCAGTGCGGATGCTTAAAGAAGTTAGCCCTGTAGTCAAACAGCTCCAGTCCCTGATTGGCGGGCATGAGGAATATGAACAGTTTGAGACTTGGCCTGTAGAGCTGAAGGAGTATGTCCCTTGGGAGTGATTTAAGTCCCTCAAGCTCACCCCCGAAGTCAAAGCCAAAGCTGAAGTAGAGCCTCATTTGTGGGGCAAATTTCCTTGAGAATATCCACCTGCCATTGAAGAGAAGAAAAATAATAATAAGAAGAAGAAGTCTAAGAACAAGAGAAAAGGGGGGGGGTGTACTATCCTGCAACGCCCTGACAGCACTGTTTGACACTGCCCTATCCTTGGATGAGGGAGATGAAGGAATTTGCCCCGAGCTGGTGGAGGCTAATCAGGTCGAGGCCCCTTGTAACAACCCGGAGATCTGGATACCGGTAAACCGATACCAAGAACTGGGGGAAGCCACCCAAGAGGCTAATGAGACCCCATAAGGGTTAGCAGGTTTTGTTGGGGAGATGCACAACAAATTGGAATTACATGCGTAATAGTAATTAAAGTAATAATTTGAACTTTAAGCAGAAGTAATTTATAATATCAAAGTGGTAAACATATACAATAGTCCAGGCCACTCTGTGTCGCGCTGCGCGGTGCTCGCGTAGCGCGGGATGGCGCGCGAGATCACGTCGTTCCAGAGGTTGAGCAGGTCCGTCGGGACGGCCGGCGTGTCGCCGAACGTCGGGAGGGTGATCCCCTGCTTCGTAGCTGTGGTGGGCATGTGGCCTCCTAGATCGGCTCAGGCTCGGGGTCGGGCACGGGCTCGGGCCCGCCCGGGATGGATGAGGAGACGCCGATGATCGATTCGCCCGTGACGACGACCGCCTGCACGGCGGCCGGGTCGAAGCCCGTCTCGTCGGATCGATTGGACCCGTCTACCGATACGACCTCAACAGTGCCTACGCTTGGGCAGTCTCTCATATGGGGAGATTGTCCTATCGGTGGGTCCCGCTCGATCAGTTCTCGGAGAGTGTCAAGGCTCGTATGTCGGTCTGGCTCGTCTCGTGGAAACTACCGGCCGATACCGCTCTCGGGTGCTTTCCTGTCCGCAGCAGAGATGGCGGCATTACGTATCCGACATCAGGATCTGGTTGGTACTGGTGGCCGGAAATCGTCGCCGCTCGAAAGCGCTGGGGACATCGTCGAGTTACGGTGCATCACGGCTGGGCCTGCCAGGAGGGACAGTACCCAATCGGTGTGGACAATCTCGATCACGGAACACACACGCTCGGGACGGTCTTACGTACGTACTACCAGTATCGTCATGTCGCAAGGGTGGGGAACCCGCCCGGAGCACGGTTACTGAAACTGGCGCTCGCGGCCGTGTGGGGGAAATTCGCGCAGCGCTACAGCGGCGCGACGAACGACGACGAGCCTGGCTGGTGGTTTTGCCTCCCGTGGGCCGGGTGGGTGACCAGCTGCGTGCGGGCGACGATCCTGTCAGCAATCGCTGGCAGAGAGCAGGATATCATCGCGATATCGACTGATGGAATCGTGTCGAGAGTCCCGCTCGATCTTCCGATTAGTGACGATCTCGGTGCGTGGTCTGAAGAACGGTACAATTCTGGCACGTTCCTGCTCCCAGGGTTGTTCAGACTCACCGGTGGAGATGCCAACAAAGAATCTATCGAGAAGACGCGAGGGTACGAGCGTGCTCAATTCGATTGGGAGGATATTCTCGACGAGTTGAACGCTAAGCATACGGCCTCGATCAGGGTCCGTCGATTCGTTGGGCATGTCCTACCTGATCTCTACGCAGATCCAGAGGCAGGACAAAATGATGCCGACATGGCGATGGCGGTCCAGCCCAATGACGATGTGGCAGCTATTCAAACTGAAATTGAAGCTCTGGTGGCTCGCTTGGCGGCTGCGAAGGGCAAAGCGAGGGAGGAACTGACATGAACCTGTCCAACATCATCCCATGGCCCCGCCGCGATCATATCGGCGAGGAACTTGTCGCGGCTCTTGAACTGGATGCCGTCCACCATGAAGCGGAACCGCCGTCGATCCTCAATCGCTCGGCCAGCGTCGTTTCCAGCTTCCTTGACCATGCGCGCGCCGAGGAAGCTCGTCTCGTCAATGCCATTGCCCGGCTGACCGAGGAACTGCGTCAGACGCGCCTTGCCGTCTCGGCTTTCGAGCCTGCGCTCAAGGTGTTGGATGACGGCTACGACGCCAAGGACGACGGGGCGAAGTCGTACGAGGCCGCCATTGCCGCGAAACGCAAGCGCGCCGCCAAGCCCGTTCTGCAAGCGGCGGAGTAGGGCGATGTACGATTTCGCAGACGATCTACGCGGCCCGGAGCCTCGTTCCCGCATCCGCTTCGCAGCCTTCTGGATATTCACCACGATCTTCTCTGCGCTGATCCTTCTGGCGCTTGTTGCCGCTGGCATGCGGATGGTGGGGGCGTGATGCGCTCGTATCAGGAACTCATCGCCGCCAAGCGCATATCGTTCATTCCACACGGATTTGACGATATCCCCGACTTGCACCCCGGTCTTTTCCCGCACCAGCGGGCAGCGACGGAATTCTCCCTCCGAGCCGGATGCTCGGCAATGTTCTTAGACACTGGTCTTGGCAAGAGCTTCGCCGCTCTCGAATGGGGCCGGGTGATTGTCGAGCGCACAAATAAGCCCGTTCTGATGCTGGCGCCGTTGGCCGTTGGACCGCAGCACCAACGCGAGGCCGAGCGGTTCGGTATCGACGCGGTCTACGTTCGCGACGGATCTGAAATGGATGGTGCGCGCATCTACATCACCAATTACGAACGGCTCGACAATTTTGTTGTGACGCAGTTCGCCGGCGTCATTCTGGATGAAAGCTCCGTCATCAAGAGCTTCACTGGAAAGACCACGCGCAAGCTGATCGATGCGTTTCGGGAGAGAGTGGCATGAATATGATGGTTTCGCGTCGGGTGCTGCTCGGCGGCATGGCGCTCGGCGGTGCGGGCGCGTTGCTGCCGCGCGTAGCGTGGGCGGCAGACGGCGCGGCGCTCTAATGAATGGAGTTAGCTTTGATATGATGTCGTGTTAAATTTTATCTTAGCATGTGATTGTCTATTTCTACTGTCAGTCCCGATATTCCGCCTTGGGACACGACATGAACTTTAACCTTGGAATAGTTTCACTTATCATCTTTGAAGTACTTTATGAATCCTCCACTCGTACTCCCTCAGGTTGCAGACTCAATTCTAATCATCTCAACAACTTGTCCATCTTCTAGTAGAAATGCCTCACCTATCTTAATAGGTGTAGGTCTAGTTTTTCATAGCTGCAAGCATATGCCTTAATGTGGGTTCTGTCGATTATCTTATTTTCTTATTTCTAAATGTGGTTTTCTGTCCCTTGCTTCTGTCCATACATGACATCCACTTTCTCTCAAAAGTATTGGCATTGATATCCTCCTTTTGTCAATGTGGTGACATATATTTGACTCTCACTCTTCCTACTTTCTTCACCCTTTGTACTAATTTCAAACTTTTCTAAGATTAGAGATTGAAGCATACCATAGGGGAGATGAGAGGAGCCTCCTTCCTTTATCTTTTTGGCTATTTTCAGCATCTCACTTATCAGTAACTTGCTGCAGTCAAGTGGTTTTCCATTCCAAATACTAGCAAGTAAATTGTATATCTCTTTACTCACTTGATCATAGCTTCTGCTTTTGAGAAGGACATTACATTAAGTGGATGATTCTTTGTACCCCACTTAGATCATTTGCAAGCCATTTTCATTTTTTTTCAATGGCCTCCTTTCCAATCACCTTTTTGGCTACTGCAGCCATTTTTCTACTTAACCTAGGCTTCTTTGCTCCTTTGGGAGTCATGTAAATATCCTTCAATATTTCTATGGTAATGATAATCTTCTTTCCCTTTAATTTTATCATTATAATATCTTCCATTGGTAAATCCATTTGAGTGTAGAAGATTCTTATCAGTGTTGGGAAGACATTCTGGGAAATGGTGTCAATTCCATCAGACCATTATTTTCCATCACTTGTCGTATCTCTATAGAGCTTTCTTCCTGTTCTTCTACTTCCACCATTCTCCTATCTACAATATCCCTGAACTCGAACAACTATTGATATGGGTTGAAATCTTACTTGCTTGTAGAGAGTTTCTTGTTGTAGGATTCTAGGGTTTTCCTTGTGACTCACCTTCTTCATTCCTGAGTGATGCTCTAACTACCGAAGGTGGCCATCTCCTATTGAGCAAGGCTCAAAGGTAAACCGACGTAGCCCCAGGTCATCGAGTTTGGGACTAAAAGTATCGAAGAAAACTTATTTGGATATCGATCTGAGACTGATTTATACTGACGATGCAGCAACGTCACAGAGAGTCCCCCGGATACATGTTCGTCTATGATCCGACGTAATTTAATATTAACAAAGGGGATGAAATCCAGTAGGGATAGGTCCGACTCAAGGGGTTATCGGTCCCGAAGTGAAGTCAGGTCATGGACATGGCGGGGCAACCCGCAAGGCCAAACCGTGCTCACAATAGGTCGTGTTTATATTCACTTTATTCATGATTCAAGGGTACCCGATCGGGCTAAACAACTGCAAAAGGACTGACCCGGGAGTTCCAGTCAGAGCAGTACAACACATAGTGAAGTCCGATGGTCGAGGGTCGCGTAAGCGGTGCAAAGAACTCGTTCCAGGGCATAGAATCGCAACGGCGGCGAAAATAACGGAATTTAACTTTTAATGGACCCAAAAATGAATAGTTAAAAGCCACTATTCATTAACGCTCATTTTTTCTTCGATTTCCAGCTATCCGGCAGTTCGGAAAATCTCCCTTTTGGACAGGGCATAGGGGCTCCTGGCTCTACCCTATGGGACGAACGGGACGACAATGCGAGATCAAACGGGCACCCGGTGAAACAAATAGTGCAAAAGATGAATAGTGTCCTAAATAAAATAAGAATTGAAATGCATTAAAAACACAAGCCTGGAATAGTAACATGCCGGTTCAGAAGTCTTAGAGTTGCCAAATCATTTTGGTTGATGGCTGCCGGATCATGTGTCGAAGAAAGAGGTTTATTGTTGTTGCTTTTGTTTGTTTTTTTTTTTTAATGTGAAGAGGGGAATGACCTACCGATCCATGGGGTCAAGGCCGCCGAATCATGTATTAATAGAAGGAAAGAATAGATAAGGGGAGGGGGCTGTCGATACACTTGTTTGAGGAATAAAGTTTTGTTTTGTTTTTTTTCTTAAGAAAGGGGCCGCCAGTTCGATGGCTGGAGAGCTGCCAGATGGTGTGTTAAGGGAGAAATGGGTTTGTTTCTTTTGTTTTGTCTTCTTCTTCTCTTTTTTTTTATGAGGGGAGGACCTGTCGGTCCGACACTCATGGGTGCCGGATCATAGCACCCATAGGTGCTGGATCGCCCGATTATAATTTATTATTATTTTTATATTTTATCTTCCCGCGTATCTGATCCCGAGCTTCCACAACCCGACGGGCTACTCGTACTCGAGCGCGGAGCTGCGCGGCGTCCTCGAGCTGTGCCAGCGCCACGGCGTCGCGCTCCTCGAGGACGACTGGGGCAGCGACATGCTGTCCGACGGCGAGTACCGCCCGATGCTGCGCATGCTCGGCGGCAAGCACGTGCTGTACGTCAACTCGTTCACGAAGAAGCTGCTGCCGTCGCTGCGCGTCGGGTTCGTCGCGGCGTCGCCCGAGCTGGTGCCGACGCTGGTCGCGATGAAGCGGCTCGGCACGCTCGGCAATGCGTGGCTCACCGAGGCCGTGGTCGCCGAGTTCCTCGATCGCGGCTACTACGACACGCACCTGCAGGCGCTGCAGCGCGCGCTCGATACGCGCTACGCCGCGTGCCTCGCGGCGCTCGACGAGCTGATGCCCGACGGCGTGCGCTGGACGCGTCCGGGCGGCGGACCGACGCTGTGGCTCGAGCTGCCGCGCGCGATCGATCTGCCGGCGCTCGAGGCGCACCTCGCGCGCCGCGGCGTGCAGATCAGCAACGCGTCGGCGGCGTTCCTCGGAGACGCGCACCTGCACGGCTTCCGCATCGGCTACGCGTTCTTGCCCGAGGATCAGATGCGCGCTGCGCTGACGATCCTCGCCGATGCGCTGCGGTCGTTCGCGAGATAGACGGGGCATTCCTCCCCGGCGGTGTTGTCGTCGGTGCGGCGTCGGGGCACAACAGAGGAATGAGGGCCGTCCTCGCCGTCCTGACGCTCGCCGCGTGCACGCGCGCGCCTGCGGCCTCGACGGACTTCTTCGGCCCGACGATCGAGCCGCCGCGCGGGCTCGCCAAGATCCGGCCGGGCATGAGCGTGGCGCAGGCCAAGCAGCTCGTGCCGGGGCTACGCGAGGATCACCGCGGCGTGCGCGATCATCTCGAGCTCGAGTCGGGCACGCGCGACGTCAGCCTCCAGGTCCGCATCGAGGCGGGCACCGTGCAGAGCATCGTCGCGATCGTGCAGGGCGACAACACGCGCACGCTGCTGACCAAGGGCTGGGGCGAGCCGGAGATCGCGAAGGACGCGCTCGGTCAGCCGGAGATCACGTGGGCCAGCGAGCGCACCGGCTGGAAGGTCAAGCTCGACTGCCTCGAGCGCAACTGCGTCGTCGAGTACATCCCGTATCACGTGCTCACGAAGGACTACTTCGGCGCGCCACGACCCGCGCGGAGCAATTTTCAACCGCCCTTAACCATGAGTAAATCTGCATTAACCAAAGTCGCCCCTAAATGGCATGAAGAAGCAAAACACATGCTGCTCGAAAATTTCGAGCGCGTGCATTCGCTGTTCACGGACGCAACCAAACGCGCGATCTGGATGGGGATGTTCCTGAATCATATTAAACAGCGCGGCAAGGAAGATAAGAGTATCCCGCATGGACAATTTAGAAATTGGCTGGCCGAAAACGTTCCGAATATTTCCAATGCCACAATTGCTACGTATATGCGCCTCGCGAACGGCGTGTGTGAAAAAGGCAAATTTCAAATATCTGATTTCTTTACATTTGCTAAGACCGGTCAGTTGCCGCCGAAGCTCGCCGAACTTGTCGAAGGCAAAACGCAACAGCAGTTGTTTTTGGAATTCAAACAGGCGGACGCGGATGATCTGGAAAACCCCGTAGCCAAGCGCGGCCAAAATAAAGGTTCAAAAGGTCTCACCAAAGAGCAGCGGGCGCGCGCGGCGGAACGCGCGGAGCAGGAACGGCTGAATGAGTTGGAGGAGACGGTCATTGAACGTATCGAGTGGCTGCATGAGATCGCGGATGCGAAAAATCTCGGCGCGCTGGACGTGAAGCTGTTGAACAAATTTGTCATCGCCGCCGACGTGGCCAGCGGTTTCGCCAAGCAAGTCATCAAAGCGCAGAAGGGAGGCCAGTCGTGAAACTTTTATCCAGTGCCAACGGGCCTAGCCATTTGCGGGCCGCTAGAATGTGGTGGCGCGCGGCTAAAAGCCGGGCGTTGCTGTGCAAAAACCTCAAGGAGCGCGCCATCATGGTTCAGGATTTTGAGTTGGCCGCTTGTCTTCGAGATGCGGAAAAACGATTTGAAGCAATCGCCCAGCAAACCACGCGGAATCGTAAATCGCCAATCGTAAATCGTAAATCCCCGAAGGGAGGCCAGTCATGAGCGCGTTTTACGACAGTTGCATGGAACTTCCTGAATACGGCTCGCTGCGCAATGACGTAAACCGTTTGACGGTTCACCGTTTTGAAAATTGTTTCTGGGTGCTGTGGCACGAGCCGGCCAGAGACGGAAAAGATTTGGGCCGGATCGTGACCGAAGCGGAATTGAAAGCTTGGTGCACCCCAAATAATACACAGGCCGTCATCGGGCAAGTCATCAACGCGAAAACTTTGTATGCGCGAAAGGTGGACGCCGCGCAGCTCCGCGCTCGTGTACGAGTAGCCCGTCGGGTTGTGTAAGCTCGGGATCAGATCCGCGAGCGACGGCCGCGTCGCGCGCCCGCGATCCCACGCGGCGAGGTCGATGCCGCCGAACGGATCGAGCCGCATGCCGGTCAGCTCGCAGCCGAGCGTCTCGAACAGCAGCTTCGCGTAGCCGTAGACCGGCGACTCGAGCGCGATGCGGCGCACGGCGAGCGCGCGCGCGACGATGTCGAGCGACTGCTGCGAGCCGGTCGTGATCACGACCTCGTCGGCCTCGACGTCGAGCCCGCGCGCGGCCAGCCGGCGCGCGATCGCCTCGCGCAGCGGGCGATAGCCCTGCGGCTCGTAGAACGCGGGCATCTTCTCGCGCAGCACCGAGCGCGCGCACTCGGCGATCCGCTCCGTCGGCAGCAGCTCGGGATCGATGAACACCGTCGATAGCCCGGTCGTGCCGCGCGGCGTCCGCTCGGGGCGGACCAGCGGCGGCTCGACGAACGCGGGCAGCGGCGGCGCGGCGATCGGCGCCGGGCGCTCGATGCGGCTCGCCGCGAGCACGAACACGCCCTCGCGCTCGCGCGCCTCGACCAGGCCGCGCGCGACCAGCTCGTCGTACGCCGCCTGCGCCGTGTTCTTCGATAAGCCGAGCTGGCGCTCGAGCGCGCGCACCGGCGGCAACCGGCTCCCCGCCGGCAGCGCCCCCGCGGCGATCTCGCGCTGTACGCTCGCGACGATGTCCGCCGCCGTCGCCCTCCGCGCCCCCGTGGCCACGTGCAACCCGACATACGGTGTCCGCGACATGACGGAGTGTTAACGCCGACGACGCAGTGCGCGAAGGGACAACGCCCGGACCTCGGCCGGGACAGCGCCGGGAGCGGCTCGACACCCCACGATCGGTGGTACGGTCCGCTTCGATGTCGGGTCGTACGTTCGCGTTAACGCCGGGCAAGCGGGTCCTCTATCTGACGAAGGATCCGGACAAGATCCGCCAGCAGCTCGCCGGCACCCTGACGTTGACCATGAACGACGTGTCGGCCGAGGACCTCCTCGACGACATCAACACCGACGCGATGACGCCGGCCTGGGTGTGCTTCGACTACCTGCCGACCGAGATCGCGAAGAACGCCTACGCGGGGCTCGTAGTCGGCGGGCAGCGCCTGTTCCCCGCGCAGGCGCTGAGCGACGCCGGGTTCGAGATCAAACGAATTGCAAGTGCTGATGCAAGTGCACCTGCAAATGCAGACACACTTCACACTTCACACTCACCTTCACAACCACCAAGTAATTTAATTTCTTTGGGGAAGGAAAAGCGTGAAGGCTGGTCGCCGCCAAGGCACGGGGCTGTCTCGAAAGCCAAACAGCGCGTCTACGTCCGCAAGGGGACCTCCGAAGGAGATTCCTACGCAGAGGATTACCGAATAGCTCACGGCGTCGAACCTGAGTGGAATGCTTACGGCGGCCGATGGTTTAACATTCTTGGAGAAAAATCAGCATGACCGTCACTGCCCTTAAAATCGAGCGTAGAGGGCGTAAGCGTAAATCAGGTAAGCGACACCCGAATGGAAAGCTGGTGCAGGAAAAGCCCTTGGATCAGAACGTTGTCGCACTGCGAATGCCGCACCGCGCCGGTGTCCCCCAAGCTTTAGCCCATGATCCGAAAGCCGAGAGCAAGCTAGGCTGCTATAACCTCAATGGGCTGATAACCTCGAAGGAATACGACGCCGGAATTTATTATCGAGGCGTGGTCGGAAGATATCTCCACCTCATCAACGCGCCGGCAGCGAACATGCGTAGCTGTACTGGCGAGGCTGTCTCACGGGGTATGCCCCTTGAAATCGATAAGGACGAAGCTGAGCGCAGAAAATTCGCATATAACGAAGCCTATGAGGCGGTAGAGGAAGCCGGCGGCCAACGCGGTGCCAAAGCTTTATCTCGGGTTGCGATCTATGATCAGGACTGTCCTGACGGCATGGTTGGCCCGATGCGTTACGCGCTTGTCGGACTCATGGAGAAGCGAGGGTTGTGCACAAAGTCGGAAGCTCTTGACATGCGTTCACAAATCAGGGAACGCTACCGAAATATACGGTGATGATTTGCGTCTACAGCCCGCCCGATTTATTTCGCGGCGGGTTTTCTTGTTCCTCCCCAACTAGCCGCTCGCAAATGGGCGGTTCATTTTTCCAAATCTATGGGAGAACCTGAAAGCAGCTAAATGGCTAAATCACCAACCGATATTCGATCTTTGGCAAGGTCTCACACAGGCACAGCCCTAAAGACGCTCGCCGGCATCATGCAGCAATCGGATGCGCCTCCATCGGCCCGCGTATCAGCGGCTACGGCATTGCTAGATCGAGGATGGGGAAAGCCTCACCAGACCAGTGATGTAACTGTGCGCCGTGCGGTTGCTAAGGACCCCGCGGATCGAGTTCGTCACCCAGCCCAAGTCGTTCGACCCGGTCGGGCTGATCCCAGTGGGCAACGCCGGAATCCTCAAGCGGGCTGAACCGCAATCCGGCGGCAAAGCCCTCCGCCGCGGCTTCAGCGGCGAACTTCGGCAGCGGTTCGGGGCGCACGCCCAGTCTGGCAAACAGCTTCCGATCCGCAGTCCAGACGGACGTGCGATCAATCATCTCGCCCAGAACGAAGCCCGCCGCGACGAGGACGATCATCCAGACGGGCTGCCAGCGACGAGCTCGCATCGGCGCCCCTTACTGGCGAACCGCCTGGGAAATCAGCCGCGCCGCCTCGTCCGCGCCGACGCTCCGGCACGACTCCGCCAGCTCCCCGAGGGCAACGGCATCGTCGCTCACCCCAGGCTGCATTGATCGCTGCACGATCCGAACCACGATTTCGAGTTCCTTGACGTGCCGCTGGAGTTGTTCCGTCCGATGCTGTCGTCGCAATACGTCACAGTAACGCGACCGGTAGGACTTATTCAACGGCTGGCAGAGCACGGCTCTCGCCAGAGCCTCCTCCGCGGCCGGAACGTCCCGTTGCTCCAGGGCGACGAGCCCCCGGGCGAACCAGTATTCGCCACGCATCTCGGTCGGCTCCGTCGTCGGAAGCAGCTCTGCCGCCGCCGACGCGTCCTGCGTCGTCGCGTCAACGACGGCCAGCAGGAGACCGGCCCGGGGATGCTGACTGTACGGCTTGAGCAGCTCCACGCATTCACGGTATCGCCCCATCGCCAGCAGGCATCGCCCCAGCCCCAGCCGCGATCCGACATCCGTTGCATCCGCTTCAACCGCCGCTCGCAGCCACGTCTCCGAGGGTTCGACGCCGCGGCTGTCAATCGACCATAAACCGAGCGACATGATCACCAGGTCAGCGGTGGGAGCCCCATGCTGCCCCCACTGTGTCAGCCGCCTCTGCATTTCCTCGGCATCCAGCCGCAGTCCGCTGATTGCCACGTACTGACGCTGAATCGCTCCATTCCTGGGAAATCGATCGACACCTTCGTCGAAATACCCGTCCGCCAGGCGAAACAAGTTGCAGGACAGGGCCATCCGCCCCAGCTCAGCCAGCGTCCGCTCCTGGGACTTGCCGCTCGCGTAGTCCGCCAGAGCGAGTGTCAGTGGAATCTCCGGTCGCTGCTGGGCGTGCGACAACTGCAGGAGCACCTCCCTAAGTTTTTCTATAAATAACCCCCACCCTCTCTCATTCTCTCATTCTCACTCTCTCTCTTCTCTTTCTCTCCCCCTCTCCTTCGGGCGGCCGACGGGGACGATGGTGGGTGAGGCAGGGACGACGTGAGGGTGAGGAGTGCGAGGATGGGGTGAGGATCGAGGCGGTGGAGGCGCGGCAAGCTCGGGCACGCGTTCGGGTGCCCGACGAGAGTTTCACGGGCGTTTTACGATGGATCAGCGTCCATGGCATGCGGAATCTTCAAGGTCTGTAAGGGGACAGATCCTTAACCCTTGTACTTCCATTCCCGTGATTTTGGTAGGCTGTGGTGAGCCGAGCGGGCTTATTTGAGTATTTGGGAGAAAATCTATGATTTTGGGGTGTGAGCCCGATCTAGTATTTTGATCGCATTTTTGGGGTTTAAATGGGTCCTCTCGGTACTAGAGAGGTAGGGGCCTAGTTTCCCCTTATTTTCCCATTCACAAGAGTGTGAACGGGACGTGGAATGGTTTTTTTTGGGTGATTCACTGGTTTCACGCTCGGGACGACCTAGCAGTCCTTCCAGTGACCACTAGGGCGTCAGGCGGTCTAGTAGGAGACCGCTAGTGTCCCCGTATGTCAGTTCGAGCTTAGCAATCTTGCGATAGACCGCCAGGTTCCTTAGCAGTCCAGGGTAGACCGCTAGGCTCCGCCATGCGGTCCGAGGAGCGATCACTAGGGTTGCGAGTTTCTAGGGCTTAGCGGTCCAGGGATAGACCGCTAGGCTGGCCATGGCGGTCCAGAGGTAGACCGCTAGGCTCCCTAACGGTCCAAGATAGGACCGCTAGGCGATTCTTCATGCTCGTCGTGTCCGTTTTGGGTTGTGTAGGCCTTTGGTCGGTCCGGTCATGACCCAATGACCGACTTATGACCCCGTGAGTGTCCTGGACACCGTGGGTTTCATGTTCATATTTTAGGGGTGTCCAGAGATACCGCATTACCTCAGTTAGCGTGCTCGTGAGTTTTGGGGTCCGAGTGACCCCGTGTATGTTCCAAGTTCCGAGGGGGGCGTGTGTATGGCCTTGGACTGTGTGTCCAGTTAACCAGCCTGGGACTGGAGGTTTTTCATGCATCCCTTGGACAGGGAATTAACTCGGCAGCTTATGAGCTGTCCTAGGAGTCGTGTCACCGTGGTTTCAGACCTAGGGATTAGGCCAGATTGACGGCACTGTGCCGTCACATGCGACGGTCTTGACCTGAGTCTCGTGACTCAAGGACTGTTGGGTTATTAGGTCTAGTGGGCTATCTAGAGTTTGGTGGCTTCGAGCCACCTGTTACTTCGCGTTACTCGCGATAGGTGTGTGCATGGTTTCCAGTGTTCACATTTAGTGAGCCCTCACTAGTCGTAACTTTTCTGCACACGCGGGTGCGGACCCACTTGGGAGTGGTGGAGAGCGTGACCCGAGTGAGACGATTTTACACTAGTTTCTGTAGGACCCCTTGCCTTGTAGCCTGAGTCCAGCTGGGGGGAAAATCAACTAGAGGACCCGACCTAGAGCAGATGGTCTGTGTGTGCACGCGTAGCTGGGGGCAGAGGACATGCGCTAACGAGCGCGACCCTAGCTAGTCCTTGTTTTGTGTTCCTGGTTACTGTACAGTGTCTCAGTCTCCGCCTGGGGCGTTGTAGCGAGACACCTGAGGCGCGGACTAAGACGTCAGTGGACGCATTCGACCTTACTTCTAGTGGGCGGTACTCCCGTCACGTGACGTGAGTTTGTCGTGACTCGAGGTTCTGTCCCTCGTCTGCGAGACGAGGTCTTGTGTGTTATTTTCGAGAGCATTCCCGTAGCCGAGGTCTAGGGTTTCCGGTGAGCGTCACCGAGGGTTTTTCCTAGACGGCGTGGAATTCACGACTGCAAGGTCGTGATTGTGTTTCTGGACTGTGTAGTTTCGGCTTGGGCCCTGCTGTGAGGGCAGGTTTCTGTGACTAAGACGTCGTGGCGTTTTCCTAGTAGCATGACTAGGGCGGTTCGTGTCTGGTTGTTCCCCCACCGTGATATCGGGATGTCGAATGCGTGACTTGGTTGTCCCCCGATAGGAGACTAGGTCATGATTTTCGGTACAGTAGAAGTAGCTGTAGAGCCGAGGTTTTACCGGCCGCCGTAGGTTACCATTCCTGCTGTTACTGCTGTTCTTTCTGTAGCTAGCGTAGCTCTTTCTCTTCCGCCGTTGTTTTCTCGGTTGGGTTTCTGCAAGATCCCTACTGAGCCAGTGATAGGAGGCTCACCCCTGATTTTTAGGTGCGGTGGTTCTTCCTCGAGGTTCGAGGGAGCGGCGTGGAGGTTCCTAGTTGCCAGCCTGTCGGGCTGAGTGTTCACTTGGCGTGTGGTACGTTTTACTGCTTTAGACTGTACTTTATGTTGGACTGGACTCTGTTGTAGTTAGTTGTTTATTTCTATTATTATATGTTGTCCTGCTTTATTTCCTATTTCTATGTACACCACACCTATCATTTTATCCCTTCCGAGTCTTCGGGCTCGTAGGAGGCGGGCCGAGGTTCGAGACGCGTCGGTTCCTTTTCGGTACTCGGATCCTGGGTCGCCACAATCATGAACATGGTAGTTCACCTCATGTGGCTTCAACTGCCGAGATGCATACGTCACAACTCTCCCATGCTGCATCAGCACAGCACCGAGACCTACCCCGGAAGCATCCGTGTACACCACAAAACCTCCTGATCCTAAAGGCAACACCAACACTGGAGCAGTAATGAGCAATCTCTTCAGCTCCATGAAGCTTCGCTTGCACTCCTCCGTCCATACGAACGGCACATCCTTCCATGTAAGCCTGGTCATCGGGGCCGCAATATGAGCAAAATACTGGATGAACCTCCGATAATAGCCCGTAAGCCCCAAGAAACTCCGAATCTCCGTGACGGAACTCGACCTCGGCCACTGCACCACTGTCTCGACCTTAGATGGGTCCACGGAAACATCATCACCAGAAATCACGTGCCCCAGAAAGTGCACCTCTCGGAGCCAGAACTCACACTTGCTGAACATGGCATACAACTGGTGATCACGCAGGGTCTGTAACACCACTCTCAAATGCTGCACATGCTCCTCAGCAGACTGTGAATACACAAGGATGTCGTCCACGAATACGACCATGAACTAGTCTAAGTACGAACGGAACACCCTGTGCATCAAATCCATGAACGCTGCGAGGGCGTTGGTGAGCCCAAACGGCATCATCAAGAACTCATAATGCCCATACCTCGAACGAAACGTCGTCTTCTCAACATCAGCCTCTCGAATCCGTAGTTGATAATAACTCGATCTCAAATCGATCCTCGAAAACACCCGGGCCGATTGAAGCTAATCAAACAAGTCATCAATCTGAGGCAACGGGTACTTGTTCTTAACAGTCGCCTGGTTCAACTAACGATAGTCGATGCACAGTCTCAAACTACCATCCTTCTTTGACGCCAATACGGCCGGTGGAACCAACGAGGACGGAGCCGGCAGGAATACCCAGGGCGCGTTCGGTGAAGGAGACCATATTGCGCGCATCGGCGAGGCCTTGCTTGCCGGTGCAGGCATTGGCGTTGCCGGAATTGACGACGATGGCGCGGGCGGAACCTTTCTTGACGCGTTCCACGCAGACTTTCACGGGGGCGGCGCAGACCTGGTTCGTGGTGAACATGCCGGCGACGGATGCCTGGGCGGTGGAGACGATGAGCGCGAGGTCGCGTTTTTGGCCTTTGTTCGAGCCTTTGCCCGTGCCGAGTTTTTTGATGTCGCAAAAAACGCCGCTCGCCATGAAGCCGATGGGCGCGACGATTGAGCCGGAAATTTCTTTGAACTGCGTTTTCATTGAGGACGAAATTGAACAACAAAGGAACAAAGGAACAAAGTTTTTTCGAGCCTTCGTTACTTTGTTACTGGGTTGTTAATTTTTATGGCGTCAATTTCCAATCGCACCATTTTGACGTGGATTTTGTTTTCCGCGTCCGGCGGATGTTGGGCGACATAACGCTGCGTGACGGCGGTGATGAATTCTTCGCGCACATTTTCCGGCACGCGCTGGACGTAAGGAATCCACGTCGAGCGCAGCCACGTCGCGAAACCTTCCGCGCCCGGATAGGTCGCGTCTTTCGGCGCGAGTTTGAGTGTGTTGATTTTGAAACCAAATTTCGGCAGCCATTTTTCGTAATCGGCCGGCGCGTAAAAGAAGTAGGGCGCAGGCATTTTGCGGAAGAATGTGCGCCAGCGTTGGAGACGCATCTCGGGTCGCAACGCCAGAAAGACATCGTGGGCATTGCCCTTGCCGCCGCAGGAAACGATAAGGCGTCCGCCGGGTTTCAACACTTCGGCGGCGCCGCGCAAAAACTTTTCGTGATCATCCACCCAATGCAACGCGGCATTGGAAAAGACAAGGTCGAACGTGCCAGCATGACTAATGGTTTTAACGCCGATTTTGCGGGCGTCGAGTACTTGAAACGCGAGGTTCGGATTTTTTTTGGCCGGAAAGGTTTTTTGGGCGAACTCGATCATTTCCGCCGAGGCATCGGTGCCGAGGACTTCGCCGCGCGGCACGGCATGCGCGATTTCAGCGGTGATCTTGCCATCGCCGCAGCCGACATCGAGGATGCGTTCATCGCCGCGTAGCTTGAGGCGGGCGATGACTTCGCGCTGGCCCGAGGCTTTCTATGTCTCCGGCCGTTCAGTATCTCCCGGACCATGAGCGGGGGCATGGTGTCCTCGAAGACGTTGATGTCGCGAGGGTCGAAATCGGGAATCGGGTGACCCGTGGGCCATGCGTCGCTAATGGTCTCCAGGATATTCTTGAACGCCTCGAAGTAGCGAAGAACCTCCAAGCGGTGCTGGACCTTCTCCTCCTCGAACTGGGCGCGTAGGGCTTCCTGATCCTTGCGAATCTCGTCCATTTCCCGGCGAAGCGCTCGGTTGCTGTTGTCTAGTTCCACCCAGGACGGCTCCCTGTGTTCGGCACGGCGCGCTCGGTTGTTTCTCCAGTTCTGAGTGAGTGCCAGAATTCCTGCAATGATCGCAACCACCGCAGGAACCCACGGTATCCACCACGTTCCGTCTACCACGGGGGATCAACCTTCCGAATGAGCTGGACCGAACGCGCGATGGGGATCACCGAGAGGGCCAGGGCAGTTACGGCCAGCGCGGCACGGCGCGAATCACCCTGTATAGCCAGGACTATAGGCGCGACCGCGTAGACGGTTATCAGAACCGCGAGAATCGTGACCGACCACCTCTCGACATGCTCCCAATCCTCACGCAACGAAGAGACGAGACACGAGATGCTGGACGCGCATATCAGTATTGCCCAGATGAACGTGTACCACTCGGGAAGTACCGCATCAAGGGTCGGGGTCGAGTTCCACGCAACGGCCAGGCCGAGAAGCGCAAACAGCGCATACTTGACGCTGAGCAGCCACCTGGGGACGAATATCGGAGTCTTGAGGTGATTCCTCATAGCGACTCGATCCATGACCACAGAGCGGCGGCGAGTATTCCCAGAAGACCGACCACGCCTACGACTGCGGCGAGAACGGGGTTCTTGGTGGAGGTTGGGGGATCGTCGCTGGGAGACTCGTCAACGGGGGGCGTAGGGCCCTCGGGCTCCCCTCCTTCGTCCGGTGGGGTGGGATCACCCGGTATTTCCACCGGAGGCTCTTCCTCAACGGGCTCTTCTGGTTCGGTCGGCTCAGGCTCAGGCTCAGGCTCAGGCTCAGGCTCAGGCTCAGCGGGCGGGGCCGGGGGCGCCCATTTTGCACCCGAGTTGTCGAGGCGAGGAAGTGCGGACTGATTGGCCGGAACCCCAACCGAGGAGTGGTACCAACCGCCGATTACATCATGGAACCAGGTAGTGCTTCGCCCGCCGGGACCTTGACTGCGCCGCTCTGGTCCTTGATCGGCCCGGCATAGACGTTGTAACTGCCGTCGATCCAGCCCTGGATGACCTTGTCGCCCGCCGCCTTGACGTTGTCGGGGACGTTCTTGATCGGCGCCATCTTCAGCGCGCCTTCCTTGATGCCCCAATATTCGTCGGTGTTCTTCCAGGTGTTCGCCAGGATGTCCTTGGCCGCCGAAATGTAGAACGGCGCCCATTGGTCCTCGGTCGAGGTCTTGCACATGGTCGGAGCGAACTGCGACTGGTCGGAGCCCTGCCCGAAGGTCGGGATGCCCTTCTTCTCGCAGACCTGCACCGCCGCCGGGCTGTCCGTGTGCTGGGTCATCACATCGCAGCCCTGGTCGATGAGGGCGCGCGCCGCATCGGCTTCCTTGGCCGGATCGAACCAGGTGTTGATCCAGATCACCTTGGTCTTGAAGTTGGGGTTCACCTTCTGCGCCGCAAGCTGGAAGGAGTTGATGCCAGAAACCACCTCCGGCACGGGGAACGTGCCGAGGTAGCCGCCGATGTTGCTCTTGGTCAGCATGCCGGCGATGGTGCCGATGACCGAGCGGCCCTCGTGGAAGCGGATATTGTAGTTGGCGACGTTCGGCGCCTTCTTGAAGCCCGTGCACATCTCGAACTTGATGTTCGGAAAATCCTTGGCGACCTTCATCAGCGAGTCCATGTAGCCGAAGGACGTGCCGAAGATCAGCCCGCAGCCCTGGTTGGCGAGGTCGCGGAACACGCGTTCGCTGTCCGGACCCTCATTGACGCTCGCCACATAGGTCGAGGTCACCTTGTCGCCCAGCTCCTTGAGCATCTGCTGGCGCGCCGCTTCATGGGCGGTGTTCCACCCGCCGTCGTTGACGGGGCCAACATAGACGTAGCCGACCTTGAGCGGCGTGTCGGCATAGGCCGGGCTGTGGATCAGAGGTAGGGCTGCGGCGATCGCGGTTGTCGCGGAAGCCTGGATGAAGCGCCGGCGATTCATGTTCATGATGCGTCTCTCCTGTTTGAACGGCTTGTTATTAGGCAGATGGAATGAACGGCTTTCCGAGGCAGGCCGGCGCGTTGCCGCCCGCCTGCTTGCTGGCGGAAATCACGGCGAGGACCACGACGGTGGCGAGGTAAGGCAGCGCTGCCCAGGCCTCGGAAGGCAGGATCGAGGTCCAGGATGCACCCGACGCCTTGGCCATCCTAAAACATTGTATAACAGTCAAAATAACAGTCAAAACCCGTACATGGGCGGTCAGCATAGGGCCGCCCAAAGGGATGTGCGGTCTCCCGATAGACCACACAAGTCCACTGCGCGCCGAGCTGATGTGCGGCCAGACCAGGGCCGTACAAGGCTTGTGCGGTCTCTGGTTCGACCGCACAACGCCGCAGGCATGAAAATGGCGAACCTCACTGAGGTCACCCATTTCGACCCCAAATACGCCCCACGGAGGGGGGAAACGAAGAGGAACGAACCCCTAAGCCCCCTAGCATGATTTTACGCCCCCAAAATGCGGTTTCGTGGCTTAAAATGGTAGATCGGGCGAACGCTCCCCATGCCATGCTCACCCTTCTCGGTGCGAAATGAACCCCTCTCGGCCTCGCCTTGGCCTACAAATCACGGGAATGGAATGGCAATGAGCTAGGGATCATCACCCTACCTCCGGTTCGCGACGGGATGCCGATCCGAGCTCGATCTCGTGAAGAACGCCGTTGAAATCTCGCCTTCCTATGCTTCCCACGCTAGCCGCACGTCCGCACGATCGCCTCGCTGTCACCCACGTCATCATGCCGTCGCCCCACCGCCGTCTGCAATCGGTATGGAGCTTCCACCGTGTCAAGTGGATGGGACATGTAATTTCAAGCAAAGGTCTATCAGTTGACCCAGGCAAGGTAGAAGCCGTACTAAACTGGGAGAGACCAACTAATGCTAGCAAGATCTGAAGTTTCTTGGGTCTTGTCAGTTATTATAGACGATTTATCAAGGATTTCTCCAAGATCACCGTACCACTCACAAGGCTGACCCGCAAGGAGAACCGATATGAATGGAGTGAGGATTGCGAAAGAAGCTTCCAAACCCTTAAGGATCACTTGACTACTGCCCCAGTTTTAGCTCTACCAATAGAAGGAGAGAAGTTCGAGGTTTATACCGATGCGTCTGGCATTGGCCTCGGATGTGTTTTAATGCAACAGGGAAGAGTCATAGCTTACTCTTCTAGGCAATTAAAGAAGCATGAGGAAAACTACCCAGTGCACGACTTAGAATTGGCTGCGGTAGTATATGCACTGAAGATATGGAGGCACTACTTATACGGAGTGCAGTTTGTTGTATACTCCGACCACAAGAGCCTCAAATACTTGTTCTCGCAAAAGGAATTGAACATGAGACAAAGACGATGGCTGGAATACCTCGGCCACCTCTCACCACCGGCGGTTAACCCATCCCCCTCTCTTCCACTCCACATCTGCAGCCCCCCCTCCACACTCTTTCAAACTAGGCCATCGGCGACCCTTCTCCAACCCCCCCTCACCATCTCTCTTTGTCTCTCTACCTTTCCCTCCCTCTCCAACCACCTGCTCCCCACCGCCGCTGCCACCCTCACACCATCTCCCCTCTCCCTTGCTAGCCATTCCCCTTGCCCCTGCAGAACCCACTGGATGACCCTCCTTCTTCTCCGACCTCTCACCGTCAACGCTGCCACCCCCCCTCTGCATGCATGCAAGCCCACACCCCTCAGCACCATACCCCCACCCCATCGCTTATGAAAATTGTTTAGTTCTAGTCTGTCCTGCATAATTCATGTTCTCTTTGTTTTGTTTGTGTTTCCTATATTTCTGCTATACAGCACTACGTTGCATGTATCTCCCCCTGTTCTTCTTATCTTTCTAAGGATTACCCTCTCTCGGTGAAGGACGGTCTCTCCGTTTGGGAACTCCTCTCGATGGACTAGTTTCTCCTCCATCGGGACCTCCATAAGTCCTCGACAGTGAAGGATCCCCTCTTCATTCACCGGGTAGGTTGTACCATTTAAGTTCCCTGGAGTTAGTGTACCCATCCGTGGTGAGATGAGTGACCTTAGCTGGCACGGTGGTGGCTGAAATTCTAACTAGGGTCTCACCTTTTGTGTGAACTTCTAACTAAAAAAAAATAAACACAAACAAAAAAGGGGGCGTAAAGAAACCACTTGTTTGCTAGTATCTGCTATTTGCTTTATAGTGCATGTTATTATGTTCTGGTAAGATGCTAAGGATGGCCGAATACAGCTACGATGATTTTAAGGCTAGGGCCTTTGACTATGAGCCCCAAATGCCCAAATGAATCTCTATTTTCGGCTGATGAAAGCTGACTGGAGGATGAAGAACTTTGTAGAAGAACTCCAAAGCTGATTCCTCCAGGGTTCGTCGTGGCAGATCTCTGTAACAGGATCAGGAAGCAGTCTGCGCAGCTTTGGGAGATTGGACGCCGGGAGCAGCACCGACCTTGGATGGGGACGAAACCACCTCGCCTTCGAAGTAGACAGGGAGACCTTTCCAGCAAGTGGTGGTTCACCACCAGGGGATGCCGTTTTCGTCCGGAGCAGCTTCTGCAACTAGGAGCTTGTCTGCTGCCTGCGCCCAGAACCATACCGTAAAGGTTATGGCGTTAATTACGCCCTTCATAAGAAGGACAACCCTTGATTAAACGCCAAACTAGGAGGCCGCGGAGGGCATTTAAAATACTATCCTGCGTATAGTAAACGGATCCAGATAGACGACGAGTTTATCTAAATGCACGGATCGAATCCGGCAGCATCTCCCCTGGCTCTGACTTACGCCAAGTGATGATAGGAGACCGTCCACACAGCGGTGGGACGGAATCCGGGTAGTGATGAGGATATTGTCGAAGAGGTGTCTCTTCTTATTAATCTCCCCGGGAAGGCATAACCGGGAGGGGTACGCATTGCTAGCGCTCCCTCGGCTCATCGGGGTTTATCATCGCCCAGCCGAGATTCCGGCAGCATCTCCCCTTAATTTGGATCGCGCCAAGGAAGAGATAGACCGTCACCCACATATTGTCGGGATGAAGGTCGAAACAAGAGAGCACTAGACTCCCGAATAATGTGATCACCTTACGGTGACGTTTGATATTCCTCTTTAGAAGCCGATGGGGCACATGCAGAGGCAGAGTCCTTCGGGCTTACGAGGTTACATATGTGTGGCGAATTAATGTAGGGGGGTCGACCCCCTGTTAATTTATCTCCTGGCATAGGCATGACGACTCATGAGTGTCCTCAGATAACCCTGGCGAGGCTGGAGGAGGCTTGAACGGGGGCATAAAAAGGGTTCTCGGCGTGGGGAGGGGTAGGCAGATGAAGGCTCTCGGCGCCGAGTGGAATGGGAAGGCTCTCGGCGCGGGCTCTTCTCGGCGCGCTGGGAGGCGGAATGCAGGGCGGTTGAAGGAGCTCACGGCGCAGCGAGCTCTCGGCGCGGGAACCTCCGCGCCGTGAACTATTCACGGCGCCGGGAGGTTTGGGCGCCGAGAGGATCGGGAGCTCTGTTCTGTTCTGGGTTGGGATTTTGAGATCAAAGTTTGATCTGTAATGGGTTGTTTACGGGATGATGGGGGATTTATCAGAAGGCAGAGTGGGTTGTAGGGTGGACTTGTGGGATCCATGCCAGGAGTACTTGAACTATCTTGATTTCATCGATGCCCTGAAGATCAATTTCATTTCATCACATGTCGCCCAGGGAACCAAGAGATGATGTCTCTGGCCCCAGGAACGACCTAGATGATGCCTGAAACCAGATATTGCGGTAACCAGGGAATCCGAAACATTGAAGCTGCTTTGAACGATTAAACCCCTCCTTGCGTCAGCACTGACCCGGTGCCGACGAACTCCCTCCAGGAAGCAAACAAACCCGGACGGTTTCGTCACCTCGATAATGCCGACAGAATATCATTTCGCCCGGATCCCTGCGGGTCGAAGTGACGAACAATCCTTTGACTTGGACCTCCCGCTCAGGTCAACTGGATCAATAAGCTTTTCTCTCCGTCCCTTCGGGCGACGAACAATCCTTTGACTTGGACCCCCCGTTCAGGTCAATTGAACCAATAAGCTTTTCTCTCCGTCCCTTCGGGTGACGAACGATCCTTTGACTTGAACCTCCCGTTCAGGTTGCAGCTTCACCAGCCGGGGGCTGCGCCAACGCGTCAGAGCCCTGCGTCGACCCTGTGCGTGCCCCTGCGTCAACGCAGCCAAGGCCTGCGTCGACCCTGTGCGTGCCCCTGCGTCAACGCAGCCGGGGCCTGCGTCGACCCTGCACATGCCCCTGCGTCAACGCATTGGGGGCCTGCGTCGACCCTGTGCGTGCCCCTGCGTCAACGCAGCCGAGGCCTGCGTCGACCCTGCACATGCCCCTGCGTCAACGCACTGAAGGCCTGCGTCGACCCTGCCCTGCCGCTGCGTCAACGCGTTAAGGTCCTGCGTTGACGCTGCAGAGCCTTGCGTCAACCCCTTTAGGCACGGCGTCAACGCACTAGGGTGCAGCGTCGACTCCTTGGAGTACGGGGTTAACTCTCTGAAGCTGGCTGCGTCAACCCTTCAGCTGAAGATCTGAAAGAGTGAGAGTTGGCTGTCTTCAAGCACAAAAAGGGAAAGAAAGATCACAGAAGAGCCAATCATTCAACAGAGGAGCAGCTAGTCCAGGCCTCGTGAACCAACAAGCCCACTTCCCCGTCCCTTCGGGCAACGAACAACCTTGTGGCTTGGACCTTCCGCTCGGGCCATGCGAGCCATGGAGCCACCCCGCAAGGCTGCGAGGGCTGCGCGGTGGAGCGATCCCCTCGTCCCCCCTTTGGGGAGACGAGCGCTCTCCCGCACACCTCTGCACACCTGGCTGGGCCGCTCCTAGGCCGAACCTTCGGCTCATACGCACGCTCTGACAAGAAACAGAAGAAAAGGGAGGAAGACAGACCTAAGGGGTGAAAGAGAACAAACTCATGGACCAGTACCCGAAAGGGTGTATACCAATATTTTCTCCTCTATTCAAAAATAAAGGGGTACATGAATCAAAAATCTTTGGCTTCAAGTTTAGTTACACCTGTTTTCCAGTTTATAACTAAGAGAATTGAAAATCCAAGTAAAATTTTGAAAAATAGAGGAAAACAGAAAAAGAGTGAAAACAAAAATAAAGTCAAGTTTTCATCTGATGCTGTTAAAGTCTCTTCTGGTTCTAATGATTGTCATGAACAAGTGCATGTAAGAAAAAGTTTCCCCATTCAGTCACATGCACACACAAAAATCATGTCATGCCATTACTGTGGAAAATCTGGGCATCATATGCATGAGTGTAGGATAATGGAACAAGATGAATTGAATGTTAGAAACATCCATGACCAGCATCATGCATTTAAAAAGAAGAAAATCCATTGCTTCCATTGTGGGAAGCTGGGCCACATTGCAGCCCACTGTTGGCATGTCCAGGGAAACAGAGTTAGTCCAAAACCTGTAAATTTCCCTGAGAATAAAACTATTTTTAAAAGAAACAACTCTGCTTGCTTTGAGTGTGGTAAAGTTGGGCATCATGCCATTGAGTGTTGGCATAGAAAAAGGAGTGACAAATTTTATGGCAGAAACATCTCAACTCATGTCTACCCACAAAAATCTAATGTGCATCCTGTTAAGAAATATCTGAGTAATGCTATATACTGCCATTATTGTGGAAGAATGGGACATAGCATGAATGATTGTCGCTTTCTGAAATCTGATAATAAACATGTTTGGAATCACTGGAGTACACCTGCTAGAGGTGTTACTCAGTTGACAGGACCCAAGAATTCTTGGGTTCCTAGAACTGCGAAGTGATTTGATTTTGCAGGTGTGTCTTGTAGAATCGAATAAAGGGGTAAATAAACTCAAGGCACATAAAGGTTAGTTAACCCCACTCTCTCCTCTTGGTCATTTTGTCGTCTCTTCCATTAGTCTTGCATACATGATCATACTGTCCTTCTACTGTGATTAATTGATGCTATCTTGAGGTGAATGCTTGATGACTGATCACTTGTCTCATGAATTACTTGTCTCATGATAAGTCACATCCTGAAAATTTGTTCATGTTCAGTCTATCATGTTTACATATGTTGCACACATCTGCATATTTCTGAACTTGCGTATAGACTTAATTTGCCATGTGCATACATTCTGCTACACTCTGTGTTCTTGAGAAAATAATCAATGTATGACAAGAATCACTGCACTTAGTGAGGGGGAGATTGTTGATTCTGAAGCTCCTCTCTCAACCTCCGGTGCCGCCGCCGCCGTTCCCTTCACCGCCGATCCGCCGCGATCAAGTTATCAAGTTGCTGCCCTGGTTGCTGTTTTGCTGAGCAGAGGTCTACTACGAGAATTTTCGTGCCAAGATCCCACGTCTGCTGAAGCTGATAATTTTATGGTAGGATCTCCCCTTCAACCACGAAATCTCAAAAAAAACCTAGCCTCAAAATCCTTCGTTTCCTATTTTTGCCATTTTCCCCTTTCCACCTCTGAAAGTCTGTCCACTGCCCAGTCCAGTTTCCAGAACGCCACCATCTGATTTTTAAACACCTCCTAATCACCTCCAACGCCAGTGAAACTTTTACTGGAGATTCTGTCCACCCCAACCCACGTCCCATAAATGTTTGGTGAGTTTTGAAGCTTTCCACAATTTTTAGAAATTCCTACACTCTGCTATTTTCTATCTGTCCACAGAATTCTAGGCCCGACCCCTGTCCACCATGAAAGCCATAAAAACTCCAAACCACCATATTTTCAAATCCAAAAATAGTCCCGTCTTCCTTACCTCTAGATCTACCAATGTCATGAAGACCCCAACTCCTGAATCCGACGTTTGACCCACGGTCAATGGTGTTTCTCAGGAAACTCCCCTTCGGATCGTTGAGTCCAGAAGTAGTGCAACAGAAGATTAGAAACTCGGTTAAGGTCAGATCAGCCCAGATCCGGCCTAGATCTTTGGGCCTAGGTTGAAGAGCATCAGGAGAGCTTTCCAACGCCACCGACGCCGCCTCAATCCGACGTCGGATCTGGCCACAGTGCCCATTCTCGTCGGACTGCGCGCGGCAAAATAGCAAGTTTCAGTCCGTGGCCATCAACCACCGGGCGTCCCCCGGCGACCGCCTCGTCTTCCGCGAGGCCAGCCAGCACGCCTTCACCCCGGGACCACCCAACCAGGCGCCATCAACACAGTGGTGCCTCTGGGTCCCACACGGCCCCTCTGGACAGCACGTGGGCCCCATGGTCGTGAGCACGCATGAAGTCGAAGCAACACAAGAAGCCACCCGTCAACCCAAGATCGGTCCTCCTGGGCCCCACCATTGTAGCCCTTTACCTCCCTGCGTGTAGTGGGCAGAGATATTCGTTGCTGTAATTACATTTATTGGTTGTTAACCGGGAGACACCGACTTGGCCGGGGTCGCCTTCCCCACGCCCCGAGCGCTTGGCCTGATAAATCCCTTCTTAATTAACTCCATCAACTGCTCCTTTAATTCCTTTAGTTCTGCTGGAGACATTCTATATGGTGCCTTAGAGACTGGACCAGCACCAGGGATTAGGTCGATGGTGAAGGCCACTTCTCTTTCCGGGGGTAATCCAGGTAAATCTTCTGGGAATACATCCGGGAATTCATTCACGACTGGGATGTCTTCCAGCTTGTTTTCCTTAGTCCCCATAATTGTCACAAAGGCAAGGAATGATATACATCCCTTCCTTATCAATTTGCTAGCTCGGAGAGCGGAGATAAGCGGTGTCTTGCTCTGCTTCTTATGGTGACTAAAGACCAATTCTGGGAGTTCTTCGAAAACAATCTTGCTATTTCGGCAATCCATCGTTGCTTGGTATTTGGATAGCCAATCTGCTCCTAGAATAACGTCATACTCCTTCAGGTCTAGACTTATTAGGTTAATCGGGAGATTCTTTCGCTTCACTAATATTTCACAATCTAGGTAATGATGTGAAATAGTTGATTCCTTGCCAAGAGGTGTTTTTATAACTAAATCTATCCATTCTGGTTCATTAGGCAGTGAATCAGTGAACTTTTTAGAAATAAAGGAATGTGATGCTCCAGTATCAAATAAAACACAGGCAGACTTTGAACAAATGGTCAGTGTACCTTCTACCAGTCTGCCTTCATTATCTTTTTCTGCTTCCATAACAGCATGGAGATGAGCATTCCTTGTTACTAGACACTTTTCATCTCCTGGTGATTCCTTCATCATTAGGCAATCTGGGATCCGGTGATCTCGGCTCCCACATCGGAGACAGGCTCCTAGTTTTCTCCAACATTCCTCAGCCATATGTCCGGCCTTGTCGCAATGCTTACACACCACGTTGGATGCGGTGGTGATGGAAAATGACTTGGACATCTTCTTTAGCTTCTTATCTTATGAAGAGTCTCCTCCATTACTGGGTCTCTTCTTGTTGTTAAAGGTTGGCTTATAATTGCCAGAACCAACAACACTTCTTTCTCACCCACGGATCCTGTCAGACAGTTCTGTGGCATCTTCCAACAACTGTGCTCGGCGCACCATCTCCGAAGAGACTTGTATGTCCATCGGCGCCAATTGAGTGATATATTGAGGCCTGAGCCCATTAAGAAATCTTTTAGCTTTCATTTTCTCGGTACTAACTAGGTGTTTAGCATACCGAGATGTGCTAATCATTGCACACGTCCCGGAGCTTCCAGAATGGATAAAAGGACATAAAGCCCCTTTTTCTTCTTTCTGATTTGCTATTGGACAAATAGGGAATCAATGGGGTCCACGTGACTTGAAAGAGATCAACGTAGCAGTTTGTGAGGTGAGCCCAGCTGCGTCCACGCAATCTCTATACTGCGTTGACGCCTTAGTGACTTGAAGACTTCTTAGTCTTGAAGACAGGTTCGTCAACTACTGCGTCCACACAGCCAAGCTGCTGCGTTGACGCCTTAGTGACTTGAAGGCTTCTTAGTCTTGAAGACATGTTCGTCAACTACTGCGTCTACACAGCCAAGCTGCTGCGTTGACGCCTTTGCTTGAAGTTGATGAAGACTTGAAGAGTTTTTTGTTCAATTGTGTCCACGCTGCCAACAAGCAGCATTGGCACCTTGGTGTTTGCAACCTCGGCAACACCGACCTTCCACAGTCTCTTCTACTGCGTCCACTCACCTCCTCGAAGGCGTTGACGCAGGCAGAGTTCACATGCTTCTTAGTTGAGCTACTATCTTCTTCTCCAGCGTCCACGCTGCCTATGCTGAGCGTCGACGCCTTGGCTTGAACTTGAAGAAAACTTGAAGAGTACTATAGCTACTGCGTCCACGTTGTACTGCTGCAGTGTTGACGCAATGGATCTTGAACTGTTGGCTTCAGCTGCTTGGATTGCAAGTGCAGCATCTACGCAGTCCATTCACTGCGTTGACGCACTTGTCTTCTTCTTCACCTCTTAAGCGTCGACCTTTGTCGCAAGAGGTTGAAGACTTCTTTGTTGCTACTGCGTCCATGCTGCTAGCGAGACAGCGTCGACGCTTTGAGTGTTAGGCTCAGCATGGCTCAGCAGCTGCGTCTACGCTGTTGTCCCACAGCGTCGACGCCTTACCTTGGATGAGCTTTGGCCTACACTCACAAACAGCTGCGTTGACGCCTTGAGCTTGCAGCGTCTACGCTAGTCTTGAAGGTTGTATTAAGTCTTGCAGCACTTAACACCATTGATCCTTAGTGTTTATCTTGCATTCAATCAGAGAAGCAACTACAATCATTAATCATTAATGCAAGACTACATGAAAGTACTTTTGTTGCTATCATCAAAACAAAATCATCAAAATAGAATATGATATGTTGCTATCATCAAAGCTAGACAACATATGCACAACATTCTCCCCCTTTTTGATAAATACCCCATTAATTCTCCCCATTTCTATTGGATCTTGTCCCCCACCCTATTAAATACCTACACTTCCTATATATCCCCATTTTTTCTCTCTCTACCGGGGGGATTGGATTTTTCTCACCATTTCTCTCTCTCTCTTCTGCTCTCTCTCTCTCCTTCCCACGGAGCCCAGCCACCTCTCTCCATTTCTTTCCCTCACTCACGGAAGCCTACTCCCACTCCCTCTCCCTCTCGTTCATCGACCGCCGGCTAACCCCCCTGCTAACCCACCTCCGACCACAACCTCCACCCCCTCCGACCACCGTCGCCTCCGGCCTCACCGCCGCCGACGAGCCCCCCTCTCCACGTCGCCGTCGGCCTCACACTGCCACCGTCACCTCCACTCCCACTTCACTCCCTCCACACACACACTTCCCCCTCCCTGCTAACCCACCTCCGACCACTCCAGAACTCCCCCTCCCTGCTAACACTCTCCCCCTCACGTCCACCCTCTCCCTCTCACACTCCACTCCTCTCCACCGCGCGCGACCACGCCGTGAACCGCCCTCCTCACCCGTCGACCACCGCCCGCCAGCTACCACCGTCGCCGGACGTCGCCTTCCCACTCATCACCGTCACCCTCTCTCCTTCTCTCCGCCCTTTCCACGCAAACCGTCCACGCCGCCCAGCCACCTTCCCTGCGCACTCACCCAGACATCACCGCACCCCCTCCATCCCCCTGCGGAAGCCTCTCCGACCACCGTGAAGCCCACCCCCTGCCACCGGAACCCACTGCACCCTCCACCGGCCTCCCGCTCCACCACTCCCTCCCACGTCCTCCACGACCGGATGCCACCCGCGGCCATCTCCTCCCACTTCCACCTGCACAGGCCACCGCACACCTCCGGCGGGCTCTCCCCCGCTCCCGTCGTCTCCCATGCACGCACCGTCCGCCTCCCTCCCTCTCTCTCTCTAACCCAAACCCACCATCGGCTATACACCCCCCTTCCCCACCGCGTCCTTCTCTTCCTCTCTCTGTTAACCCCGGCCACCTCCGCTTCCACTCTCACCACCGTCCATCCCTCACCCCACCCGCCGGACCACCCTCCCACTGCGTCGACGCCGCCCCGCTACCTTCCCCACTACGTCGACGCCGACCTCACCCTCTCCCTGTCTCTCTCTTCTCTCTTTCTCCCGCTCGCGGGATCTCTCTCTCTCTTCCCTTCTCTCTATCCCGTCCAGACGCCAAGACCCGGTGGTCCTATCCAAGAACCAGTACACCCACGGGCACCGCCCGGCTCATCCTTCGCCCGCGCTACCCGTGGGTGGGGGGCATTTGTGGACGTGTAAAATTACACGTCTGCGTGTCCTGGCCAGTCCAGCATCAACAAACAACTTCAACCGAAGAAATCGCGGAGAGGGCGGGCCATCCGCACTCTCCGAATAAACAATACACTTTCGTGAAGCCGCCCCTGAAGTCACGTCAGTGAAGAGAAACCAACCCCTAGGAAGCCCGCAACTTGTGGGCCTAGAAGAAAACTAAGTGGACCATTGATCGGGCTCGAAACGGGGCCAAGTCTACCTCAACGGCACACTCTTGCCGCCCTCAATGGTGCACGCCCTAAGGCCCTTCAATGGCATGCCCTGAGGCCCTTCAGCAGCACGCCCCTCCAGTGTCTTCAGCAGTATGCCCCTCTAGTGCCTTCAGTGGCACACCCTGAAGCCCCTTCAGCGGCATGCCCCCAGGCCCTTCAACGACACGCCCTGAAGCCCCTTCAGCGGCACACCCCCAGGCCCTTCAACGGCGCACCCTGAGCGCCTTCAGCGACACGCCTTGGAGTGGCCCTTCCCCGGCACACCAGGGCTGCCCTTTATCAGCGCACCCCTGGTGGCCTTCCCTGGCACACGAATCGTGAAGCATCTTCAGCGGCACGCTTGTAATTGCTCCAGCGGCACGACTGCGAATGGCCTTCGACAGCATGCCCTAGACCATGCCATCTGGCACGTCTGGCAGAAGAAAGCTCACGCCATCCCCCAACAGATTCTTGGCACGCAACGGGTCTAGCTGAGGTGTCCACTGGAGATGGAGACGTGCGGGCTACTCCTCTGCCACCAAGGACGCCCAAGTCAAATCCTATTCAATGCCTCACGTTCATGTGTCCGCCGTTCACGTTCGAAGGCTCCAACCACCGGGAGTATAAAGGGCCATCCTCTCCAACGAACGAACAGATAGAGAGACATACACAGACACAGATGGAGACAGAGAAGAGAAAGCAGCGCTCCACAGGAGAAGAAAAAGAAGAAGAGAAGAAGAAGGAGGAGGGAGCTCCACTGTGAAGCCCCTTCCCCCGGACGACCACCAAGAAAGAGAGAGTAAGAGAGTGCAAGAGAGAGAGAGAGAGAGAGAGAGAGAGAGAGAGAGAGAGAGAGAGATGTAGTGTGGAGGAATTATCTCATGTATTGGGGTGAAAAGTTAATGCCTTAAATTCAGGGGGAGCTAAGAGGATAATTCCTAATGAAAACAGGTTTTCTCAGAATAACTTTACACTACTTGATGATATAAAATATGTGTCCTTCAATCAACTGTAAGGTCTGCACCGGATCAACACGATAGAATATCAATGCCAGTTCACAGCTAGACCCACGTTGATTCATGGCTAGACCAGCTCGTGAAATGAATGATGCGATAAAATGAAGTCTACACCCGTGGGTCCCATGTCGTCATTCCTCGTTTGCGTCATCCACGGGTGGGGGGAATTTGTTGGCAACTAAAATACGGCACCATATATAAGGAAGATCCCCGGGAATGATGGTAGAAGCTTTGACGTGGTGTCAAAAGAGTCACACCAGGTCGACCTAAACCTGTGTCCAGGAGGGATGATGAAACCCAATTATTTACAGATGTGCTCGGCAGACCTGATAATACACATAAGGGAAAGAGTCGACATGCTCCTCCCGATAGTGATATTCTGAATGTCAAAGTCAACCTAAACCAGTGTGGGACTAGTCACACCAGGATAACTCAAAGCCTACGTCCAAGAAGGACAATTTGAACCCCCATATTTTAGACCCGCATTGCACACCCAACGATATGTCTCAGGAAATGGAACGACATGTTTCTACCCAATGGTGAAATGTGAAATATCAAAGATACTCGAGCTGGTGTTGTCAGAGCAATAGATGAGATGATCTAGTGTCATTTCAGCACCGAAATGGGTTGGTTGTGCCGATTCAAGGTGCAGATCGCTTTTTGGGCATGGGCCTTATGCCTATGCCGATTCAAGGCGTCGTATGGTGCCGGATGAACCCGTTTACCCCTATAAAAGGGAAGGGAGTGGCTGAAGAAAAAAGATGGAAGATAAAAAAAAAGATACACACAAAAGGAGAGAAACGGAGACCTACACAAAAAAAAGATCGAAGAGAAGAGGAGGAGGACTCACAACAGACAAGAGAGAAAAGAGAGGGAGAGGAAGAAGCTTGTTGTAGGTGGGTTTCTTTTGTGTTTCTTTCTTTCTTTTCATGCCCAATGGAGGGCCATAGCTATTGTATCTTTTCATCTCTCGATTAATGAAATGGTTGGTCATTTGGCCATGATTCTAGACCATTATTACATTTCATGTGTGCTATGCTTTTTCTGCTATACTTGCTTTCTTTGCCCCATCCACACAATATGCAAAAACATGAACTATGAGTTAATCCATGGTGTTCTGGTTCGCAAGCTCAAAGGTGATAAAAAGAAAGCCATTTCAGAGGAAGAAGAATTGGATAGTGAAGAAGGACTTCCTGATGAGGAATTGCCTACTGGGGTCGCTCAAATGATCACCGATAGATTGGATTCCATAGATGGCCGACTAGACAAATTTGGGGAGAAAATGGATGCCCTTGCCGCTGACGTAGCTGATTTGAAAATTTCCCATGCTCACTACACTCAGACCTTCCAAACGGTCACCAACTTTCTTCAATCGAACACTGCTACTCTGGACGCCCAAACCAGGATGTTTGGCGAGATAATGGACCACCTTCGCAGACATCCACCCTCTCCACCCTCTACCTAGATTTTGAAGCTTCAATGATACAGCACATTTGTTAACCTGTTATCCGTCTTCTTTTGGGTGATGCCAAAGGGGGAGATATTCTGATGTGCTTGGTTACTATCATACTATAGTATGTGTGCTGTGTGCCTTCTTGCATGTTTGCTTTCATTACTTCTGTCAGTTAGAAATGTTGCATTTCATGGCATTACTCATGTATGCATTTTTATAACTCATGAACTTAGACCTTGTAAAACCTTAAAACTCTATTGTCGGCAAAGATATGTGGATGATGCTCTTGGATGGTCAATCTTACAACGTGTGATTGAAGTTATGTTTTAAGCCTTGATGCTTCTAAATTATTTCATGTTATGAGGGATTCAAGCCATGTGTAATTAAGCTTTGATGGTGCAATTTTTTTTTCTAAACTGATGCATGGAAAAACTCGTGAATCTCCAAGTGTGGTTGTGGTTTGATGACATGATGCATGGACAGATTGGTGCAATTCTAACTGTAGTTGTGGTCTCATGTTATGTTGGGGTTCCTTCATTTCTGATGTGAAGCCTTGATATCATTCAGCTTGATATAATCTCTTTAAGTTCACTTGGTTATGTAAATAGACGTTTTTCCTGTCTATCCTAAAGTGTAGCATATAGTATTTTATCATCATCAAAAAAGGGGAGACTGTTGAACCTCCTGTGTGATAATTTTACTTGTTGGATTTTAATGATGACCAAACACTATATAAGTCTAGATCACCGGTTGGAAGAATAAATTTGATTAAACTCATTTTGGACTGCTTTACTCTGTAATTATCTTTTTCTTCTTAGATCAATGAATGAATTCTGAGCTAGTCCGAGCTAGTGGGCAAGGATCGACTCTGCTTCATGGCGTCTGAGCTTAGTTGCCGAGGATCTACTTTATGATTCTGAGCTTGGTTGCCACATGGTTGACTCCGAGCTTAGTTTCCATAGGTGTCGACTTCACTTTATGATTATGAGCTTAGGCTTCATGGAGTCCGAGCATATGTTGTGTCATCCGAGCTTTAAGCTTCATGAAGTCTGAGCTTGGCTGAGTCAGGGTCGACTCTCAGTGGTCTACTCTCGAACCTGGCTGTTGTCGATGCTCGACTCTCATCGGTCGACTCTTGGGCTTGGCTGCTTCAGGGTTGACTCTCGGACAGAGCTTGACGACCTTTAGCTTGAACTAAACATAACTGAAATCTTGATCATCTGGTCTTCTAGTTTTGCTTCTGAAATGCTAACTTGTCTTTCTGGTAGTTTTGGTTCAACTGAAATAAGCAAGTCAGTCGACCGACTTTGGCATTAAGCTTGGCCTTCGGACTACTGGCTTGTGAATGCTATCAACCTGTGCTTCATAAAATTTAAGGATATGCACATGACATCATCAAAACTATGAAGGACTCATAAATGAGTCATAGTGTTTGACATCATCAAAACCACAGGGACACAATAGGAAGACGGTGTCAGAAAGAGCCTTAGAAAGAGCCTTGGGTGTTACCCCATGGGACAATCCTCCAATGTTTAAGTTAGGATCACACTGAGAAGGAAACAGTGGGAGGAAAAGGTAGAGAGAGAGAGTGTGTGTGTGTGTGAGGACGGAATGGACGAGCTTAGGCATGAGAACCGAGTCCCATGAAGTGTTCACCGCATTTGGCAAGTGCTCGGAGAGTGCTTACAGGGCATAAGGCATGCTCAGAGAGTCTTGGGAGTGCTCAAAATGGTGGGTCTCATTTCTCTCTGGGTGCTTCTACTCTTTTGCCTGTCTGTCTCTCTATCTATATGTTTTTCTGTCTGTCTATGTATTTTTGTGTGTGTCCCTTGGCATTTGATCGGAGGCTTATTTATATAGGTCGCCCTGGTGTTGCGTCACAACCGTCGTTGTTATAAAAAGGCCGTGCCACACAAATTTCAATATTTATATAACCGCACTCACTCACTTAATTGATTAATTACAAGTACAGTGGTAAATACGGGTCGATCCCACGAGGAGGAAAATATTTTTACTTTTTACTGAGTTGGAAAATTCTCCCAACCCTAGCCGCCCCACCCCAGCCCCTCATGCCCCAGCCCCTTCCAGCCCCCCCGTCCCACTGTGTTCCACACCTCCAGCAACACTCAAGCTCGCTCCCAACCGCCCGGAGTCCGCCTCGTCATCTTCCTCGACCTTGCGTTGGAGCTACATCGACCCTGATGCTTGCAGATTTGAACTAAACCTGAGATCCAGTTTGCATGCTCTGTCACACCCCCAGATGACGTGAACCAGCATCAACCCTCATCAGAGAAGTTGTGCTGCTTTGAGTCACGTTCATTCCGGAGGAGCCCCACTCCGTTTTGACTTCGGCACTGATCGCGTCATCTGTTTCCATGCAATTGCACCAGAACAGCACTGGTTTCTAAGAACCTCTTAGCAATAGTGGTACCATCTTCCCCTGTGCGAATCGTCCAGAATTCCCTTCATAAGAGTTCCTCATCTTCGAGTCGCCAACGATCCAGAGGTGGTCCCGCTGTCTTTTGACAATGCCTCCACCCAGGGTGCCTATTTTGCTGCGACTGCACCAGCTTCGGAAGTCTCTGTCTGTCCAGGACCGACAACAACTTCATCGGCCCTGATATCCCATCTTTCGCTCCGTTTCAGGCCAAGCTGTCTTCTCCAAAGTCATGACCCTCGACGATACAAAGCCAAACCAGGTGGTTTCATCTCATTCTGACATCAGCACAAAAGATTCCACCATGACCATCGTCAACCTATCCAGCTGTTTGCCCAGGAACCAGAAGCCGACCATTTTGGCAACCACGACCGGCACGGTGATCCGACAGCGGCCAGCTTCTGAGGATACGTAGTTCCCTCTGTCTTCTACCATGCCGAGTTGGTCTCGCCATATTTGGAGCCTTACAGCGAGCGTGCCAGTCGTCACACCTCGACCGCGCCAACCAGTCCAGTGTGACAGACCCCCAAAGGCCCTCCACTGCGACCTTCCCCAGATTCTAGCAACCTCAAATCAGTGTCCAGATCTCAGGAGTTCTTCGGCATCCACCAGGCTACGTCCAGACACTGACAGCACCTCGTTCGGACGTCGGAGCTAGGCATATGGTACGGAACAAGCAGGCGTCATCCCGACAAGGCGGTGCAGATCGGCCGTTTGGATTCCCCTCCCCTTGTTCCCCCCCTCCTGCGCGAGGGTAGTGCATGTATTAATTGCCCCATCCCCATGTTCCCCCTCCCTGCGTGGAGGCTTTCATTCCTTCTTCCCCAGACGACCGAGGCGCGGGCCCCCTCACTCCGACAATGGGGTGGCGGCGGCGGCGATGACGAGGCGGACGAGGTGGTGCTCTTCTCACGGTGAGAGGCGGGGAGATCAGCTTCCTAAAAGTGTTTTCTTGAGATCGGCGGTGAACCGGCGGAGCTCTTGCTCCATTGAGATAGGGAGACGAACCCCCATGTTCTTGTCGTTGTTCCCCGTGATTTGTAGGCCAAGGAGAGGCCAAGAGGGGTATTTTTGTGCCGGGAGGGTGAAAATCATATTTTAGGGCTTGAGTGCTGATCCGCCGTTTCGTTGCGTTTCGGACTGATTTGGGGCTTTAGATGCATGCTAGGAGGGTTAGGGGAGCTTCCCCCTCATTTTCCCCATCATCGGGGGATGATCGGGATGTGGAATGGGGTTTTGGGAATCTTCCCGCTAGACCCGTTCTTGGGTCAGAGTGGCGGTGCTTCCAGTGACAGCCAAACTCACTGGCGGCCCAAGGTAGGCGGACCAGATGTCCTGGCAGCCTAAGGTGGGTGCGCCACTTGTTACTGTTTTGTCGGCAGGAGTTTACGTCGGCTGGCCGCTGCACGATAAATCGCCAATTGGGGTGGCGGCTGAAGCTTCGACCGCTACCCTCATTTTTGACCGTTGCACCTTGGGACGCGAGTTTCTGACCATTGGGGTCACGTGCCGCGAGCAGCCATAGATACGGGTGCCATAGGGATTCTAGCGCGCCTAGGTTAGGCCGCTAGAGTGCTGTTGTGGCCTGAGGTGGAAGCGCCAGAGCCAGTGTGACTTCTTTTCTAGCGTGCCTGGGTTGGGCCACTAGAGTCCCTTTAGCGGACCAGAGTTGGGCCGCTAGAGCCTGTGGCAGCCCAATGGTGGACCTCCAGGCTCTGGGCTGCACTGAGTGGGTTGCAGTCCCGTTTCTCTTCGATCGTGATTTTCGTAAGTCAGTGCTTAGCTCCAGTGACACGTTCACTTGTCGTACCCTTCTTACGGCACGCATGTGCTGACCCACCCGGGAGTGGTGGAGTAGCTGACCCGAGAGAGACGGTTGTTAGGCTGGTTACCATAGGGCCCCTATGTATAGCCGAGTCCGGGCTTAGTGGGAAGAACCAACTAGAGGACAAGCCTAGGGCATATGGTCTGAGTGTGCACACGGGGTTGAGGGTGTCAGACCCACACTGACGAGCGCGACCTCAGCTAGTCCTTATTTTGTATTTCTAGTTACTTAGTGTGTCTTTGTCTCCGCCTGGGGCGTGGTAGCTAGACACTTGTGACGTGGTATAAGACGTCAGGGGACGCATCCGATCGTTCTTCTGGTGGGCAGTACTCCCGTCACGTGACGTGAGTTGTCGTGTCCTGAGTTTCTATTGCTCGTCTGTGAGACGGGGGCTTCGTGTATGGTTTCGGGAGCATTCCCATAGTCAAGGTCTGGGGTTTCCAGTGAGCATCACCGAGGGCTTTCCCTAGACGTCATTGAGTTCACGACGGTGAGGTCGTGACTGCGTTTCCAGATCGCGTGGTTTTCGTATGGGCCCTTGCCTGTAAGGACAGGCCTTCATGATAGTGACGTCGTGTCATTTCCCTGGTAGCGTGACTAGGGCGGTCGTAGTCTGGTGGTTCATGTTTGGTTGTTCCCCGACCGTGGGATTGGGGTGTTGGGTTCCGTTCCAGTACAATAGGAGTAGCTGTAGAGCTGAGGTTTTACCGGCCACTGTCTTTCTTGTTCTTGCTTTTACTGTTATTTTTGTCACTGTTGCTACTTTTCGTACCGCCGTTATTTTTGGTTGGGGTTCTGCCGGACCCCTACTGAGCCAGTGATAGGAGGCTCACCCCTGGTTTTCAGGTGTGGCGGTTCTTCCTCGAGGTACGAGGGCGTTGCGTGGAGGTTCTTAGTTGCCAGTTCACTGGGCCGAGTGTTCACTCGGCATGTGGTACGTTTTAGTACTTTAGACTGTACTTTCTGTTAGACTGGACTCTGTTACAGTTAGATATTTATTTATATTATTATATCTGTTGTCCTACTTTATTTCCTATTTCTATGTACACCACACCTATCCTTTAACCCTTTCGAGTCTTCGGGCTCATGGGTGGTGGGCTGAGATTCGAGTCGCATCGGTTCCTTTTCGGTACTCAGATCTCGGGTCGCTACAACTGGTATCAAAGCTGTGGTTGTGGAAGTACATTGGAATATGAGATATTACAGTGATCAGAGTCCATAAGGTCCAGTGCAGTGGGCAGCTGGCATAGGGTTTTTGTATTTATTTTCCGCTTGGTTTCTCCCGTGAGAGAGTGTGTGCGTGGCGTTGGCACTGTGAAGGTGGTTGTTGTCGTCATCGGAGTGCTAGCGTGGGGTCTAAGGATCAAAGTCGAGAGTTTTCTCCCTCATCGGTGGTGGCCCCGGTTGTGCTGCGTTGGGCAGAGGTTATCGACAGGTGTGTTACTGCGGTGCTGCATTCGAGGAATTACAGCGAGGTTAGGTGGCTGGTGAGGATTGTCCGTGGTTAAGTGGCCGTGAGTGTGCTCTGGAGGAGCTGTTATTGGTTTTGGCCATCCTAGTTCAAGATTTATCCAGCCCCTGAGGCGTTGAGATTGTGGTTTTAGGTGACAGAGCGGGCGATCTGGTCGAGATGTGCTCGGATGAGCGGAGGATCTTCTTGGATTGGGCTATGGTTGCCATGGATTTGGTTTGAGATTGTGTGGTAGTGGCGAGCTTGCGGCTCGAGGATGAGCGTTGGCGGGTGCCGGTTATGGCTCGTGTTGCGGCTCGAGGCATGGTGTGTTGCTATTCGAGGAGTCGCATCGATGGTGCATCGAGAGGTGTTGTGATCGTGGTCCGACAAGACACTTGGTGGGTGTGTCGGAGGTGCTAACCCGACGGGAGTAATAGTTTTTCTGGTGCTAGAAGGTGTGGTTCCCAACGTGTGCAAGGTTTGAGGTCAGGTCGAGCACGAGGAGCTTCCATTGGTCGGAGGTGTATTGAGTTTTCCCATGGTTGGAGGAGATCGGGTTGGATTAAGGTTCGTCATCTTGCATCATATGTTCGGATTGGTTGGCCTTCGTGTGTCATAAAGTCCGTGCGAGACACGTCCTGTATGTTGGCAAGGTGGTTTCCGGTGAGAAGCGTTGCCCATTCCCTGATGTGTAAGGGTGTGTTGGCACTGCTCCAGAAGGATGAGTGCCAGTTGGGCGGTGTTCGTGAGAATGTGCGGCTGGTGTTATAATTTTCGATGTGTTGAGGATCAGAGCCTGCGGAGTTGTAGAGGATTGCCAGGATGGAGGATCCCGAGTTGTCGTTGTAGTGGTTGTACACGTGGATCCGAGTGCGCAGGAGAAGATCGTAGCGTTGGATGCTACATGTTGAATTTCGAGGATGTGTTGAGCGTCAGAGGATTGGTTCCTCGGTGTGAGATTGTCTCGATTGTGTGAGACGTGTTGTTGCCGTGTCGACCATCAGAGTTTGAGGTATGTGTTTACCCAGAAGGATCTTAACCTCAGGCAGAGAAGGTGGATGGAGTACATGAATGATTATGATTTCACTCTGTCTTATCAGCCTGGTAGGATGAATGTCCTAGCTGGTGCTCTGAGTAGGAAGGTGGTGGTCAGTCAGATGTTGTTGAGAAAGTGACGGCTTTAGGAGTAGGTGCTGGCCATGACCTTTAGGCTCAAGATCCCCCAGGAACAGGGTTCAACTATTCTTGCGAGCTTGACTGCCACATCAGTTGTTCGTCGTCATGTGACTGAGGCTCAGCGTGCGGACCCCGAGCTACCTCGCATTCTATCGATGGCCGAGGTGGAGGTGAGGATGGAGCTGTGAGGTTTAGAGGTAGGTTCTACGTCCCAGCCGATGAGTAGGTGAGGCGTATGGTATTGCGAGAGGCCCATGGGAGCCGGTATGCCGTGCACCCCAGATCGACTAAGATGTACTAGAACCTGAAGAGGCAGTTTTGGTGGCCTGGGATAAAGAGAGATGTGGTAGAGTTCGTGGCTAGATGTTTGACCTGTCAGAAGACTAAGCACCAATGACCGGGAGGTATACTTCAGCCCTTAGAGATTCCTGCGTGGAAGTGGGACCACGTGACCACTAATTTTGTGATTGGGTTACCGAGGACGTCCAGTGGACATGATAGTATTTGGTTACTAGTGGACAGACTGACAAAGATGACCTGGTTGTTGCCGATCAAAGTCAGTTGGAGTGTGCATATATTGGCCCGATTGTATATGGAGCAGATCGTTCTGTTGCATGGAGTCCCCATCTCCATTGTATCCAATTGTGATCCACGCTTCACTTCGAGATTCTAGAGGGGTTTCCAGAGAGCTCTAGGCACGGAGCTGACATTCAGCTCGCCCTATCATCCTCAGTCGGATGGTCAGTCTGAGAGGACCATCCAGACTTTAGAGGACATGTTGAGGTCATGTTGCCTGGAGTGGCAGGGGAGTTGAACCCACCATTTACTGTTAGTGGAGTTTGCCTACAACAACAGCTATCATTCGAGCATTGGTATGGCTCCTTATGAGGAGTTGTACGGGCGACCTTGTCGGACTCCACTTGATTGGTTCGAGGTGGGCGAGCGTGTCCTGACAGGACCAGATTTGGTACAGCAGTGTGTTGAGGTGGTGCATCTCGTTCGGCAGAAGATGTTGGCAGCTCAGAGCCGGCTATGTGTGATTGTATCGCGCTCTGATCATGCTTGCTTGCGAGAGGCTTACCATGCTGGCTGTTCGCGTCTCCCCGAGCGAGTCTTCCGCTGTAAATAAAGGCTCAGGGCATGACAGTAAGTTGGTGTCAGAGCTAGAACCTAAGTCTCAGGATTTAGGGAAAGGAATCATGTCATAGGATGAGTCCAAGATTTAAGGACCCCTGTCTACGAAACTAAGAAGAAAATTTCCACACCCATGTGAGAATTGGGTAGAGCTCGGGATAAAATAGATAAACATTTTAAGATTGAATTCCCCTAATCCCATGGGAAATAATGAGTTGTTATATTTCTCTCAGGTACCTCATTTCAATCTCAATAGCACATCGCGTAGATTGGGATGGCATGCAACAAACAGTGGCTGACCTTTCCCAGGCATTACAAACAATGGCTCAGGTAGGTGCAGGAGCCAGAGCAGGCAGTCTACACCAAAATTTTCAGAGTCTCAACCCTCCGCGTTTTTACGGTTCTTCCAATCCGGATGAGGCAGAAAATTGGATCGACGAGATGAACATGATTTTTGATGTTATTCAATGCACCAATCAGGAAAGGGTGCGTTTAGCTACCTTCCAATTAAACAAGGACACTCAGATGTGGTGGAAGTCAGTTTCGGCACCACCAGTTGATGCACCTCACACATGGGAAGGTTTTCTCACATTATTCCATGCAAAGTATTTCTCCGAGCACGTCAACGAAAGAAAAGCCATGGAGTTTACGTCCCTTCGTTAAGGGATGTTGTCCGTAGCAGAAAATGAGTTACAGTTTTCTCAGCTAGCACCATATGCACCACACCTTATCAGCACCGATCTATTAAAAGTAAATAGGTTCATGGACGGGTTACAGCCTGGTTACATACAACAGTTGGGTACCCAGAACATTCGTACACATGAGGAGATGGTCCAACGGGCCTATCTGTGTGAATGGACCTTAGAGAAGGTTGAAAAGATGAAGGGAAAAGGAGAAGAATTAAGTCGATGATCCGATCGGCGATTTAAGAAAGAGAAATTTAGTATCACGGAGTCTTACAAGAGCCGTGATAACAAGAAAAGGTTTAGGAGCGGGAACGGTGGAAGTTCCCAGAAATACAAGAAAGTAAAAGAAGAGGAGAAGCAGGTCATGGCGGCCTGCACGTTTTGTGAGAAATTTGGCCACTCAGCAGAAGAATGCTGGAAGCGTACACACCCAATTAAACAAGGACGTAAATACAAACCAAAGGACATAAATGTAAAATAAAAATACTGGTGTCCCACACATAAAAACTCAATACTCGGGTGGGGACTCCATGCTGTCGCCTAACCATAATGTGGCCGGAGTCACTCGAGTCGTGCTGCGTGTCTGATATCGGCGACTGGCTCTAGTGTCATCACCAATTCTCCCCAAGTGGGAGAAGCTCGACCTTGTCGAGTAGGGGTCCTGATCGCTCTGGTATCAATCCAGCAGATCTGGATCTATCCTTTGTAACTCTGCTCGAGTGATCCAGGTGTCATCGGATGTGGGTCGTCCCCTCCAATGCACCAGATAGCATTGGTACACTCCACCCTTGGTAGTAGTCACCTGCTCATCTAGTATATGCTCTATCTGCTCGCGCTGCTGAGGTAACAAGGCTGGTGGTGGGTGCTCGGGGGTAGGGTCACTCACAACGGGAGGTGATGGCTCAAAGGGCTCACTCTATATCACCGCTGGGTCCCTATAAGCAACTAGGTCCGAGATGTTGAAAGTGGAGCTGATCCCATACACCTCTG
Source organism: Amorphophallus titanum (assembly GCA_024336825.1). Lineage (NCBI taxonomy): Eukaryota > Viridiplantae > Streptophyta > Magnoliopsida > Alismatales > Araceae > Amorphophallus > Amorphophallus titanum. The sequence goes on from JANBPO010006516.1 coordinate 19,134,847, forward strand.
GCAGATCTACAACATATGCATTAGGACCAACTCGTCTCACTACTCGAAAAGGACCAGCACCATGATTTTGTAACTTCTTCACGATTCTCGAGGGAAATCACACACGTCTAAACCTGATCATGACATACTCGCCCTCCTGAAACTCACGGTGGTGCCTGTGGGCATCAGCCAACTCCTTGTATCGTGCATTACTAGACTCGATGTGACGACGTACATGCTCATGCAACTGCCTAGTATGAATAGCAAAGGACTCAGCTGACTCAAACACTTGGGACTGGATGGGGGATGGGACTAAGTCTATAGGCTTCCTAGGTCTACGACCAGTAACAATCTCGAAAGGACTCACGCCGGTAGACCTTTTGATCGAATCATTATAAGCAAACTCCACTAAAGGTAAGACCAAATCCTAATCCCTGACTCGATCATGGACTAGACACCTAAGAAGATCCCCCAAACTCCTGTTGACAACCTCAGTCTGACCATCAGTCTGGGGGTGGTATGCGGTGGAGAATTTTAATTGGGTGCCCATCATGTGCCATAGGGTTTTCCAAAAATAGCTAGTGAACCGTACATCCCTATCGGACACTATAGTGCGGGGGAGGCCAAACCTGGAGACACAGTGAGAGAAGAACAGATGAGCAACTCTCAAGCAAACCCAAGAGATGATAGTTCAATCATGCATTCTCATGTGGTGACTCATAGTATTGCTATCATCAAAACATAGTTGCAATCATAATGACACAGGGGCACAACATACAAGGGATGCACCAACATGAAATTAGCCCGATACACAAACTGCACAGACTTGGAGATCCGAGCTAAGCAATGCGCCGGCCTAACACCCGTTGGGGCGACATTCATGGACTATCAATGCCCTAGACCTAAATTCTCATGAACATTAGCATGCACCGAGTTTGTTGAGCAGCTGAACTGATAGAAATGCACTAGCCCATTTTTAGGTGGTTCAGTCCGCAGACCTACGTCCACCCCACACTCCAACTAAAGTGTGGCTTCCGCTGATACACGGCTTAACAGCTGGGCCTCACAGCTTGCCTACAACCGCTGAGCATCACAGCTTGCTTCCACTGGGAAACATAGCTTAGCCATCCACTGACTCACAGCTTGACTGCTGGGCGTTACAGCTTCGCCGTCCGCTGGGCAATACAGCTTGGCCGACCAGAGGAATCCTCCTCTGCTACTACTGAGCAACACAGCTTGCTCTGCTGACAAACAACTTGAAATAAAGGTAAAAAGAGAAACAAAGGATGGAAAAATCACAGCGACTGAAAGCTATAAATGAAAGTGAACACAGTTGTGGCTCTCAAGGAGCTGACTGGCCTGGATTTGATCCACGATCCAGTAGAAGGCAAATCTTTCGTTGAAGCTCTTCTTTCTCTCTTCGATCTCTCTCTCTCTCTCTTTCTTTCTTTCTCTTTTTTTTCTTCTTCTCTTCACTTCTTTGCTACTCTCTCCTACTCTTCTCTCTGTCTCACCGATTATACTTATCCTTCTCCTCTTCAGAATTCTTCTTGGGTTCTTGTTCGCAGGAGACGGATCTTATATACTCCTTTTGCCTGAGATCCACGTGCTCATGCCCTAGGCGTGTGGAGAGAACACTCCCGCCTGGAAGCTTCAGGAGAGTCTTGGCCACGTGTCAGAATCCGGATGAGAGAGAGTCCATGTGGTGGCTTCCTTCAAGGACAGTCCACCTTGGATCGCGTACCCTTCTTATCCAGTCATGAGCAGTCATCCTACTAGCCTGTCAGGACAAGTAATAATCAGACACGTACCGTGAATGCACAGAGTTGATAGATCATCAAAACACCCTTGCACAGACTCAATAGATATTTGAGCACAGCTCCTAGTGGGCCGACACACGCGTGCCGTGGAAGCTACGACTAGTGGGTGGGTCACCGGAAGCACAGACCCTCAAGCCACGAAAATCGGCTCCGAAAGTAAACGAGCACAAGGATCGCTCCTCGTACAACACCGACTCACGGTGGCGCAGGCCGAAGATGTCACGTCCCGGGACCTCCACACGACGCCCTCACCCGGTCCCCACATGATGCCCAACATCAGTCAGACCGCAGTACGACATGTGGATCGAGGTCCGCTCACCCGAAACTCGCATCGGCACGAAAAACCATCAGCTCAAGCCTCAGACAACGAATGGTCCATCATTGGCTACTCACGGATGCACATCTGACCCATAGTCGTACGGGGGAGAAGGGACGGTCCCACTCGGCCGTTCGCCACTCCCGACGGGTCACAGACCATAACGCACCTTCCTAGGTGCGTTATGGTGCATAACGGACCGACAGCTGTGCGTTATGCCCCAAATCGTAGAAAACAACATAACGCACTCCTCAAGGGGTGTTATGCACATAAGGACCACTCGTGGTGCATTATGTCTCGCGATGAATCAGACCATAACACGCTCCTCAAGGTGCGTTATGGAACCTTAACGGACCCTCTCAGGTGCGTTAAGAGGTGGGTGAGGGCGTTAAGCATAACGCGCCTCCCCAGGGGCGCCATGGTTACATAGCGATCCTCTTGAGGGCCGTTATACGACCAGGGCCCCAACGGTCACAAAGCAACGGTCAAATCCAACGGTCACAAAGCAGGACGTGCCTACACAGGGGCGTTATGATTGGAATGGCGGTCTATCGCGAGACTGCTATGCCCGCAAGGCTTGAATACGAAACCCACGAAGCATAACGCGCCCCACCGGGTGCGCCATGCTCATAACGGTCACTGGAAGGACCGCTATGATGGTCTGACGGTGAAAACGGCGAACTCGACCAAAAATCACAACCATGCCCCCGTACCTCGACCGGAGAGGGGGAAAACAAGGGGGAAGCTCCCCGAAGGTCCTAGGCATATATCTATGGCCTCGGATCGGCCAAAAATGCGACGAAACACTAGATCGGGCGATCACTCCCCAAATGATGAAATTACCCTAACTAGCTCAAAAACACCCCTCTCGGCCTCACGACGGCCTATAAACCATGAAAACGAAGTGCACGGAGCTAGGGAACGTCACCCTACCTTAATGGAGCGAATGCTCCGAGGAAGAGTACAAAGTGAACACTCTCTAGCTCTCTCCACCTCCCTCCTCTCTCCTCTGGCTGCTCTCTGCCCCATCCCAGTCGACAGGGTGACTCTGTGGGGGCCTCATCGACCCCTGGCTGGCTGCTGACGCCTCGGCTCGAACTCGGTCCACCTCCTCCCTCCTCTCCACAGTAGAAGAGCCCGTGAAGAAGCTTGAACCAGAGTAGGCACTAGGACGCCCCTCAGTTCGAGCCTGCTCACGTCCTCTGCGGTAACACTCCTCGATGATCTGCGCTCCCTCCTCTGTCGCGCCTAGGTGGAGCCTCAGCTCGTCACGCTCTGCCCTGTCACACTCCCACTCTTGGTCGCGCTTTGCCCTCTCGCGCTCCGCCCTCTCGCGCCCGCAGTCCCGCTGCTCCATCTGCAGAAGCAGCTGCAACTCCACCACATCCCGGGGAAGCACCTCCTCCCCGTTGGGCCGCTTTGTCGCCTCTCGCTCTAGCTCCGCTGCAGCCCGGCGTCGCTCCTCGGCCAGCTCCAGTGCCTGTCGACACCGCTCCTTTGCTAGCACCAACCGGTGTCTCTTCTCGGCTAGCTCCTTAGTAGCCGAATGCCTCACAGCACTCAGCTCCTCCACGGCACGCTGGCGTGCCTCGTCAACCTTCGCGAATCACTGGTCGCGGATCACCAGCTCAGCCCCCGCCAGCACAGCCTGGGTCACCGCCTCCTGGAGCTCTCGCCTCTGCATCATCACAAATGAAAACAAGTCAGATTGATAAATAATTGCACTATTTAAAAGAAAAAAAACATTCTTTCTTACCGAGGTCTCCAGGTCTCGCTCAGCCTCCTCAGCCCGTCGTACGGCCCCCGCCAGCCGCTCCTCTAAGGCGGTGCTCCAGACACTCTGGTCCGGAACACTCTGGGTTGGGGCACTTGAGCTAGAAGCCCCTCCTACTCCCATCGCTGCCCTCCTCTGCTGGGCACACTGCATCACAATGAGAGACCGTCAGTGGTAGAACACCCAACTTCAAGAATCATAGCATTACATTTAGGAAAGCATAACTCACCAGAAGCTGTAGATTGTGTTGGGTCATCACTAGGCGAGCCTCCAGCGTGTGTAGCCGCATCTGCATGTCGGCCACCACCTCATCATGTACATCCTGCATTTATCACGCATTTGTCAAAAACATTCATCATATAGAATAATTAAACATTCAAAGCATGCATTCAGTATGTGTTCACTCAGAAGGACCTTAACCTCAGGCAGAGGAGGTGGATGGAGTACATGAAGGATTATGATTTCACTCGGTCTTATCAGCCTGGCAGGATGAATGTCGTGGCTGATGCTCTGAGTAGGAGAGTAACGGTCAGCCCAATGTTGTTGAGGAAGTGGAGGCTTTGGGAGCAGGTTCTGGCCATGACTTTTAGCCTCAAGATCCCTCGGGATCAGGGTTTCGTTGTCCTTGCCAGTCTGACTGTCACGCCAGCTATTCGTTGACAGGTGACTAAGGCTCAGTGAGTGGACCCCGAGCTACCTTGTATTCTGTTGATGGCCGAGGTGGAGTTTGGTGAGGATGGAGCTGTGAGGTTCAGAGGTAGGTTGTACGTCCCAGATGAGGAGTAGGTGAGGCGTACGGTGTTGCGTGAGGCTCATGGGAGCCGATACGCCGTGCACCCCGGATTGGCTAAGATGTACCAGAATCTAAAGAGGCAGTTTTGATGGCCTGGCATAAAGAGAGATGTGGCAGAGTTTGTAGCCAGGTGTTTGACCTGTCAGCAGGTGAAAGCTGAGCACCAAAGACTAGGAGGCACACTTCAGCCCTTGGAGATACCTGCGTGTAAGTGAGACCACGTGACCACTGATTTTATGGTTGGGTTACCGAGGACGTCCAGTGGACATGATAGTATTTGGTTTCTGGTGGATAGACTGACGAAGACGGCTCGATTGTTGCCGATCAAAGTCAGTTGGAGCACGCAGAAGTTGGCCCGTTTGTATGTGGAGAGGATCGTTCCGTTGCATGGAGTCCCCATCTCCATTGTATCTGATCGTGATCCGCATTTCACTTCAAGATTCTGGAGGAGTTTCCAGAGAGCTTTAGGCACCTAGTTGGCATTCAGCTCGGCCTATCATCCTTAGTCAGACGGTCAGTCTGAGAGGACCATCCAGACTTTGGAGGACATGTTGAGGTCGTGTTGCTTGGAGTGGCAGGGGAGTTGGACCCACCATTTACCGTTGGTGGAGTTTGCCTACAACAATAGCTATCATTCGAGCATTGGTATGGCTCCCTATGAGACGTTGTACGGGCGACCTTGTCAGACTCCGCTTGATTGGTTCGAGGTGGGCGAGCGTGTCCTGATAGGACCAGATTTGGTACAGCAGTGTGTTGAGGTGGTGCATCTCGTTCGGCAGAAGATGTTGGCAGCTCAGAGCCGGCAGAAGAGAGCCGGGGAGCATGCACACCCGACGGACACGCTGCATCGAGGAAGCTTGGTGACGATCCCTGCTAGTACATTGACTACACTCCACGTAGGGAGGGGTCCATAGGGAGGGGGAAAATAACTGTCGACCGTACGCCGAGCCTAGGCGTCCGATCGAGGTGCAGCCAACTCCTGGATGAAGCCCGAGGGATTCCGAAGGATGCCTGATGGTTTGGCATCGAGCGGATGTCGCTGGATGGAGGCGGCGGCCGCGGTTGTGGGCCTGTGCAGTTCTGCCGTGCAGGATTGGTTGGCGCGGTCGTGGTGCATCGGCCGGTACGGGCGCTGTCGAACTCCAAACACGACAAGACCAAGTCATGGATGTTGCTGATAGGAAGATCTACGAAACCTCAGAAGATGGCAGTCGTCTGAACACCTTGCTGGACGTGGTCATAGGAATGGCCGGCGTCAGGCTTCTGGGCGTACATCAGGACAGGATGCCGATGGTCATGGTGGAACTTCCAGTGCTGATGTCGGATCAAGATGAAACCACTTGCGTTAGTTTTGTATCATCGAAAGCCGCAACGTTTCTGAAGATAGAATGACCTGAAACAGATAGGAGGAGGGGGTGTTAGGGCCGACTTGACAGTAGCTTGTCCTGGGTGAACATAGGACTCTGGGTCTGGCGCGACTGAGGGAGAATGGATGCCCTGGATAGAGACATTGTTGAAAGTAGGTAGGACCACCTCTGGTGCGTCAGCGCTTCGGAGAGGAAGAACTCTCGTGAAGAGAGCTCTGACTGATTCACACAGGGGTGGGCGGTGGAGCAGCTACCAAATGGTGCTCAGGTTCAGACCCGAATCTGGCGCAGTCACACGAGAATGGGCGACGCGAATGGAGCTGAGAACGGATCGTGGCGGGACCACTTATGGAACGAAGCTGGCTTGATGACATACGACTCCACAGCAGACAACATTGGCTGGTTCACACAGTGGACACCAGGGTAGTCTCTACAATCGTGACTTCGACTGCAAGCTGGTTGCAGAGAGTAGCAGAGAGGTCTTCCTGATCCATGGGGGGATGTAGCAGCGACGGGTGACTCCGGGAATGCCGTGGACACACAGAGCAGGGGAGGGCAGACCTGGGTTGTTGAGGGAGAGGGGGCTGAGGCATGGGATGAAGGTGGCTAGGGTTAGGGTTGATGGGGCACGCTGGTTTGTGGAGGAAGGAGAAGGGACTTCAGACAGTTTGGGCAAATTTTTAAGGAAAGCTTCACCGACAGCGGCCCTCCAAGGTCAGTTGCGGGGCTATTGGGACTAAAGTAGGTACAAGGGGAAAAGCTTCGGGCTTATGTCAACCGATTTAAATTGGAAGCCCTACGTATCCCTTGCCTGGATGTCGCCTCAGCCATCACCGCATTGACAGGAGGCACCTATGATGAGAACCTCCGGCGAGAGATAGTCCTCCATCCCCCCACCTCTCTCGCCGATCTGGTGACCCTAGCCCTGCGTCACACAGAGTGCGAAGAAGTCCTCAGCGCTTGCCGCGGCACAACAGGCTCGGGTCGAGAAGGAGATAAGAAGCGACCATCGGAGCAACGCTCGGGCTAGGGGAAAAGGTAGAATCAAGACGGAGACCACAAGGAACCCCCTCAAAAATTTAAGTGGTACATGCCTCTATCTTCCCCCGTCTATGAGGTATATGAAGACATTAAGGGCTAGGGCCTTCTCCACCAACCCGAACCTATAAAGGCCAACCCAAAGAGTCACAGCCGCCGCAAGCATTGCTAGTTTCACAATGACCACGGGCACCATACTGGAGATTTCATCAGCTCAAGGATGAGATCAAGCATCTCGTCTGCCAGAGGCACCTATCTCGATACGTGTCCGAGCAGAGGGAGGATCGCGGCATCCCCCCAGAAGAAATTGACAATCACCCCCGTGGAGTCCATATCAACATTATTTCTGGTGGCATGGCATCAAGAGGAGATAGTAGTCGAGGAAGGAAGCGTCACGTTGAATGGGCGAGCAGGGCCTCCAAGCCCCTCAAAGCCCCACCGACGAGTGAGCAGTAGGCCCTAGTGTTCTCTGACCAAGACCTAGAAGGAGTAACTACCCCACAAGATGACATTCTTGTAATATCAGCTACTATAAACCATTGTAATGTAGATAGGCTACTAGTCGACAATGGTAGTGCCCCTGATGTACTGTCGTACGAATGTTTCCTTAAGATGGGTGTGTAGATCTAGATAAATGTAACAATCTAAATAAAGATCTACTTGAGGAGATTTAATGGAAATAACAATGAATATATATATGGCAATTAACAGCGCAATTCAACAGAAAAATAGCACGAGGTGCTAGCATGGAGTGTGATCGCCAGAGACCTTAAGGCCTCAAAAATAGGGGGAGTTTGATCGCTTACCTTTGATGCGGGAGCGTGGAATGCCGTTTGTAACTCAACTCTTGATAGCGATATTCTTGTTGCTCTAGCGATTAAAATTTTTAAAGGGGCGATCTATTCAACCCCTCCCCTTCTAGATCTCCGTCCTGCTCTGTGCGTATCAGAAGAGGCTTCTTGCTCTAGGGGAGGGGCTTGCGACGGTCCACCTGACCGAGTGCAAATTATCCGCTGCCCTTAGAGGATAAAATGCCCCCCTGCTATTTGTAGGGAAACATCCCCATGGGGGGGTTCATCCGGGGAAGTTGTGAATGCTCCTCCCTGGCCGCCTGGGTCCTCATTAGATCAATGAGGCTATCCAATTTTGCGTTGAGGGTTTGGAGAGGGTCCGCGCTCCCGGTAGGGGGTTGCCCTTCTACCGCGGGCGGGGGTACGTCACCGATTGGGTCGGTGGTGTGAGAGGAGGTGTTCTCCGTAGGATGGGACGGTGCACCCTCCTCCATCGCTGGAGCTTTCCCTCTATCGCCGACAGCCCTCCTGCTAGGACTCCTTCGCACCAAGTCAGCTATTTGTTCGTTTCCCACAGACGGTGCCAAATGAAGAGGGGATTATCTCGCGTTGTGCCTGAGCTGAAAATGATGACCACACTGCTGAACTACAAGAAGGGGAAACGGGTCAGAGGTGCCCAGGGATGAATCCCCTGGGTAAACCCTCCGATGCCTAAGTTAGTAGAGCACTGGTGCGAGGAGTAGAAGGAAGGGAATGAGGGCACGAGATTCCTCTCCACCAACTGGTGAAGTGGTTCCTGCTCAGGAAGTTTAGGCTAATCGTGGCCTTACCGTTCGCCGGAGGGTTTACCAAGTATAAATAGTGGTACGTTGGCTGCATGATTCCTATAAGTGGAGGAGTTTCAGGGGGAGTTACGTCCTCGACGTGGGCTCTTTATTGCGTGAGGACTCTTGATCTCCCTTATCCTCTTGAGCTTTCTACTTTTAAAAGGCTCTCAACGGCCATGCCAATAAGCTTCTATCAATCGTCCCGAGCAAGGAGCGCTGGCTTTATCGGAGCGCTAAGTGCATGGCTTGGGCAGGGAATTTTAGGTCTTGAGGGAGCTTTTCCCGAATGGACTGACGATCGAACTTTCGAGCCCATAGGTCGCCTAGGAAGCGCTTGATTCCTAGTGAATTATTAGGCTTGTAGTAAGTGGGCCCAGAAGGGCTGTTACTTGAGGGAGCTGGGCCTCGTTTGGACTGGTAGGACCTCATTTGGCCGCTCTTGTTTGGGCTATGAAAATCCCCCTCTCCACAATGTTATACCTATTGCAAAGGTCTTGAAGCTCTTGAGAGATAAATTGTGGTCCATTGTCGGTGATAATAGTACTTGAAATGTCGAACCTTGCGATGATATTCTTCATTATGAATTTGCAGACTGTTGACGCTTTGATCTCCACGTAAGCTTTCACTTCCGCCCATTTGGTAAAGTACTCCGTGGCCGTGAGTATGAAAGATTTTGACTTTGTGAGGAGGTTCGGGTCACCAAGAGGTCCAATGATATCAAAAGCCCACATGGAGAAAGTCCATGGGGAAGACATAGGATGGAGTGAAGAAGCAGGAGAATAAATTTTGTCGGCATGTAGTTGGCACTTAACACACCTTCGAACATAGATCGAGCAATCCTCTTCTAGAGTAGGCCAATAGAATCCTAGCCTAAGAATTTTCTTAGCTAACATCTGACTATTAACATGGGCACCACAAACTTCGAAATGTGCCTCTTCCACAATCTTCCAAGATTCATCATCGTTAAGGCACCTAAGCAAAACACCGATGAGACCCCTTCTATAGAGCACACCTCGAACCAAAGTGTATCTTTGAGCCACTGTTCTAAGGGCCTTCTTTTCTTCTGCAGTGGCTTCTTCAGGATAAGACTAATTATGGCAATATTTAGCAATCTCATAGTACCTCGGCTTCTCTTCGTCAGCTAGTTCTTCTTCTAGATCAGTAAGTATGACCTCCTTATTCTCAATGATCTCTCCTTCCTTAACCTTCTTAAGCACCTTCTCCTTCACACTAAGAAATGCAAGATCCTTGATAGCTGGAGTGTGGCGCTTATGAACGATAACAGAATGGAAGTCCCATTCGAGGAGAAAAATCAAGGAGGAGGCAAGTGAAGCAAGAGCATCAGCTAAAATGTTTTTGCTGCGAGGAACATGGACAAAGATTAACTTAGTAAAGAGCTTGGCATAAGCGGAAGTAAGGTCCTGGTAGGGTTTGAGTTTGGGATCAAGTGTGTGACATTTGGTAAGCACTTGGTGAAGAATAAGCTGACTATCACCGACAATTCACAACTGGGTGACACCAAACTGGTGAGCGGCCTCAAGTCTGGCCAGAAGAGCCTCGTACTCAGCTATATTGTTCGTGACAGGAAAAGCGAGCTGGGAGGCAAGCAGAATGGTGATACCCTCAGGTGTTAAAAGAACTATATCGACCCCCCTACCAAGAGAGTTTAGTTCTCCATCAAAATGTAATGTCCACATCAAATCTGAAGGTTGATTAATAGACATTAGTTCCTCATCTGGAAACTCTGAGCGAACAGGGTCGAACCGTGGAAGGGGATGGTGAGCAAGATGTTCTGCGATGGCATAGCCTTTAATCGCCTTTTGCTGAATGTAAGTGATGTCGAACTGGGAAAGGAAGTTTTGCCATCGTGCCAATCGATCAGTAAGGATGAATTTTTTGAGAAGAAATTTGATGGGATTCATGCAAGCGATGAGATGAACCTCATGAGCTAAGAAGTAATGTTTTAATTTCTAAACTACCCAGACTAAAGCTACACAGCTCTTCTCCATAGCTGTATACCTCTACTCACAGGGATTGAGAAGCTTTGACAAGTAGTAGGCGGCCCTCTCCTTACCTTCCTCATCAACTTGTGCAAGGATAGCACCTACTGAGTCATCCAGGACAGAAATGTAAAGAACAAGTGGTTTGCCCGGACTTGGCGGCCTCAGGATAGGAGAGTTTGAAAGATAGTCATTTAGTCTGTCAAAAGCTGCTTGACACTTGTCATCCCAATTAAACTTGACTCTCGGCTTGGTAAGCTCGTAGAACGGCCTACACCTTGTGAATGGTAGGAGACAAATCGGCGGATAAATTACAACCTCTTGATCAATCCTCGAACTTCTTTTAAATTCTTGGGAGGAGGCATCTCTCTTATTGCTTGTGCTTTATTGGGGTCGATCTCGATACCCCTCTTGCTAACAATGAATCCAAGCAACTTCCCTGACGAAACACCAAATACACATTTCTTGGGGTTCATTTTTAACTGATATTCACGCGCTCTTTGCAAGACCTTGGCTAGAACCCCAGGATGCTCGAACCTTGTCCTTGATTTTATTACCAGGTCATCAACATACACCTCAATATAGATGTGGATCATATCATGAAAAATAGCCATCATGACCATCCGATAGGTGGCTCCGGAGTTCTTAAGTCCAAAGGGCATGACCACATAACCGTCACCCAGGTAGGGGGATGGAATCTCTATCGCGCTAGGACATCGCCGGTATCACTTGTGCCGTGATCCGACGCCCATCGCATTGAAATCTATGCATCTTTCTATTTAATATATTTTAATTCATTTATTATGGAATTTAGCATTTAATCGTTCAATTAATTCATTTGGGCTTCGTATTTCAATTCTAGTGGCATGCTTAGGCCTGTGTGAATGGTACGGGTTGATTAGTTTAGCAGGTTTTGTATTCCGTCGCGTTCCCCGTCGATTCCTATCGACCGGGTGGTGTTTCCGATTCTAGATCTCGGAGTCATGAAACCCAGGTGATATAACGCGCCTGCCCCGGTGTGTTATACTTCTTTAACGGGTCTTTATCAGTGCGTTATGTGAATAGTGTCCTATGTTTTCTTAGAATTCTGATGTTCGGGTGGCTTTAACATGCCTCAGGCAGTGCGTTATAGTCCTTTGTTTTGGGTTCAAGCCCCGTTGTGTTTAACGGTCTACCCCTGTGCATCGTGCAATGTATGACGCCCCTCTATACGTGCGTTATATTTCGTGGTTTCTGTAGAGTTAGTTGTTCTGGAAGGCATAACTGTCACGATAGGTGCATTATGTGTAGTACAATGCCCCCTTGGTGGTCTGTTATAGTTCTTGTGCTTTGTGTTATGTGCGTGCTGACTTTAACGCCTGTGTGCCAGTGCATTATAGTCCTTTAGCGCCCCTGTTGAGGTGCATTATAGTCTGGGTTTTCTGTGAATTTCTGGTGTTCTGTGAAGCATAGCGGTCCCGTGATGGTCCGTTATGGTGTGTAACAGAGCAGTGCCAGTCCGTCATACACCTGGAGATTTCAAAAGGTTGCATGTGTATTTTCTATGCAAACCATGTTTCATGTGAGCTATGTTTAAATTATTTTATATACTGTGACATTCTTCTACATCCCATATGAGCAGCTTTCTCTTTACTTATGATGGAGCCACTAGTCATAGCCTGACGACTTCCGTGTCGGCCCACCTGGGAGAGGTGACGGGGCATTCCCGTTATACGATTTATAGGCTAGTTTCCGTGGGCCCTCTCACATAGTCAGTAGCGTCCTATTGGGAGGGAAAACTAGCTAGAGGTCTGGCTCAAGGCGATGAGTCAGTGTGTGCACACGTGATCAGAGGCTTGGACTGACGTCGACGGGCATTACTCTGATTAGTCCCTCGGTGCGGTACTGTGGCTCATCTCTGCGTTCAGAGTTCAATGGTCTGAGTCAGACCGTTTACATCATTTGAGCGGTCCTTTTCCAACCGTTCCATATTCTTCACGGCCCATCGATGGACCGTTTTATTCTCCAAAGGCTCTTATCCTGAATTCCTTCCTGTTGGTCTTCTACGCGATTTTGATAAGACCATTTATCTTTCTTAAACGGTTAGATTCTGACCGTTTATATCATTCAGCGGTTTGATATTAGGTCGCGTTCCTCCCGACAATCATCTCAATCCACACAAAATCACACAATAAGAAAAGGCCAAGTCTAAATTTCATTCAATCAAATCAATCTATTCATTCACTCAAATTCAAACATTTTTTCCATCAAGAAGGGAAATCACTCAATCCTCAGTCGGGCATCCCTGCGAGGTCTAATCCCTCCCAGCTCTCTCACGTATGCCTGATACTCCTCTGGAATCTCTGCCACCTCTACTGGTAGGGTGCATACCCTGCTGACCTCCCATATGATCAGGGCACTCCTAACCGCTTGCTCATCCTCATTTGTCCCAAGCCTCCTCACCTGTAGTGTAGGAAGATGGGGTAGCGCTGGAACTATAGTCTGGGAGAGTCCAACCTGTAGGAAGCACCTGTGAGGGCTGTACATCACCAGAGCAGTGTCACCCACAAGCCTCAAGTCCAATCCAAGCCTCCTAGGAAGCCTGAGGGTAGTGTCGTGGAGGAAGGAAGGGCGCATCACGATCCGGCCCAGGGGCAAAGTGTTGATGTAGAGACGCCATTCATCCCTGGTCTTCTTATCTACTGTCCTGCACTCAACTTACTGCCACCAATAAAGAAGAGTGGATGGCTCCCAAAGTCTGACTAACAGAAGTGATATCCTCCCTCAGCGAGAACTTTAGTCTGGCTCCCATCAAGCACTCTAGGAGAATCATAGAGCCAAAGAGTGGCCCCCCTAGAGCAGCTGAGCTAAGACCCTCATACAAGTAAGCAAGTGATGTGGCATAGCCCTAAGATGAAGTTGGATGCAATGACGAACCAAGGACCTAGACCAGCAAGCATATAAGGAAGACCACAGACTCACGCGTAAGGCTTGCTCTCACAGCGCACACGATCCCTGAAGGTGACCGGGCAATGATGACGAGGGTCCAAGGTGGAACCCAATCATTCTAAGGGTCGAGGCTAGCTTAGGCTGACCCCTAAGGGTCTGGGATTCCCAGATTGCTTCCGTGAGCGCATTGGATCACTCCTTGGTTTATCTACATCTAGTGGACTTCATTTCTATTAGTATAGTTTTTTTTAATTGAGCATAAGCATTTATAGGGGATCTATTCACCCCCCTCTAGATCCCAACAGTGCACCTACAATTGTTACCTCTTTCTTTTATTCTTCTATGTATTGCTTTTCTTTGTTGCATTGCTTTTCTCCTCTTTCAGAAGTTCAAAAAGCCAACTCAATTCATGCATCAATCTTAACTGTATGAGTAGGATAACTTGTGATGGAAAGCCCCAACTTAAAGTAGAATAACTTTATGTGTTTACCTCATAATTTCACTTGATTTAACTCTGAAATTTAGTAATCGATGTGTATGTTCTCATTTGGGATTGATGTGATGTTCTCATTATTGCATGTTTAAGGATCTGTGATGGCGTAAAGGAGGGAGGCGCGGTCCCAGGCAGAGTTGGCTGCAGGGGCCCTGGATGTGCAGGGTGGAGCACTGCCTGCTCTGGTAGATGCAGTCCCCGGTGCGTCAAGAGCAGCGGAGTTTTTTTATTTGTCCACCCAATTTCTAGCATTGGCTTAGGGAGCGCTGCCAGTTCCCCTGTATTAGGCAAGGTTCAGGGAGTTGAGTCAGTATGCACCACCGGCCATGGCGGGTCCGCAATTTTTGGCTCAACAGTTCATTGTTGGACTGAGGCCAGAGAATCGTCGACCCTTATGGCATCCGGGGTCACCGACATGGAGGTAGCATTCCAGACAGTGGTGATTTTGGAGGTAGACCTGCTGCGCACCCAGAAGCATGGTCAGGCATTGCAGTTCTAACAAGGTCTCCCTCAAATGGTTCAGGAGGAGCTAGTCATATCTTCTTCCCCTGTCCGTGGTCCTCACCAATGGGACAGGAGGAGGTGTCGGTAGGCAGCTTGGCATGGTGTAGGGCGACGCTAGGAGAATAGCCGTCAACGACAAGAGAGCGTGTTAAAGTAGGCCTCGGAGGAGTCCATGCAACAGCCAGCTGCGAGGCGACCACGGCATGGCTGAGGTGGGTGACCATATTTTGGCCCTAGCTGAGGCGCTCTTGTATAGAAATTGCAGCTTTAATTTTCGTCTGGTTTCTACCAATTGGAGATCTTTTCACTTGTATAGAAGTTACGGCTTTAACTGTACCTTTAGGACTTGTATATATCATGATAAGAAATTATATAAAATTGTGGCTGCTTTGATTTCCATCAAACTCCTCCACTTTGAGTGGTTCGTCCTCGAACCTAGTAGCTCAGGATCCCAGCTTGTGAGGATAGACTGGATTCCCAAAGCTCTGATACATTTGATGTGACACGGAGTGGAGGGGTCTTCAAGAATCGGTTTATGGTCGCGCTATACCATCCCAGCGCCTTCATGAAGAACACGCTTGGACAATATGGCGCGTCCACTGTCTGCAGCTTGACGACGAAGATGGAGCTTCTTCCCAAAATATCTCCAGGTCGCGCTATATGAACAGAGCACGTTCATGATGAAGGCGCTCGGACGATAGAGCGCGTCCTCAGGCAGAGTGTTGACGACGAGGTTTCAGCTCCGAGCTCCCTCCGGGCGACCTTGGTTTGCTCACGGACGAAGGGGAGGGAAGATTACAAACACAGAGACTCCAAACGACGATGGGGGACACAAATTAAGCACGAAAGGGGGCCCTAAACATGGACTAATCAAACCTATTTCTATCTATGATAACTTTTGGGAAGGTGGCTATGGGGGTGGTTAATGGGGGGATGAGAAGGGTGACATAGAGCGGGCTAGGGCCTTGGAGGGCTTGACTGGGGCCTCTCACCCGGAACCCTCGTAGCTCCGGTGCAATCGAGCTTCTCCTTGGCCATAGCTTCGTCCGACATGGAGGTTGGAGGTGGCGTTCGTCGGTGGGGAAGAATGGGCTTCACACCCGGGGGAGAGGGGATTGGAAGAAGAAGGGCATCACACCCGTGGAAGGAGGAAGAGATGGGCGTCTCACCCATGGGGAAGGAGAGGGAGAAGAACGGGCGTCACACCCATGGAGGAAGGGAGGGGAAGGGAGGGGTTTTCCAAAAATTGGAAGAACAAGCCATGGCTAAACCTTTGATTTCTTCATTGCTTATTCTCTAAACGAAAGGGTTACATTTATAGGGGGAAAGGGAAGATGAAACGACCTAATACATTGATTACAGCATTGAAAAATAGCAAACATTGAAGACTGGTGTGAGTTCCAAGCGTTGAAGAGTCGTCTGGCCGTTTGAATCTCTGTCTGATATCGCGCTGGGACGACCCAGTGCCTTCATTCCTCCAGATCGCGCTACCTTGAGGTAGCGCCTTCAGGTGGCGCTATCTGTGGGTAGCGCCTTCATGTTCAGACTGGCGGCTTCAGTTTTGGGCTGTTTTGATTTCCATCAAACTCCTCCACCTTGTGTGATTTATTCATACATCTTTCCTTCGCAGTCAGTATTATTTCTTTCGGCCACAGAGCCCCTAATTTTGACAATTAATCATGGGTGTTCTCCGATATGGGGGATGTAAATGACGTCATGGTCTTTATGGCATGGCGGGATTGGGTCCTAACCCGAACCACACAATCACCTGACAAAGTCAGATCGAGCGCACCATGGGCTTCCACGAGACCCGAATAAATCGTCACCTAGGTGACTGACACGCCCGCGCACTAAATAGACAAATAAACAAACTAACCAACGAACAAACGGAATAATCCAAATGGAGAATCTTTTAGTGCGTCCACAACACCACGCTCAACCGGCACGACAAACACGGAAGCCAAGAGACGGTCCTCCCTGGGCCATCCAAGAGCTAGGCGGTCTGGCTAGGACCGCAAGCCAGAAACTAAACGGTCCACTCTTGGCCGCAAGCCAACTAAAATGGCCTCAGAATTACAGTTATTATTCGGAAAGCACGGACGAAAGAGGCGGTCACCTCCCAGACCGTCCCAGAGCTAGGCAGTCAGACGATGGGCCGCCCCAGCAAGTGAGACGGTCCACACTAGACCACGTGGGGGAGACAGACGGTCACCTAGCGTCCACTGTACCAAGGAGCTAAACGATCTCCTTTAGACCGTTCAAGACATAAGCGGTCCACCTCTGGGCCGCCCCAGAGTGAAACAGACCCCCTTGGGCCGCCGCACCTCTGGATCGAACGAGAACCAAAAATGGTCAACACTGGACCGTTCAAGACCCAAACGGTTCAATGCTGGACCGCTTCAAGAGATAAGCGGTCTCCCTTGGGGCCGCCCAGCTACCAGGCAGCACAGAGGGTAAAACGGTCACCTCGTGGCCATTTAAAGACATAAACGGTCTCACTTGAGACCGCCCAGTGGGACTAAATGGCCATCTCATGACCGCTAAGCCCAAAAACTGTACAACGGTCAAAACTCAATGGTCAGGAATGCCTCGGGAGTCGCGCTGGCTCCACGGAGAAAACGATCGGTGATGTGAAACAAGATGGGCAGCAATGGACGATGACCCTCGGACCTAATTTGCAAGCACATCCACAATCCGAAGAGCAACTTGATCGTCGCCGTCGCACCGAATGCACCCGTTTCCCGAGGTGACTCGGTGATGCCGAGTCGAGGTAATGGGGAAAGACCCTTGCTGGTTAGGGGACCAGCCGAGGAAGCTTGGCGATGATCCCTGCTATTACAATTACTACACTCCACGCAGGGAGGGGATCACGGGGATGGGGCAATCCACTACATGCACTACCCTCACGTAGGAGGGGGGAACGAGGGGAGGGGAAGTCAAACTATGATTGTACGCCTAGCTCCGACATCCAATCGAGGTGCTTCCAATGCCTGGACGAAGCTTGGGTAATGCCGAAGGATGCCTGCAAGTCCGACATCGAGCCGATGTCACTGGAAGGTGGAGGAGGTCGCAGCCGATGACCTGTGCAGTTCTGCCTCGTAGGACTAGATGGCAAAGTCATGGTGCGTCGACAGGTATGCTCGCTGTAGAACTCCAAAAGTGACGGGACCAACTTGTGGGCGTAGCAGACAGGGGGTACTACAAACCTTTAAAAGCTGGTGGCCATCAGATCATCTAACAGGTCGGGGTTGCCCAGACGGTCGGCATTAGGTTCTTGGGGGAACAGCAGGACAGGCCGACAATGGTCCTAGTGGAATTTTTGGTGCTGACATCAGAACGGGACAAAACCACCTGGGTTGGTTTCATGTCACCGTGTTCCACAACTTTGGTGAAGACGCCTCAGGCCGAAAACCAGCAGAGGATGGTGTGCCAAGGCTGTCGAGTCCACTGCAGGTTCTGGGTGGACTGGGTCACACCAGTCAGGTGCAGTTGTAGGAGAATGGACGCCCCGAGCTATGCTGATGCCAAAAATGAACGGGACCACCTCAGGATCGAAGTGACTCGAAGGGGAAGAACTCTTGTGAAGGGAGTTCTGGCCGATTGGCACAGGGGAAGTCGGTGTCGGTGTTGCCAAGTGGCACTCAGAAACAGGCGTACTCTGGGCGCAGTTGCACGGAAACACCTGTAGCGATCGATGCCGTTGTCGAATGGAGGCAGGACCACTCCAGGAGCGTGGCCGACTCGAAGGTGGACGACTCTTCTGAAGACGTCCTAGGCTTAATCTCGCTGTGGACACCACTAGAATGCCTGCCAACTGAGTCTCTACTGCAGGCTTATAGCAGAGTGCAGCAGAACTCAGCTTCTTAATCTACGGGGAGAGGAGCGACGAAGGAGCCACTTCCGGACTACTGTGGGCACACCAAGCAGAGGGGAGGTGGATGTGGGTTACAGTGGGAGAGGGAGCAGGGGCGTGGGGTACTGGGGTGGCAGCTAGGGTTAGGTATGGGGGGGTGCGCTGGGTGAAATTCGCTTAGATCAAAGATAATACTCCTCTAAAGTGAATTCTCTTAGATCAAAGATAGACACTTCTCCCTTTCAGATGTTTTTTTTTTCTCTTCTTTTTCCTGGCTGATTCGTTAGATTCCTAGAATCTTTCAACAATCAACTACCGATCGATATCATCCGAAAGGCGGAAGAAGATGGATGACACTATAAATTCACGACTTGCAGTTTGGATGGAAATGGGCCACCTAGATGCTCAGAATTAATGCACTCATCTGTGCGTAATGAAAGAACAGGTAGCACCATCAGACAGCTTGCCGTAGCTAATGCTTCGTGCGCAGAGACATGCACGTTCTTTCCGCGAACTGCGCGCAGTACCACCCCTTGCATGCGCATGCATTATCCCTAGCTCGATCGTAGGGTAACATGTTCAAAGTCAGAGGATTCCGTGGCTGACACTAGATTCTGCATGCCTGCGACAAATTATATATATAATTATACTCCGACGTACGTCATCGTTCTCCTCCTTTCCATTGCCATCATGCATACACGCGATAAAGAAGGGTCACCCACCAAGAACACACACGGACCAACCAGCGAGAGACCACTCCCCCTCTTCAGTGGGGGGCACGCTGAAATGGAGCGGCACCATCTCTCCATCCTGCTGGAGAACCCCATTGCCACTAGGACATACTAGTGAGTGGGGTGTGTATTAGCCAACGGATGGAGACAACACCACCCCAAGTGATTCCCCCCATGGTGGGATGCACAGAGACACCACACCACACCGGACGTCCCCTCTCTCCATTCTACACACACACACACACACACACACACAGAGACGCCTCCTCGGCTGCCGCCGTCAGCAGGGTCGCGGGTGGAACTGTCGCCAGGAGTTGAAAGGATGGGTCCCTTAATGGGTGATGAGCTCAAGGATGAAGGGGGACCCGGCCCAGGGTGGCCACGGGGCTCGGCTGCCATTGCTTCCTCGAAAGGTGTTTACCCTCGCATGATGAGACCAAAGCAGGAGCAAATCATGGCTCCCATTATGTGTAGTATATACGTTCCTGAGCACTTATTGTGAGGGCTCTTCGCTGCCTCGTTCGTTTTAGCAGTATCATCATCGCAAACACATATAGGTCTGCAAATTCATCAGCATGGAAGTGGCCAAGTGGGTGTAGAACCATGCGTTTTACGGAACCTAATTAAATATCAAGCTGTCATCGCGGGCCTGTTCCAGCTCCGCAAGATGACTTACCCGGTGGCCGTGGTAGAGCACTCAAGGAATTTCTGCTATTCCACCCGCTGACTTATGAAGGTCAGTCAGATCAGGATGCTGCCAGGATTTGGATCGAGGTGACTTAGCGTGTATTTCGATCGATGGAATGCACGGAGGATGAGAAGGTTATGCTGGCTACTTTTCAACTTCAGGGTGCAGCATTGATGTGGTGGAGTTCAGAGTGGGAAGTTGCATTCCATTCCCGACCACTTCGTCAGATCACTTGAGCAGAGTTCGTGACTACCTTTGAACGCCCCTACAGTCTGGCCTGTCTTTGCATGGATAAGATGCACCAATTCCTAGATCTGGTGCAGGGTGAAATGACCATGTTGTAGTATCGAAACAAGTTCATCGAGTTGGGTCGGTATGCGCCGCATATGATCGCTGATGAAACCTTAAAGATCGAGCAGTTTCTCTGAGGTTTGAGGGCCGAATTGAGAGTGACGCTTCTCACTACCTGTGTCACTGTCATGGATGATGCATATCAGGTAGCAGTCGCGGTTGAGCTCAATTTGGCGAGGTCTGCAGAGTTCTCTCTGTCCAGTGTTGCTCAGTCGGCAGTGCCATTCCAGTAGTCCTTTCAGCCGTCAGCACCTGGCATTTCGTCCATTGTGCCTACTCCTGGTGGTCCTTCAAGGTAGATGTTTAGAAAGTCTAAGAAGCGTTTTAACCGTCAAGCATCTTCAGGTTTTGTGACACAGCAATCGGCGTCTTCTGATTCTGTGCAGCAGTCTGTTTCTCTGTTTCAGCAGCGCCACGAGTTTCCTATGAGTTAGCTGAGACCATGTCCGAGGTATGGTGGCAGCCATCCTGATGTTCCATGTTCCTTACTGGTGCTTTGCTATCGCTGTGATCAGTCAGGTCACGTCGTTTGAGATTGCCCGATGAAGTCTGTGCCGACACAGTTCTCGCAGGTTACCCAGCTATAGCAGTGTCCATTCCATCTTCCTGCACCGCCTCTGCCTCAGCTGTCATTTTTGCAAGTTCCTGCTTCTTCCCAGCAATCTTCTGCAGCCTCTAGCTGGAAGCCGAGGAGTCGAATCACTCATATCACTCGTGCAGAAGCCATTGCATCCAATCTCGTACAAGGTACAGTTTTGATTTTTCATCGTTCAGCTCGTGTCCTATTCGATTCAGGTGCCACTCATTCATTTGTTTCTGATCTTCCAGGCGGGCCGACACTAGGGGTCGCTGGGCTACGACTAGTGATTTTATCACAAGGAAAGAGAAAGTACTCTACTGGGATCTAAAAGTAAGCCATTGCAGTATAAAATAACTTAAACATGACGGATATGCAACCTAGAATGCATTAGGAAATGAATTTATAACTTTTAGAATAGCAGAGAATGTAACGTGTCTATCAAGGGCCATCACAATGTGTGACGGTCTAAGGTAGATGCACTACAAGACTGTGACACGCCTCCTTAGGACAGTTACACTCACCCGAACTAAATGAAAATCCACAGTTTTAACAGGACTGTAACGCACCTATAGTGGCAGGCTACAAGGCTGTGACGCGCCACCCTAGGGCCGTTACGCTTACCCAAACTAGTGAAAAATCCACAGTTTTAATAGGCATGTAACACGCCTATAGGGGAGCGCTACAAGGCTATGACGGTCGCAAGATAGACCGTCACGCCAACCACCCTATCTAAGTTCAATCGGGTCAAAAGGGCTGTAACGGACTGAGGGTCCTCCGTTACACTACACGTGACGTGCCTATAGAGGTCCGCCACAGTACTGTAACGCACTGGGTGAGGGGCATCACCAGTGTGACGGCCATTGGAATGACCGTCACACCGTCTGGGTTGCGAACGGGTTCGATTTGAAACCGAAACGCCCCCCGATCGACCGAAATCGATGGGGATCGCTACAAACCTATTTCCCTGCTATCACACGCATCCACAACCATCATCTATCGCTATAAAACATAAAAACAAGGCCCATGGTGGATTAAAACATAAAGAATAATGTCCATGGGGTAAAAACCAAAATTTTACGATGGGCATGCTTAAAGTGCATAGATCAACATGCATGTGATAGGGAAGGTTCCTACAAAGGTCGGGAATCCATCCCCCTACCTCGTTCGAGCTGAAATGGCTGTTCGAGCCGCATGCAAGAGCCGGAGACGCCACGCCCTTCTCGCTTTGTCTCACCTCAACGGGCTGTGATCGGCATCGAGGTGGGCATCAACGCGCTCCACTCGTCGCCACGAGTCCAACGACGCCCTCCACGTCACGATCTGTCGTCGTCTCGCGAACCTCGGAGGAGAGAGAGAGAGTGGCGATCGTGAGAGAGAGTGAGTGAGAGAGTGAGATGGGAGAGAGAGAGATCGACGAGAGTGAGAGAGAGGGGTGGGTTTGGGTTAAAAAAGGTCCCGATCAGGCCAGCATCAACAAACAACTTCAACCGAAGGAACTGTGGAAAGGATGGGCCAGTCGGACTCTCCGAATGAACAATACACTATCATGAAACCGTCCCTAGAGTCACGACAACGAAGAGAAATCAGCCCCCAGGAAGCTCACAATCCGTGGACCCCGAAGAGAACTAAGTGGATTGTTAATCGGGATCAAAACGGGCCCAAGTCTACCTCAACGGCACACTCTTGTTGCCTTCAGCAGCATACCCTCGGGGGTGCCCTCAGCGGCACACTCCTTATGTGCCTCCCTTCGCCGGGATGGCCCTCCTGGGCTCCTCAGCGGCACACCTCGCCTGCGCCTTCACCGGCACACCCAACTGGGTGTTTTCACCGACACACCCTGCGTGTCCCTTCAACGGCACGCCCAGGGTGGCCTTCCAGTGGCACACCCTACCATCCCTTCGCCGGCATGCCTTGAGCGCCCTTCGTCGGCACGCCGTCCATGCCTCTTCGTCGGCACACCCATGAAGCTCTCAGTGTGGCACACCTTGCGGGCGCCTTCTCCAGCACACCCGCTGGCGCGCCTTCGCCGGCACACTCGTTCAAGCCCTCTAGTGGCACACTCCATCCAAGACCTTCGCCGGCACACCCCCTGGGTCCTTCACCGGTACGCACCCTCGTGCCCTTTCAGTGGCACGCTCACAATGCGCCCTTCAACGGCACGCTTCCAACGGCCCCTTCGCCGATACACCCCCGATGGGCTTCCTCCAGCGGCACGCTTCCTCCAGGGCTCTCCAACGGCACAACTTGCTAGCCCTTCAGCGACACACCCTGCCATCCCTCAGTGGCACGCTCCCTGAGTCTTCTAGCGGCACGGCCTGCAGCTTCCTCAGCGGCACGCCCTGAACCCCTTTACCCGACGCATCCGACAGATAAACGTGATGCCCATACCCTATGATCTTCGGCGCGCAATGAGGATCTGGCAGGGCTTGCTGAGGTGTCATTCAGAAGTGGGGGCACGCGAGCTAGCCCCTGCCACCGAGGACAGCCAAAGTCAAATCCGCATTGAAGGCCCATCGCTTCCTGCCTTCGACCAAGCTTGCTACCGTTGGGGTATAAAAACCCCTCTTCTCCGGTGAACAGGCGTGCGCAGAGACAGAGGGAGATGCACCGAAGAGAAAAGACGAGAGGAAGAGAAGAAGAGGAGAGGAGGCTCTCACTCCCCCCTGCTGCTCCGTCCACCGCCATCCACGTGAAGAGAAAGAGAAGAAGATAGAAGAGGAGAGAAGTGAGTGAAGAGAGGGAGTGAGGTTTGGGAGGGGAGGAGCTGGTGTTCTACTCCCCCCCACCATATCTTGTTCTTTCTTTCTTTCCTCTTCCCCATTCTCCTTTTGTTACGATGTATTAGTCCCCTCGGGGCATTCCTCTTATGAGAGCAGAAGTAGAAGGCTGGTGAATATTTTGATGTCTTTCCAAGGCATTCCTTGCGTGTTTGCATCCCTTGGTGTTTTCATCCCCTCTGTGGTTTTCCACCGATTACTCACAAGTGCCATGGTTTCCCTCCGGTAGTTTTACCCTTAGACCCTTCACCCAACATTGCCCCCAGCCAATCTCCCTCGGGCGCGCTCCCAATCCGGCACAGCTTTCTTGCATGGTGCACCTCCTTGAGCCCCTAGCCGGCGCGGCCATAACACCTCAGCTCGGTACAGCCTTCTAGGCTGGTGCACTCCCTGCGGCCTTTACCCGGCACGCCCCCCCCCCTCCGGGTGTCTTCGTCGGCACGCCGGCATGCCTGCTAGTGCCCTTCGCCAGCACACTCCTTGACTGGTGCACTCCCTGCGGCCTTTACCCAGTGCGCCCCTTCTGGGTGTCTTCGCCAGCACGCCCACCAGCACCCCAACCCAGCACACTTGTGCCTCGCCAACCCGGCACACTCCCTTAGCCTCCTCTTCACCGGCACGCCTTGTGCCTTCCCCAACACAGCCCCCTAATCCATCCTTCGCCAGTACACCTCCTCCTATCTCGTATACCTTCAGCCCTTTTGGCCACCCTTTCCCCGGCACAACCCCTCTCTGGTACAGCCAAACCCCCCCAACTTGCTAGCCCGGTGCACCCCTGAGCCCCTTTGGCTAGCACACCAGCCCCTGTGCCTCATCCCTTAGCACCTGCAGCCAATCCTAGGGTCTTTCCCCACTCACTGTTCCCTGAGTTTTCCAAGGTTTTACCAAAAGTGTTGCCGCTCTCGGGCTCCCACTACCAATTGTCGGGTTTCGTCACTCCATGTGGGCATGTTCCCTGTATCTCCCTTATGCTCGGATCAAGGGGGAGACGTTGCCGAATTTTTGTTAGAAGTAATAATATGTTAAAAGACCAAAAGAAGCAACAAACAAATGAAACGAACAATGGCGAACTGCTCCAATCGAGGTAAGAGAACTATGTGCAGCACGAAGAGAACCGAAATGGACAGCGGTCGAGTAACTCGAACACCCATCTTACAAGGAAGAAGAGAAGAAAACAGTTAAGAGACAGGAAGAGAAAGCCCCCAATGCACTACATAAAATTAAGAAAGAGAAGAAAAGAAAGACCTTAAGAGGTCGAAGAGGAATGGGCCTCTCATAAGCTCCACCCAGCATGCCTACCCCTGGGTCTTCACCGGTGCACTCTTCCCTGGCCTTCCCCGGTACACCTCTAGCCTCACCCTGACCGGCACACCTCCTTGGCCGGTACACCCTTCAGTTGGGCCTATTCCCTGGCACAGTCCACCCCTCTGCTAGCCCGGCACACTCCTTCCTCGGTGCACCTCCAACTTCCCAGCCCGGTACGCCCCAAATACCCTCGGCCGGCACACTTGCCCTTACCTTTGCCGGTACACTCTACCTCGAAGCTTCCCCTACGCACTCCAGCCCGGACCCTCCTCCGGTACACCCCATTCGTGCCTTTGCCGGCACACTCTCCATGGCCCTATCCGGCACACACCTCTTCAGCCTAACCCTACCTGGTACAGCCTGCATCCAGCCCGGTACGCCCAGCTAGGCCCCCATCCGGTACACCCCTTAACCCTCCTCCAGCGGTACACCATCTAACAACTTTACTCTCCACATGTTCTCAACGTGCATAGACCTTGGCTAGTTGGCCCCTTCACACAACCCAAACCTTGCACAAATCCTGCCTGAACCTACACGGACCTTGCTTAGACCAGCACAGACCTCACCCTAAACTAGCATAGACCTCAAACCCAACTAGCACAGACTTTGCCCAGCTAGCACAGACCCTACCCCAAACTAGCATAGACCTCAGCCCAAACTAGCTTAGACCTTGGCCCGGCACTAGCACAGACTTTACCCAACTAGCCCAGACTTTGCCCTACTAGCATAGGCCTTACCAGAACTTCGCATAGACCTTCCCCGGCACAGCCCAGCTGCAACCCCAGCCTGGCCTCTCCAATGGTACACCCCTTTGCACCCCAGCCCGGCACCTAGGATAGTTGACCAGCCCCACATGGGACCCTAGGGCATAGGTGGACTAATGGGGAAGAGGGTGGGGGCCCCTACTAGACCTACTAGTATTTTTACACAAAAACCCAAGGACTTCTAAAGAGTAACAACTTGGCTTATAAAGCCTTATAATTGCACACCCAATTAAACAAGGACATAAATACAAACTAAGAGGCATAAGTATAAATAAAAATTATTAATGTCTGGAGTCGATTCCCATCATTGGGGAAGCGCCGCCAGGGCGTGGCACGTGGACTCGGGAGACGGGTAATACGTGGAGAGAAGGGTGGTTCCATAGGTGCAAGTGTGTAGGCGACTATGGGGAGTCGTGTACTGAACGTCTTTCCCCACCGACTGCAAGCGATCATTGTTTATTTACATCGAATTGAATCCGAACACCTTCATTCCATGCTGAAGAGAAGTCTGTTTATGTCTGAAGCCATGGGTGGAGAGTAGGGGGCACTTCACAGCTGTGGGTTCGCGCTAGGCCGGATGGTGTGGGTTGAGGCAGGGAGTGCTGGAGGTTCACGTCAGGTGACGCGAGAGGAACTGGGGGTCGGACGTGGATGCGAGTGCATTCGTTCACATGGCAATAAAATTTATTAGAGTCACATGGGCTTTACAGGTGGGCCATAGTGGCCGAGGTACAACTGGCACAAGCCACGAGATAATTCTGACATGATGATCAGTCCCCGGGTCAAGGCGTGACAGAGCAGATACCCGCGTGTTTTACAGAGGGCCCTCCTCGTGGTGTGGACCATGTCTGGTTTGCCAAATGAGGGCCTATATTTGGGTAACTAGAAAAGGCATAAGCCGGCATCTGGGCGAGGGTCGATCACGGCTTGAGTGGAGTAGTCGGATACGGCCTCGAAACTGTGGGAGGCATGGCATCATGGTGCGTGCGTAGTTGCGGTCGACAGGCCCACGAAGGGAAATCACGGCATGAGGGGACATTCACCCTTGTCATAGCACTCCACAAGTGATAGGTATAGACTTGCGTGCCATGGCTAAGTGTCGTGCGAGGGAAGTACAAACGACATACCCTCGACGTACGTAGCCAACGAATAAGTCACCCACACACAATTCTCCTCGCTGGTTATCTTGCTGAAGCCTTGGTTGATTGCCTGGAAGATCTCTGGAAGAGCCCTTGTTCCTCTTCTCCCCCTTGAGCTTCTAAGGGATTTTTATAGGGGAAATGCCGCCTAGAAGAAGAGGTCGTGTCCCAAGGGAGGAAAGTGGTACCTCTCCTCCTCCAGTGAATGTTCCAGGATGAGTCCAAGCTGACCCTGCTCCTTGAGATGAATTGCCTCACGGTGGTCGTGCTAGAGCCTTTAAGGAGTTTCTTCTATTCCACCCACTAACATATGATGGGCAAGCAGATCCAAGTGCAGCCAAAGTGTGGCTAGATGCGACTGAGTGTGTGTTCCGTTCAATGGAATGCACTGAAGATGATGCTGGCTACATTTCAACTGTAGGGAGCAGCACTCGCGTGGTGGACCACAGAGTGGGAAGTTACTTTCAAATCTCGTCGGCTTCGTCAAATAACTTGGAGGGAATTTGTCACATTGTTCGAGTGTACTTACAGTCCTACTTATCTCAAAGTGGACAAGATGTATTAGTTTATGGAATTGGCTCAAGGCAATATGACCGTCTTGTAATATCGCAACAAGTTCATGGAATTGGGTCGATATGTGTCTCACATTCTTGCTGATGAAGGTTTAAAAATCGAGCAATTTCTGCGAGGCTTGAAGGCAGAACTGAGGTAGCCGCTGATAGCAACCCGAGTGGCAGAGATGGATGCAGCATATCAGGCAGCTGCGGCATTAGAACTGGATATGGCAAGATCCAGAGGGCATAACCAAGTCGAGCCAGTTCAGTAGAGTGTGCAGCATCAGCAGGTCAGTCAGCCCAGTGTGACATGAGTCCCATCTTCTGTTCCGGCTACCAGTGGCACTTCCTTTACCAAGTTCAAGTTCAAGCGGATGTTCAGGAAATCTAAGAAGCGGTATGATAGTCAAGCATCTTCTGGCACTGTGTAGTAATCAACACCTTCTTTTCAGCAACAAGGATCGGTAGCAAGTGAGCCGAGACCATGTTTGAGATGTGGTGGGAGCCATCCAAGCAGGCCGTGCTCAATGCCCGTGTTGTGTTTCCGATGTGATCAAGTTGGGCATGTGGTTCGTGATTGCCCGCAAAGGCCGAAGCAGCCTATGCAATTTTCGTAATTTTCACAGCCACAGTTCAGACCTCCTCCACCACCACAATCTCAGCAGTATCCTCAAGCTTCAGTCTCTTCATCTCACCAGTCTTCGACAGCTGGTAAAAAGCAAAAAGGGAAGGTCACGCATATAACTCGTGCTGAAGCGGTGGCATCCCATCTAGTTGAAGGTACAATTATGATTTATGGAAGAAGGACACGTGGCTAGGTGAACTTGGATAGCAAGAATCTTCGGATCACGTGCTTCAATCATGGAGACTTGGAACACATACCTAACTTAAGGTTCTGCCAATAGGTGAAAAGCCAATTAGTCAAGCAACTGTTAGATTAGAATTCATGCTTACGTAAAATTAAGAAGAGCGTTGACTTGAGAGCATGCACTGACTTGATTGCTAACAAGTCAAAGTGAGCACAGACCTATACGTGCTATATGCAGAGTATGCACTGACCTATATGTGTTCTTTGCGAAACATGCACTGACCTTCATGTGTTATATGTGCAGTATGCACGAACCTCATATCGCACAAGGCAAAGGACGCACTGACTTTTAACTGCATTGAAGCAAGGAAGATGCACCAACTTCAATTGTGCAGGATGCATGTGTGCACTGACCTAGTCTGCACACAAGGCAGATGTGCATGCACTTGCCACAATGTATGCACCAACCTAATTCAGCCTAACAATGGAATGTTCACCGACCGTGCTTTGCCTAATGAGGAATGTGCACTGACTTTGTTTAGCACAAGGCAAATGCGCACTGACAAGTATATGCAATCAACAAAAACTACACTGACCTTATATGCAAAGGAAGAAATGTGCACCGACCTTTGTATGCATCTTCACACATACATGCACTGACCTTATATGCAGAAGAGAAATATGCACCGACCCGTGTAGGCATTTGTACGAAGACATGCACTGACCTATGTCTTGCACAGATTGGATGTGCATGGACCTTGGCGTTTCACAGATGGGATGTGCACCGACCTTGGTCTTTTGGGGGCATGAATATGCACTAAGCCTACACTTAGATGTGCAAGCTATGCATCGACCTATATGGATCATTATCAAACAAGCACTGACCTTGTATATCATGTTGTGTCTCTGTGATTTTGATTATGTCAATATTGATAAGTTACTCTTTGATGCTTTCATGAGGCTGTTATGACCTTTAATGTGTTTAAGATAAAAGTCAATGCAGGATAGTCAGCTCAGGTCAAAGATCGCAAAAGGTCAATTGATCACATTGATCATGTCAACAACTACACTTGAAAGGTCTGTGGATACCTTGTTTGTCAGTCAGGTACGGCATGCTCATTTCAGTTGGTAAGTACCAAGGACTGTGCTAGCTCAGCATGTTTGAGTCTGTGCGCATTTGCATTAAACATGAAGAAAGTCCTATGTGTATGGCCTTGGACTGTGAGTCCAGTCAACCAGCCTGGGGCTGGAGATTTTTCGTGTGTCCCGTGAATGAGAGATCCACTCGGCGGCTTATGAGCTACCTTGAGAATCGTGTCACCGTGATTTCAGACCAAGGGATTCGGCTAGATTGACGGTGCTGTGCCGTCACGTGCAACGATCTTGACCCGAGTCTCGTGACTCAAGGACCGTTGGGTTTATTAGGTCTAGTGGGCTGTCCAGAGTCTTGTGGCCGTGAGCCACCTGTTACTCTGTGTTACTCGCGATGGGTGCATGCATGGTTTTCAGTATTCACATTTAGTGAGCCCCCACTAGTCGTAGCTTTCCTATGCACGTGGGTGCAGACCCACTTGGGAGTGGTGGAGAGCATGACCCGAGTGAGACGGTTGTTAGGCTGGTTACCGTAGGGCCCCCACGTGTAGCCTGAGTTTGGGCTTCGGGGGAAGAACCAGGTAGAGGGCCTGACCTAGGGCGCATGGTCTGTGTATACACATGTGACTGGGGGCGTCGGACTCGCATTGACTAGCGCGACCCCAACTAGTCCTTGTTCTGTGTTCCTGGTTACTGTACGGTGTCTCAGTCTCCGCCTGGGGCATCACAGCGAGACACCTGAGGTTGTGGATTAAGTCGTCAATGGACGCATCCGGACTTGCTTCTGGTGGGTAGGTACTCCCGTCACTTGATGTGAGTTTGTCATGACTCGAGGTCCCATTTCTCGTCTGCGAGATGAGATTTTACGTGTGGTTTCGGTGTGGGCCTTCATGTGTGAGCACATGCCTTCACGACAGAGGTGTCATGACATTTTTCCTAGTAGTGTGACTAGGGTGGTACGTGTGCTAGTAGTCTCCCAACCGTGGGATCGGGGCGTTGGTTTCCATTCCAATAGGAGTAGTTGCAGAGCCATGGTTTCATCAGCTACCGTGTTTCAAGGATTCATGCACGGTCGTGTCTTCTACCATGTAGTTGTAGCTACTCCTGCTGTTATTGTTATTGTAGCTGTAGTTGCTACTTTCCGTACTATTATTATTTTCGGTTGGGGTTCCGCGGGACCCCTATTGAGCCAGTGATAGGAGGCTCACCTCTGGTTTTCAGGTGTTGTGGTTCTTCCTCGAGATTCGAGGACATTGCGTGGAGGTTCCTAGTTGCCAGCTCGTAGGGCCGAGTGTTCACTTAGCATTTGGTACGTTTTTCTAGTGGTTAAATTAAATGCATGTGAATTCCTGATTTATTGATGATTAGCCACTGATGATCTTTCTTTCTTGATGTAGCGTGCCCAGCAGGGAGCAGTAGCCAGGGGTACTGGCGGTGCTTCGAGCTCGAGGGGACCGAGCACCGAGACCGGGGGATTAGAGGAGCAGCTCACAGGTGTAGTTGCTCACACAGAGGAGGCAGAGCGCGAGCTCGCCGCACGGGTAAGCCTCTAAACTTAAATTCAAATCTACCACTTACATGTTTATAAAAACTTATATCTTTCTTTCCTTCTATCAGACTGAGGAGCTATAGGCATCATTTGCCTGTGCCGCGAGGGAGCGCCGTGACCGCCACGCGCTGGTGAGTTTTGTTTTGTGCATAATATTCATGTATTCTTTCTTTTCCAAAGATTAATGATGATGTAATATGATGCAGGTAGCGGAGCTGACTGAGGCGAGGAGACAGCTATCAGTAACGCGCTCCGAAGTCACCTCCCGCGGTGAGCGGATCACTGAGCTCGAGCAGGCACTGAGCCAGCAGGAGACAGAGCGCGACCATGTGGCACGGGTGAGTCAACAGCATTAATTCAATTATATATATTGAAATGAAGCTCAAAATTGATAGTTGACTAATTGAAATGCAGGTGGCGGAGCTACAGGACGTGAGTACCCAGGCCGCCTTGGCTGGGGCAGAGCTCGCCATCCGTGACCAGCGGGTCGCGGAGCTAGAGGAGGAGGTGGCGCACCTTATAGCAGCGGCGGCGGGACAGCGCGAGGAGTTGCCCAGGGACGTTCAGGTCCTCCGCATCCACCTCGAGATAGAGCGCAGAGAGCATGCCAGGGAGCACGAGGAGCGGGAGTGAGAGAGAGCCGAGCTCGTTGCTATCAGAGCACAGCTTGCCGTAGTCCAGGAGAGGCTATGGGCGACAGAGGAGCGGCTGCAGCGCGGGCGAGAGCGAGCCCGAGCGGCGGGGCATTTGAGCGCCTTTGCCAGCACTACTTACATGATAGGCTCCTCTTCACACCAATGACCAGAGGAGGAGGTGCGGAGCTTAGCTCTGAGTGCAGCACAGGGGTCCATGCCCCCACCACGAGCTCACCGTCGGGGTGGTAGGGGAGTAGAGAGAGAGAGACAGAGAGAGGAGGGTGGAGGCGAGAGTTAGAGAGAGACTTTGTACTCCTCCACCCTCACATTTTGTACTCATTTGACAGATCTTGTGGTTGTGCTTGCGACTTAGGTCCGAGGGCTTATTGCCTATTTGCTGCCCACCCCCTTCTTTGTGTCACATCACTGGCCCTTAGGTCATATTGGTCCGAAGTTGATGCAGGCCTGTCTCGGCGAGGCTTGTTGGCTTGTAGTTGATGTAGGCTTGCCTCGGCGAGGCTTGTTGGCCTAGAGTTGATATAGACCTGCCTCAGAGAGGCACATCTATTTGAGGTATTGTCGATTGACTGTTGAGTTTTGATAGCTAAAAACTGACATTGGTTGACCTTTGGGGGTGCGTCGGCCAAAAGTCATCGTGTCGGCTGACCGCTGAGGGGTCACTGAAGATGTGTCGGCTGACCACTGAGGTGTGTAGCCGAATATGTTGGCGTGTCAACTGACCATTAGGTTTCGCCGAAGATGTGTCAGCTAACCGCTGAGGTGTGTAGCCGCAAGTTAAAGCTGGTCCGTTGACTTGTGATAGCCAGGGTTGATGTAGACCAGCTCTCACGGCATGTTGGTCTGATTTGATGTTGGCCATGCATGGGATGAGGCAGATACCATCCAACACAGACTCGAGAGCAATACCACCCTAGGCAAGGGCGTCGTAACTTGTACATCAAAATTCTGTACATTTCATTTTATTTGGACGGAGAATCTATTACAGATTGATCCCCTCCCGACCGTTGCGGCTATGAGGGGCTACTTAGAGTGTTGTACTAGAGGTTACTATGCATTCAGTCTTCCTCGGGACGCCTGGATGGCTGAGCTCACGGCTTTATGGGAGGAGTTTGCCCGCCTCTACGCTATTAGGAGCAGAGCTAGAGGACCCAGATGATGATCCGGTAGGGGGAGGAGCAGCTTTGCAAGCTTTGAGCGGCCCAGGCCGAGGTAGGTGTCCAGGTCGAGGCCGCTCATGAGCATGAGCAGGTGGTCTCCCACAGAGTGGAGGAGCTTCTGTGGCAGATTCGGGAGACTGAGGAGGAGCGCAGTCTTGTGTGCGTTGAGGATGAGACCCTCCGTCGTAGACTTGAGGGGCTCCAGGAGAAGGTTTTTTAGAGCGAGACTCACCTTGCTGACCTTAGGAGGAGCGAGTCTGAACCTTGATAGACCTTGCTGCCTTTTTGTACATAGGGCTTTTGTATTTTGCCTAGTTCTATCTTAGTTACCTCGAGGGCTTGTCTCAGGCTCCTTTTTTTTTGACGATATTGATGAATAAAGGCCTCTCCCAGGTGGGTCGACCATCCGTGAAGTCTAGGGCTACGTCTAGTGATTCTATCACATGGAAAGTTCAAGCACTCCATTGGGATTCTAGGAGCAAGCCATTAATTGTAAAATAGCACGAATATATCATAGACGTAGCACAGAATGCATTAAACGAGAATTAAACACGCTCTCCCAAAACTTCCAAAACAGCAAAGTGTAACGGACCAGGGCTGGGGCGTTATGCAACTATAACGCGCCTTCCCCTGGCCGTTATGCTCGCCCGTGCAATCACTAGACTCAGGCATGCAGACTATAATGCGCCATCGCTGGGGCGTTATGCTCAATATGACGCGCCCCCATCTGTGCGTTATAGTCACCAGAAAACCATCAAAACCACGCAAATCATAACGCACCATGACTGGTGTGCCGTGAGACTATAACGCAATGGGATTGGTCCGTTAAAGTCAGTCGAACGTATGAAATCCAGAAAAATCCACAATTTTACACATCATATAACGCACTACGAGAAGGGCGTTATATTGGCCATGGCAGACTAGCCCTAGTCCGTCATGCCCCACAACCTATAAACCTACAAAAACCACGGTCACATATCGGTCTAAGAGTGGTCCACCACGTAAAACATAACGCACCCCCAACGGTCCGTTATGCATATAACGGCCTCTGAAAGGCACGTTATATCAGCTGGGAAATGAGAGGGACGAGTTCGAAACTGAACTCCCCTCCGGTCAAGTCAGACCGATGCGAAACAAAAGAAAAGGGGTGGGAGAAGCTAAATAACAACATTTTACAACTACAGCACGCATCAAAATGTAAATACAATGGCCATGGTGAATTTTACAAGTATTTTAGCCTAAAAACCCCAAAAATACACCTTGCATGAAAAATGATAAAAATGCCTACGCATGGACATGCATGTTGTACCAAAACGTTCCTAGCAAAGCAAGGAGTCCATCCCCTACCTCGATCGCGACGATGACCTCGAAAAATGTACATGCAAACGACGGAGCTCCGTGACCTTCCCCGACCCGTCTCATTCCCACGCCCCTCGAACCGCAGAAAGGAAGGCACTGGCGCGATCCTCGCGACGAGCCGAGTCCAACGGTACCTCCTGCATCTTGATCCGGGGTCGGCACGGCCCAGAACGAGCAAGAAGGGGGCGGAGGAGAGAGAATGAGTGAGAGAGGGGGAGAGAAACGAGGGAGAGAGAAGATACTACGGAGAGTTTAGAGAGAGAAGAGTAGATGGTGATGGAGAAGAAAGGAGAGGAAAAAAGGAAGAAGAACAAGAGATTGAGAAGAGAAGAAGAAGTCGTAGAAGAAGAGGAAGAAGGTGTAGAGGACGTTGGAGAGGCGGAAGAAGAAGGAGATGGGGAGTTTACCTATTCCTAAAAACTAAAGAGAAGAGTTGCCCCTGTTGCCATCTCACAGCCCCCTTGTATAAGCATCAACCACCCCACGCGTCCATCGCCTTCGCATCCTTCGACCGCCCAAGAAAAAGAAAGCCTTATGTGAACAGGATTCCTTGCAAATAAAGAAAGCACCATCGAACACAACACAAATTGCCTGAACTACAGCTGCCTCTTCAAAGCATCAAACCTTCCCACGTCGCAACTACCCGTGCCACTTCCCATCGCATGCCTACGTCCCTGCTTGCCCGATACAACTCCTTCCTACAAACGACGCCTTCAGCGCGAGCCATTTACATGCCACAGTGAAATGAGAACTTGTGCCTGCCAACCATGCCACCAACAAACGTGAGCAAGCAGACACGATCACGTCATGCAACCACCCAACAAATCCAACGCCCCCGCCTTCCGTCGTAAACCTTCTTTGCATCTAACCCTACAATGCCATCGCACCTCCTCCGAATCTCAAAGCCACATGGAAATCTGCCATGCTACGCTAATGCAATCCACCGTCCCTCCTTCCACATGCCATCACAAGACACGACACCGCTTTTCTTCTACGAATAACCCAGCCGCCTTCTATGCATGTGATGCCTCACACTGTGCTCCCTGTTAACAGCAACAATCGTGAAGCCTTCGTGTGAAACGTAGCCCATGCAAATGCCCCACCTCCGTGCAGCCATGAACCATGCACGAGCCCTTCCTTCATGTGACACATGCAAATCGTCTGGAACATGACTTTGTCATAATCAATGTTAATGCCCTCGTCGTGTCCTCCTCTGGCACGACAGGCTCCAGGCCAATCCCTTACCTCAAATCCCTTCGCCACACCAAGCTATCCGCAATAGTAGCGCAATTGGATACTTGCACCAAATAAAATTATCATTTAACCTCAAAGAAATTAATATTATCAATAAAAAAGACTAAGCAACAAAACTTATTCTAATTCAGCAAAAATCAACAAAATCTGCAAAACAATATTAAAAATCAAATAAAAAAAAAACAATCAAATCAGCCGCTACCGATGAATTGCATGGTGAATGTGCTTGCGTCATAGGTCCCAGGACCACGTCACCCATTTGCTGTCCACCCCCCCCCATTGTGTGTCACATCACTTCGTCCCTGTCAAGAAATAAACCCGCTTCTTGCTTTGGCATCTATGCATACCGACAACTATGTCATTTTCAAATCTGGTCATCATCAGCGAGATCTATGAACAACCCTCTAACCTAGCCTTTTGGCCTTCCTGACAAATAAACCTGCTTTATCCATCGGCATGCAGCCAATGATGTTTCCCATCTGTGCTTGTCGAATTCGATCTTCGGGAAAAGTTACGTCATAGTGGAGCGAACCCCTCATACCTTCCTTGAAGGCGTGAGCACTCTCCTGTCCTAGCAACTAATATATCCCATGCTTGGTAGATTAGCAATGCACTCTTATCTAGACAAAAAAAGAAGTTACGATTTGGCCCCAAATATGTAAAGCGAAAATTGAAGAAACCTCATTGCACAAAAAGAGAAATACATAATACCGTGGGGCATCCCCCGGTTTACATGAAGTCTGTAAAATAAAAAGAAAAAGAAAAAAAAGGGGAGCATAGAGAAACAAAAGAACTAATCACCAACTGAGTCAGGCGGCGGAATATGTCTTCAAACTCTAGGAGTCCCAAAGATGGATAGTGAACCAATTCCTATAGACGAGACTCCCTCAGCTTTGAGCCGTGCTAGCTCTTCTCGAAAGGAAGCGATCTGTCCTTCCACCAATACAGCTTCATTCAGGATCTGCTCCCGAAACTCCTTGGTGCATTCCAGCTCTTCCTCAGTCCGAGCAAGCTCAGCCTGGAGATCTGCCAGCCGTTTGTGCAGAGAATCAATGCGGCCATTGGTGCCCTCAATAGCTTCTCGTCTTTGCCGCTCAGCTTCCTCAAATGATTGCGTGGCAACCTGACATTCGGCCCGTTGAAGTCTCAAGGCCGCCATCTGGTCTATTAAAATATGGTCCAAGTGCTCTTTTCAGTTCACAAACTTCAACAACAAAAGTACCCGCTGCACCCATTCATCCAAGGGGCATCTATAAGCTTGAAGCACTAAGGTGATTCGCTTCACTATGCCCCGTAGCTGCAGATAAGTTAGACCCAGGCGGGTCAACACAGTGTGGTGCAGCATATCTAG
Organism: Amorphophallus titanum; assembly: GCA_024336825.1. Classification (NCBI taxonomy): domain Eukaryota; kingdom Viridiplantae; phylum Streptophyta; class Magnoliopsida; order Alismatales; family Araceae; genus Amorphophallus; species Amorphophallus titanum. The sequence continues at coordinate 19,171,445 of JANBPO010006516.1, forward strand.
GTCCTGCCATACCATCTCATCTAAAGAAGATAGACCAAGGGATGCTACTTTGGGGATGAACAAAGCATCACGTATGTCAGTCATATGAGAGTGGAAAATAATAATGACTTATAGTGTTAGCCATTATCAAAATCATGAGATACAAATGACCACAGGGGCACAACATGGTTGGATGCCACCGAGCGCGTGTTTCGTTCTATGGAGTGCGCGGAAGATGAAAAGGTGATGCTCGGTACCTTTAAGCTCCAGGGCGCGTCGTTGACCTAGTGGAATACCGAGTGGGAAGTTTCTTTTCAATCTCGCCCGCTCCGCCAGATCTCGTGGACTGAGTTCGTTGCCACCTTCGAACTCACTTTCAGCCCGGCTTATCTCCACATGGATAAAATACACCAGTTCTTACAGCTTGTCCAGGGAGGGATGTCGGTGCTTGAATATCGGAACAGATTTATGAAATTGGGCCGTTATGCGCCCCACATTCTTGCAAATGAGGCATTGAAGATAGAGCAATTTCTGCGTGGCCTCCATGCTGAGTTGAGGCAGCCGCTGATTGTTGCCCGTGTTACCAATATGACTGAAGTATACCAGGCTGCAGCAGCTTTGGAACTAGATTTGGCAAGATCCCTAGTTCCTTCTCAGGCAATGTTAGTTCAGTCGATAGTTCAATTTCCTTCCAGCTATCTACCTCTTGTTCCAGGATTTCCTTCTACCACTCCAGCAGCAAGTGTTGTTGTTTCTTCTGGCAAGTCCCAGTTTAGAAGATTCAACAATAAGAAAAGACTTAAGAAGTGTTTTGACCAGTAGGCTTCGTCTGGTGCTACACAGCAGTTAGCTCCTTCTTTCCAGCAGTGACAGACTTCTACAAAAAGTCAATTCAAGGGTTGTGCGCGGTGTGGTGGCAACCACCCAGGCAAACCATGCTCGTTGCCGGTGGAGTGTTTTCGGTGTGACCAGCCAGGTCATGTAGTAAGAGATTATCCGATGCGAGCAATTCCGGTGCAGTTCGCTCCAGCAGCTCCATCCCAGCCATCTCAATCACAATTTAGGCCTCCACTCCCACCACTGCCGCCATCTCAGTAATTTTAGCAGATTCTCCCTCAGGCTTCAGCAGCATCTTCTTTCCAGCCTTCTGCAGCTGCCGGTAGAAAGTTGAAGGGCAAAGTGACTCATATTTCTCGGGCAGAGGCTGTAGCTTCCAATCTTATTGAAGGTACGATTACTCTTGTTGGTTGTGCAGCCCGTGCTTTATTTGATTCAGGTGTTTCTCACTTGGTTCAGAACCAGAGCCGATCTGCTCTTCCATAGAGCTACATTTTGTTATGTGTTTCAAGTTTTTCTGATTTCTTCGTTTTGTCTTTGAACACCTGTCTTCGCAAGCTGTGTGTCAGCGGTTGTGGCAAGCTGTAAAGCCCAGCAATAGAGGAGGATTCCTCTGGTAGCAAGCTATGAAGCTCAATGGTTGTAGGGAAAGGTTTTTCCCAAAGCTGTGGCTCAGCAGTGTGAAGCTGTGAATCAGCAGTAAGTCACACTCGGGTTGAGTGTGAGGTGGATGTAGTCTTGTGCTGAACCACCTAAAAACTTCCTGTGCCTCGTGTGATTGTCTTACATTCTTTGATTATCTACTTGCATGTATTGTGCTTGCATCTTTGCCTTAACTACGCTCGTTCAATCGTATAGGACCAGTTCATGTTCTTCATATTCATTCTCTTCCATATACTAATCCTATCTCTGCAGTAGATAGCTTTTCTATTCCACATCTTCTATCTACTATAGTTAAGTTTTTAAGGGTTAAAGTTTTTGGAGGGTAGATCTATTCACCCCCTCTCTAGATCCTAATGTCCATCTAACTATCCCTTTGTGGTGTCTTAGCATACCACCGGGTCTTTCACTACTAAGGCTGGGGGCGCCATGTCTCCTTTGTAGAAAACAATGGGCTTGTCCCTATTAGCCTTCTTGGTTCTGAGTTGCTATTTGTAGGTGACGACAAATGTTGTGAGCTGCTCGACCTTGTGCTCATCTGAGGCACACACGAGCTGAATACAGTTTGGTGGTAGGCATATGCTTCTATCGACTGCTTGGCTAATGAGATTAGCCTCAAAGTCAACTTTACGCCTCTCAAGGTGATTGGTGGTTGACTTGGAGTTGAGGCAGAGCCAATGAAGCCTGGCCTTTTCTTCGTCAACGGAGAAGAGATCCTCCTCCTCCTCTTCTGAGAGCCAGCCGTTGCTCTTGCTCTTAATCACAGGGTAGGGACTAATTCCCTTGAAGTAGAGAGCGGCATCAGCCAGGTGACACTCGACTGGAGTGAATGGAGATAGGTCCGCAAAACCCGTGTGTTATTCCCCATCTTTAGCATATTTGATGCATTGATGGAGGGTTGAAGGAATGACCCAGTTTTCATGAAGCCAGGGCCTGCCCAGCAATACTCGGTAGGATGTGTTAGCGTCGATGATGTAGAAGGCCGCCTTGGAGGCGAAATCATCAAGCACCAAGTCGACATCCACCCGACCGAGGACATCCTCAGTATCTTGATTGAAGCCAGATATCTTGACCGCCTGAATCTTCTGGAGGTAGGGGGTCATATGTAGGGTTTTGAATGTTTTGAGGGGGATGATGTTAACGGCCGCACCGGCATCCACCAGGATTTGGTTTACTTCATGCCCATTGATTTTTCCCTTCATGTAAAGTGGGCGATTATGACATAGAGGGGAGAGTAGCAAGTATTTCTCCGTGAAGCGGCGGTGAAGGCCTCATAGGTGGCAGCCTTCATTTCTGCCGCGTGTGCCTCATAAGCTTCTAGCTCTTGGAGTATCTTGATGAGAGTTTCCCTCAACTCTCTACTCCAAGTAATGGCCTCCCAGATTGTAATGCTGGCGGGGAAGCGCTTCATCTGGTGGAGGACCTTCCGGTCAGCTCGAGCATGAGCATCCTCTAGTGATGGTAGTATATCAGGCTGAGCTCTCTACGGGCTGTCGCGCTACTCCTCATCAGGAGATGCACTGCCTTGCCTTTACCACTGGGGTCGAACTGACTTTAGCCATCCACGGGCTCTTGGAAGAGGGGTGCCAATGACGGCTCTTCTGGAGATGGTTGGGGAAATGGATTATCCTTGCCGGACGGCCCTGCTTACTCCGCAGAAGGAATTGGAGCTAGCACCGGGACTGGCGTGCTGGAGGTGATCTCCTCTGAGCCGGCAGGGTCGAAGATGCTGGATCCCCCCTGGATCTCTACCGGTGGGATTGGGGTGGGTTGTTCTCCTCGGAAGAGGATGACTCTCTCCGGGTCAAAGGCAGTTGGGTGAAGAGGTGACTCGGGGGTCCTCTCGCGGCCTCTTCCTTGTCCACGGCCATGACCCTGGCCGTGGCCGGTGTGCTCTGGGATCAGCTGTAGCCCAAGCGGGGTAGTGGTCCTTTGTCGAGTTCGACAAGCTACTGGCTCGCCTCACCGGGAGGCATTGATGTTGTCTGGGGGTGGGATAGCCACCATGTTGCAGGTGCAACCGTGAAGCATTTGTTCTAGCTGCTCCACCGTGATTTCTGTATCCTTATAGAATAAAGAGAGTTCTTCGAGGATGAGGAGCGCTTCGCCATTCTTAACTTTATGGATCATCTCCTGACTAAGTTTCTGAGGCGAGCTCATTTTTACATCTCTTCCCACGGGATGTAGCTATCGAGTGGGATAGGACCAGTAGGACAAGGAGGGAGGTATTCCTCCAAGTTGTCAATGAACCACTGTAGCCTCTGGAGAGGCGTTAGCTCTGCTGGGAATTGCCAGGTAACCGCTTGCTCGGCTTGCCTCTTGAGTCGTCTCTTGAGGTTCTTCCTTCTATTCCTTTCCCATTTCTTGGTGATGGTCGCTTCCAAGGGAGTAGGCAGAGGAGGTGCTGGGGCTAGAGCTAACCAATCCTCGTGGGGACACTGCCGGGCTGATGTCTTTACAGAGTGAGGTTGGCGGCTCTTCTTTCCCCAGATCTCAATCTAGGCACCTTTGGATTGTTGTATTTGGAAGGTAGCATTGATTACCTGCTCTATGACCTCGGGTGGTAGCTCCTGGTAGGCTAGGATGCTGGGGTTGGCATCCGAAGATGTACGCGTGGTTTGATGCCTTAGCCGCGGTGGCTGGAGAGGTTTGGTATGCATCGATAGACTAGTGCTGCCGTTCGAGGACTTGTACGTGGTTTGATGCCTTAACGACGATGGCAAGGGAGGTAATTCCCACTGAGCTGGTGTACTGGGGCCGGCCTCTAAAGACGTATGCGCTGTTTTAAGCCTTAGCCACAATGGCTAGAGCTTTTGCTGAGGAGCAGCCTAGGGAGCATGCTTGACATCCTACTTCCTGGACTTGCCTTTATGGTCTAGCTGAGGGCGCGGTTGGGTGATGCCCAGTGGTCTCTCAGGGCACTACTGCCCTCGAAAATTGTCGTGGTTTCAGACGTTAGATGGCCCTTGCAGTGGCAACCCTGACTCGCGAACTGGCGTAGCTAAAGACTCTGAAGATGTCACCCTGACATGCTGAGCTATGTTGCAGGGCGAGCAGGGAAGGCCCAGTGGCTCGCCTACTGAGAGGACATGGCCTGATCGGCCTGGGGTCTCTCCCAGCTTTTGCTTCCCCTTCATGTCTTGGAGGGCTAGAGTCGGTGATAATGTCACGTCCCGAGTGCGGAAGCATACCCGCGGCGTGACAGTTCTTTATATAGGACCAAAGCAAGCGAACTAGATAGTGGAATTTCTCATCGATTTCTATTCTATCATGTCATGAATGGCAATTTAGTTAATATGGGTTGCCTCATGAAATCTTTGATAGGTCTATGCCGTACCCAATTAAGGAGGTCCTTGCCTTATGCTTCATAGTTGACTGGAGTCTTCACTTATGTTGGGATCTATTTGGGGGATGAACAGTACATTCAAGTCAGACAGGATGATATTTACAATGCCCACAAGATTTTCTCCGATATGGGATATTACCGGGATGCCAATGGTGAGCTTCGTCGCAATGTCCCAGTTTATGGGGAAGAGGTTGATAGTGAGGAAGAGCAGGAACAGGACCAAGAGCATGGTCAAGGAGAAGCACTTGCACCAATTCAGGCCGAGGACCTGCCTCCACCAGAGGATCTACCTCCACCATTGCAGTTTTATTATGGGGAGTCTTCAGCTCAGGGTGCTAGGCAGCCCACTTGGGAGGGCTATGAGGCTCTTGATAGGCGCATCTCAGGCATGAAAACCCGACTTGACTCCACTCTTGGTCATTTGACACTTTTATGGACACAATGATTGGCCGGATGGACTCCTTCACTACTGCTCTGGACTCTCTTTCTACCCACATGGCCTCTCTCACCTCCAGCTATGATGATACACGTGAAGCCTTTTGGCTAAACCACCGTGTAGTTCTCCGCATTCATTCCCAGCTGGAGCATCACGATGAGGTTTTACATTCCATTGAGGGCTGTCTTCCTCCACCTCCACCTCCTGCTCCTGCTCCTCCTGCTTCTCACTCCGGTGGTGATGATGATCGCGAGGGGGCTCCGTATCACCTTGCTCCCTAGCTGTGCTTGTGTCTCTTCGTGTCACTAGTGTCCACATCTTTTGTATCCCCCTCCCTCCTCTTGATGATGCCAAAGGGGGAGAAGTAGGCTATCAGGTTTATATATCTGATATGTTTGCTGTATGCTTGCATGAGTGTTTGCCATTGCATTTAGTGTCTGTCATTGCATTTCATTGCATTTCTGCACTTTTGTGAGTCACTATCCATACAGGTGTCTTATAGGTGTCTTGCATTTCTTTTGTTTTGCATTCCTTGTACCTTGTACTGAACTAATGAAGAATGAATGAAAGGAATGCACTTTGTGTTTGGCATTACATGATTGGTTCCTCTCTCTCACTTCCCTTCAATTTGGCAAACAAAAGTGTTAAATGGTTTGTGCTGGATTGATGTGTTGAATGGTTACGTGCATGGACTCAATAGATCATGCAAGGACCTTATAGAAAGTGCACGGACTTTGACTCTTCTATAATGCATGCAAAGATGAGATATGCACAGACTTAATAGATCATGCAAGGACCTTAGAGAAAGTGCATGGACTTTGACTCTTCTATAATGCATGCAAAGATGAGATATGCATGGACTTGATAGATCATGCAAGGACCTTAGAATGTGCTCGGACTTGAAGCATTAGAGAGACATGCACGGACATTAGCATGCACAGACATGACTTAGACATGCACGGACTTGGAGGGTAAAATGTGCACGGACTTAAAATGTAACCCAATAGCAATCAGTCTAAGTCCAAAACATGCACGGACTCTGTATAAGATATGCATGGACTTGGAAGAGTGTTCACGGACTATAATCATGCGAGTCGGTGGGGTGTGCATGGACTTAGAGTATGTAAGCTGGTGGAGTGTGCACAGATTTTATGTGTGTACACGGACCATGCACGGACTAGTCAAGCGACGCACAGACCCAAACGTGCTCGAACTTTGGACAATGTCCACGGGCGTTGAAGAAACAACGTGCACTAACTTAATATGCACGGACTTAGTGTATACATGAACATAACGAGTGCATTAGAGAAAAGATGCATGGACACAACGAGTGCATAAAACAAAAGATGCATAAGAGAACAAATGCAAGCAAGTTTTGTCAATTATTTAATCTTCCATGCAAACAAGTGGTGACGCATATCTTCCATGCAAACAAGTGGTGACTCATAAGGTTGCTCTCATCAAAACAACACACCATCATCAAAGCCCAAGGGGCACAGCAATCTCCCCCTTTTTGATGATGGCAACACAACAATGAGTCACACTGACTCGTCAAACTGTTCTCCCCCTTTGACATAATCAAAAAGGAAATAGTTTACGAGAGATAATTCAATGCATTAAACAATGCTTCCCCTTGAAATATGCAAGATGAGCATGAATACAAGAATGACCTGAACGCCCCCTTTGACATGAAAATATATCACTCTCCCTATCAACATGAACACATGACTACTCTCCCTTATAAGGCAATATAACCAGAGCTCCCCCAAAGAGCATGAATGAACACTGGTTATCTAAGGAATCAATCTGAAATCTCCCAACACAAGAGTTCTTAAGCAATATTGGTTGTGGCACCTCACATTTGTATGGTCAGAACAATGCAGGTGGAAGACCGCTTTGAGGATGGGAGAGGAGTAATGCATAGGAGGTGTAACTCTTTCTCCTCTACTTCTTTGGGAGGCTACTATTTGCGACTGCTTCGAACAGGGTGAATCTGAAATACCTGTTGTTGATACGGGATCTTGAGTAGAGACCCCAACTTGCATGGGGTAGGGTGATGCTGGCGCACCTCTTCGCCCACATGGATCCTATACGCCCAGGTTCGGGGAACCTAGGTGGCTTCACACCTTTCCTACAGGTACTATTGTGTCCCCTTGTTTTGATGATAACTAATCATAAATTATTATTATTAAACCATTGAAAAATACCTAACAAGTTTGACTTAACAATTTTTAGAATAGACACTTACAACATGTTGTCACCCTAAGAAGAAGTCCCAATCGATGCTGTTTGTGCCCGAGCTCTGGATCTACAAGGTGTCGACCTCTTGTGTCTAAAATGTCGACACCCCGGCTCAAGGAACCAAGCTGTACGGTGTACATCCCGACACGTCGAAGCTCAAGTCTCGATCCCTTGGCCCAAGCTGGACGTGAACGGATGATGCAGTGCTAATAAGGTCAGTGCAATCCTTCTCAACAATAAACTAGGGTCAGTGCAAGTTTTCATGGCCGTGCTAGCAAGGTCGGTGCAAGTTTCCTTAGTCATACCATAAGGTCCGTGCACGTCTATGGCAAGGTCGATGCACATTCGCCATTAGGTCAGTGCAATCCTTCTCAACGACAAAGCAAGGTCGGTGTAAGTCTGCCATAAGGTCCGTGCAAGTCTACTACAAAGTCGGTGCACACCCGAGCTACCACAAGACAAGGTCCGTGCAAGTCCACAGTCAAGCCAGTGCATAGCTCAAGAAGTCTGTGCAAGACTGCCATGAAGTCAGTGCTAGTCTGTGCATAGCACTGCAAGGTCCGTGCATGTCCACAGTCAAGCTAGTGCATAGCTCATGAAGTCTGTGCAAGACTACCATGAAGTCAGTGCTAGTCTGTGCATAGCACTATAAGGTCCATGCTAATCACGCAACATGTCGACCCCTTGCCTGAAAAGTGTCGACACCTTTGGATTCTCCCAGAACGGATCTAGAACTGCAAGCGCCTATTCTACTACATCCGTAAACCGATTTGGAGGATCCATTTCACTTAAAATAGCCATCGGAAGGACTCTTCTATCAGGAGATAAATGTCTAGCAGAGTTCCCTCTGCTTTGCTGAAAATGACGATGTGCATCAAGTTTAAGGAACAGCAAACATGCACAGGGTTTATTTTCTGTTCAGACTAAAATATACACGGACATTTTAATGCTCGGACTTCAAATCCATATGCTCGGACATGACATAAGTTGGAACTGTACATGCTCAGACTTGAAGAAGAAGTGCAAGGACTTTGATAACGGTAAGAAGACATGCATGGATATTGAGATGCTCAGACTTAAGCTCAACACAAAGTGCACAACCTTTATTGAAATGTGCACGGACTAGAGTGTGCACGGACTTTGTATAGCAGAGACAAGACGTGCATAGACTTAACAAGTGTCACGTGCACAGACTTGTTTAAGACTTTCACTGACTTGGAAAGTGCATCGTGCAGCAAGTACACAGACCATGCATGGACTTTAGACATGCAAGATGGTGGAATGTGCACGGACTTCATGTGTGCGCACGGAGTTAGAAAGTGTAACCCGGTGGGATGTGCACGGACTTGCAACGCCTTAATAATAGTGTATGCTCGGACTTGCCAAGCAGGCATGCTGCATATGCACAGACATGCAAATACTTGCAACAATGCATGCTCTGACTTGGACTTAGCTTAAGACTCGACATGCAAGGACTGCTACAGTCTATGCTTTGACCATGCACCGACTTAGCCTAGAAGGTGTGCAACATGCTCGAACTTGGTCCTTCAACTAGAAGAAAATGCACGGACTTATTTTGAGAACCTGCACGAACTTGATTGAAACGTTGGAGACTTATGCACAGACTTTCAGTGTCACTCGGACTCTATGTAGCTAAAGCAGATGTGGAGCAATGTGTTTTATAGATGATGTATCTCAAGTTAAGCACAATAATTAAAAAATAATTAGATAACAGATCAATCAAGATTTTGACAAATAGTGTATGACATCATCAAAATAGTATGAGTGCAACAATCTCCCCTTTTTTTATGATGGCAACACTATGACTAACAAATGCAATGCAGACATGCATGAGCAGACAAGACACAGCCCCAGCTCCCCCTGCGACAGAAACTCCCCCTGACATGCAAACAAAATGCTATGCAATGACACACCATATTCTATGCAATGACACCATGGACAATGCTCTCAGCATATTCTACATTACCACTGCATTGCCTGTTGTGTCCCCTAGGGCACAAGTATATATATGTTGTTTAGTTTTGATGCTAGTAACATATATTATTTTGTTTTGATCTGCCAGTTTCAGGATCGGGCTGACCACCAGTCGCTGTTGATGGCTCCACGGTCTGAGATGAACTCGGATGTCGGAGAAACCAGCGCCAAAACGTTGCTAGCTGGACCAGGAAGTCCTCAGAATTTTTGGGGAGTGGCCTAGAGTCGCCTCTGGATGCAGCTGGCTTTGTGGCAAGGTGGCTCTGCCTGGACTGGTTCTGTTCCCCGGACGCAGCAGCAGGAAGGTGGCCCTGGTACGAGTGCTCCCGGAGTCGAAATGGTGCGGGACCAAAGCCGACACGTCCGTCTACGAGTCTCCTTCTATCTCCGACTAGGAAGACCTCCAGGAGTGGTCGGAGCAGAGAGATAGGAGGTTCACAGTAGCAGGGTATCGGGACTGGGTTTCTATGGACTGACCTGCTCACCCTGACGAGAAAATTCAGAACGAGTGGTCCCGTCCTCCGAATGCAGTTCCGTCGATGGGGTTGGATGGACAACTGGTCGAAGAATGCCCCGGACAAGCAGTTCACCAAGAGGAGCAAGGATGTGGCCGTAGTAGCTTCTGTGGCAGGGTGGCTCTGCTCTGGCTGGTACAGAGCACTGGGCGCAGTAGTAGGAAGATGACGCCGCCACGAGCACTCCCGGAGTCAGAACGGGGCGGGACCAAAGCTGTCGCCTCCCTCTACCAGTCTTCTTCAATATCCAACTAGGGTGGTCTCTAGGAGATGTCAGAGGAGAGAGATAGGGGATGAACAGTAGCTAGGTATCTAGTTTGGTTCTGGTTGGACTGACCTGCGCACCCGAGAGAGAAAATTCGGCACGTACACCCCCAGACTCCGAATAATGCTTCGTCAACTGGGTTGGAAGGAGAACTGGTAGGAGAATGCTTCGGCCAAGTAGTGTGCCAAGGGGAACAGGGATGCAGCCGTGGAAGCTTCTGCACCAGTGCTCAGGTCTCCCCACAGATGACAGTTACGCACTTCGGCGAGAACGGATCGCCCGGACAGCCACGAACTTGGATGAAGGTGGGATTACCTCGAAGTCGAAGCTAATTGGGAGAGATTTCCTTTGATGTATGGTACTCCTCCAGAAGTCACTGATTGATGTCGGAGCAGGCTCTGCAAATCAAACCTTGGCTACTGCCTGTGAACTAAACAGGATGTGGTAGTGGAAGGGGGGGATAGTGGGGAGTTGAGGAGGGGGAATGGGGTGGAAAAAAAGTTGGGACGCCCCGTGGTGATTGATTTGTTACAAGCCAGGACCCTAAAACATGCTCTCTAGTAGCGACAAAGAAGCATATACTAAGAAAGCAAACACGATTACGAGAGGGTGGCGAGTTTATCTCCACGCTCCAGGCGTGGGGAAGATGACCTCGGCCAAGTCGGTAACTCCCGGTTAATAACAATCACACAATAGTTACAACAATGGAACTTTACTGCCCACTCCACGCAGGGAGGTAAGGGACTACACGTGGACCCGGGAGGACCATTCTTGGGTTGACGGGCAGCACTCTGACGGGTCCTGTGCGGCGATTGGAGGCGGTTCCGGCTCGGCTACGTGCTTGTCGGCGGGACAGCACTCACGGGCGTGCAAAGGAGCCATGTCCTCCGGAAGGCTTCTGGAGGTGGCGGGCCACCGGGACGACGGCAACAGGTCCTGAGACGATTTCCGGGAGCGACGGACGCTGATTTGGCACTGGCGTATTTGAGAATGAATCAACGATGCCTCTCTTCTTTGCTGTTCTGTTCTGAAATCGTCTGTGCAGTCCGGCGAGAACGACCGCTGCGACCTACCCCGACGTCAGATCGACGCGAGATCGGCGGCGTTGGAAAGCTCTCTCAGAGATCTTCAATCCCAGGCTGGGCAAGGAATTTAGAAATCTCTGTGCTGACTGTGAATGCTTTTACAAGGCGCTGATTCACAGAACCAGATCTGACTGGGCAAAGCTTGGACCTGCCTGAGAACACGCTTTGACCGAGGGGTTGCGGACGGATCTGGGTAATGGGCTCTTCATGAAAGTTGTATAGGGGGAGGTAAGGAAAATGAGGATATTTTTTTGTGAACTTGTATGGAGGTTTCGATTTTGTATGGGTTTTCTAGTGACTAGTGGTTGGGTCTAGAAAATAGTGGATAGATAGGAAATTGGGGCTTGCAAGAATTTTAGGGAGGGTAAACAAATTTCAAAATTCATGAAAAAATTATGGGACGTGTTATGTTGTGGACAAGATCTCTAGTTAAAATTTCATGAGATTTGGATGATGTTAAAGTGAGCTAAGGGGTCGGGTGGTGGCTTGCTAGAACTGGGTCTGCACAGTGGGCAGAATTACACGGGTGGAGAGACAAAAATGGGAAAAATAGAAATTGAGAGATTTTGGGGCTAGGTTTTTTTGTGGAGTTTGGGGGGGACGTTGGGAAACTACCCTGAAAGCTTTCGAACCATCAGATGCACTTGTGTAATTGTTTAGTTTAGCATATTGGTGTTATTTCTAGCTAGTTTCTGACTGTACGACCCGATATTCCGCATCGGGGCGTGACATCTTAAACCCCTCGACCTATGGTTGTGTCGGCTTCCTTCGTAGTCCTCGTGCATAACCATGTTGCCGAAATGGGTTAAAATTAATTGGTGGCGCATGAACTACCCATTATTGGGTTCGGGTTATCACTTGGATATACCTATCTGTTTTGGAACCCGTCTCAGTTCACTATGGGTAGGTCTCCTATATCTCTCCCCCAACACATTCTGGGGCAGGGAGAGATGCTGCCGAAATCTTTTTGGGAAACCGGGACCGGATTCCGCATTCCTTCTCTCAGGATTTTCCCCACATTATTCTTCCTCAGGTTTTTCGCTTGGTTGTTATTTTTCTCGGCTACAATAGCCTTATAGTGACGAATGCCATCCCTCGGCACACATCATCCCAGTAGGGTACGAGCCCATTCAAATACGATCACACTTGATCCGCTTCATCGGCCTGAATGCGTGTGTCATCACGATGAACATGGGCCCATAATAAAAGCAGCTACCGATTGACAACCCCGTGAGTGATCAGAGGTAACTGAAGGATTAGTCCTCGGACCCCTACTCATTATGGGGTATGAGAGTACCGTTCCGGCATGACCGTTAATCAGGGGGTCGTCTCGGCACCTCGTGGATGATCTTCCTATACCCTCCCTGATATTCCTCGGGACAAGGGAGGTGCTACCAAAAAATTTTCACGAAGTGCGAACGAATGATCGAACAAAAGAGGGCCCGCCTCCCCAGGGGAGAGACGAGATGACCACTCCACCATGCGAGCGTTGCGGCCCACCCAGTGATTTTACGAGGGAGCTGGATCCGAATAGGTTAATCCGACCCATGGGGGGGATGGAATAGTCTATCGATGCAAATGACCTGGACGAGGGGTCCAGGTCGAAGGGCATATTCATCACCCGAAGGGACGGAGAGAAAGGTTTATTGATTCAAATGACTTGGATGAGAGGTCCAAGTCAAAAGGGGCATATTCGTCACCCGAAGGGACGGAGAGAAGAGTTTAATGATTCAAATGACCTGGGCGAGAGGTCCAAGTCAAAAGGGGCATATTTGTCACCCGAAGGGACGGAGAGAAGAGTTTATTGATTCAAATGACCTGGATGAGAGGTCCAAGTCAAAAGGAGGTATTCCCTCCCTCTCTTCCCCTTCAGATCTAACCCTAAATCCTCCATATTTCTGAGTGATCTCCCCCTCCCCTTCAACCTCTGTATGCTGTGATCGATCATCGCTGTAGCCGCTGCCGCCGCCGCTCGTGCCGCCATCAAGCTACCACAAGCCAAGAGGTTCCTACTGCCCTGAAATTTTGAGTCCCAGAATAGCAAGCTGAAGAAAAAGTTAGATCTCCCAGCTCCCTGATCTGATCAAGCTGAGATTTTGAGGGATGCTTCCACTATCTGTTAGCTTTCCATCAGCGTAGGTTTTGCCCCATTCTGACCCCGTTTGATATTTTTTCCGTAATTTCCATTCCACCCCTATCAGCCTGTCCAATAGTAGATCTGTGGGATAGATCTTGGTAGATTAATTTTATCACCCCGTAAATGTTTTCAGAACCCTACAAAAGACCTATGTGCGTATTCCTCTCCCTCCCCTCTACCCTCCATAAAAATTCTAGGTCCTAATTCATTCATTTAATTCCTGGTCAAAGCTCATATCCAGGAAGGTGTCAGTCTGCCTATGGATTCTGAGTTTCAGGACAGAACCATCACCCAGATTGCAGAGCCTGTCATTTCTGTTAAGACCGTTGGATGGTTCTAGAATTCCAATACGTCGAAGCTCTTAGAGTTCTCTTTGAAACAGCGCTAATCTTGTCTCTATCTGACGTTGTGGCTGGGCGTACTGGCCATTCTCGTCAGAGTGCGCAGATCCCACCTGAAGCAGAGCTGCGGGACAGCCTTGGGTATTAATTCCCAAGACATCACCCGCCTCCTCTCCGATGACCGCTACCCCCGAGGATCGACCCGGGGCACTCCAGGAACGCTCCCACCCGTCGCTGCAACCAAAACCTCTCCGGACGTCACCGTACCAGTAGCAGGTCCCACGTGCTATCTTGCGGGCCCGAGTGAACAATGCTGAACCGGTCGACCGCATCCACCCGAGTGCCACCGACTACTGCCCGCCAAGCCGAGATTAGTGCTCCCGGACCCCACATGTCACCTATTACCTCCCTGCATGGATTGGGCTGTAAAATAAATATTGTAATTTAATATTCTCTACTATACCGGGAGTCACGGATCTCGACTGGGAAGTCTTCCCCATGCCCTGAGCGTGGAGGTACACCCGCCCCCTCTGTTTGTCACTTTGCTAGCTAGTATATACTCTAGAAGCCACTGCATGTGAGTAGGGGGGGCGAAAGGAGACTAGATACAATGGGAGAGTGGAACGGAGCATTAACTCCTCCCCCTCCTCAGTTTCACTCTCTTTCACTCACCCTTCTTCTTCTCTTCCCTTCTCCTCTCTCTCCACTCAGGTGGTGGTCGTCGTAGTAGCAGAACAAGGAGTGGAACCCTCTTTCTCTTCTCTCTTCTTCTCTTCCTTTTTTATACTCTCCTTCCTGTTCACTCTTCCCTTTTATTTAGTGTCATCTGTGTCTCATTTATATAGGAGCTCACCCTCTCGAGGCCCCATCGGCGGTAAAGGGGTCAGCGAGAGTGTCTTCGAAGCTTTCCGCTCCTGTCGCTATCGTCTGCAGAATTACCTCATTTGGGGTGAACGGAAGGGTGCCAGCAGGGCAAGTGCGCCGTGGAAGCTTGCCAAGCAGGTGTAAGCCACTCTGTTGCCTCTGTGCGCCAATGGAACGATCATTGGGCAAAGGTAATGTACATCGGTCATGGGAAAAGTGAGGCTTGCCTCTTTCATCTGATTGCTGCTGGAGTCACCGGATCGAGCAGGCCACTGGACAGTACTGCTCACCGGATCAGAGACGGTGCCACCTGATGGGAGAAGCCACTGGGTGATACAGTGTTCCCGCCGTTTAAAGTGACTGCCCACCGTTTATGCATATTTGGGAGCCACCGGATATACTTTATTTAGAGGCGACCGGATATGAAAAGTAACGAGGGCCACCGGATATGCGTGCTCACCTGCCCGCCATTTAACAGAGCCTTTCATCTGCTCCAGGCCTGCTAAATATGGATTTGGAGGGGCAGCTCGACCACGTCATCAACAGTCAGAGTCGGCATTGGTGGCAGCGCGAGTGGCAGGGCCGGGGAAGGTATCGTATTCAGCAAACCAACGGTCTGGACCGGACGCCTGTATCCAGGTGCCTTGTCACCAAATCTTGAACAACTGTCTTCTTCTACATGCAACATCAGTTCGTGAAAAGTCCGTAATGACCCCATCAATGCCAGACTGCCGAAAGCACGTGTCGACCTCCGTGGCTGCGTCAGCACAAGGATCCCGTAGTTGAGACACAAACTCATTCATGAAGTAGTGGGGATACACGGAGAGGTTTGCTGAGTGAGACTCTGTTACAAGGTCAGTTTTACCAACACTAAAAGCTGCACTTTTAGGATATATTGATTCCTTATGTATGGCCAATGCATGTGCAAACCTTGAATTCTTGCAATCTCTCATTTTCTGTCTGTCCCCAGCTTTTCAGACCCGACCCCTATCCATTAGAAAAACCACCAAAAATCCATATCTCCACAAAAGTCCATAAAAAATACTCTCATTCTCCTGACTCCCAGATCTACAACTTTTGTGAAGATCCCAACACCTAGATCTGCCACTACACCCCCGGCCAACTCATGTTCTCAGACAAGTTCAGTTCTATTCTACTAGATCTGGTTCTATGAACCAGCACATTAAAAATTCTACGAAGGCCAACTCTGAGAAGTTCCGAAGTGCTGCACTGACTAGAGATCGAAGTTTTTTGAAAGAGCTTTCCAACGCCACCAACCTCGCATCATTCTGACGTCGGGGCTGAACGCAGCGCCAATTCTCGCTGGGTCACGTGCTGTAAAATAGTAAATTGCAGCTCGAGGTCGGCATCCAACGACCACCCCAAGGCGACCGCCTTGCCTTTCGTGAGTCCGACCGGCACGCCTCCACCCCAGGAACACCCAACCAGGAGCCACTGGTGCAGAAGCAACTTCTCGGCATTCCCGGCCCGCCAGTCAGGACGTGTGCCCCACGAGCACGCGTGCTTGCCTTGTCAAAGCGGCCCCGAGCTGTGCCCATCAACCCGATTGCGTCACTCCCGGATCCCGCGTGTAGCCCCATACCTCCCTGCGTGGAGTGGGTAGTAATCTATTTGTTGTAATAATTGTGTAATAACTATTCTAGGAGTACCGATTCGGCCGGGGTCATCTTCCCTACACCGAGAGCGTGGAGGTATCGTGCCCTCTCCTTTGCTCGGCACTTGGCTTTATTTCATATATACTTATTTATGCTGCTGCTAGAGAGCATGATAGGGTAATCTAGCTCGATATATTTATTTCACCGCTACTGCGAGAGAGAGCGTGACCATCCCGTGACCCGATTCGGGCACAAGAGAGAGCCGACCACCCTAGCTCACTGCCGGATTCTCACCTGTGCATGTCTGTACGCTTCCCTCATTAGGGACGATCGCGAGCTTGCTTAGAGTCCAAGGATCACATATCTAATTGGAGTCGAGTCGCGTGTCCGTCGCGCATCACCGTCCTTGACATGGCTCTCGACGACCAGAGGGCTGAAAGTGACCGTCATCTGTGGTGTCAAAGTGCGATCTTCCTGCAGTTGCAAAGATGAAGCAATTAGTATTACAAGAAGGGGGCCGCAGGGCCCCTACAATATAGGTTTGCTAAAAATACCCTTGGTAACTACTGAGTGAGACATTTCATCGAACAGTTGCTGGTCTTCATGAAGTCAGTGCAGATTACTGTTCCACCAGATATAGGTCAGTGCAGATAAGAAGCTTAGTCTTTGGCAGGGTCGGTGCACATTTGATAGGGTCCGTATAAGCTTTAAGGTCGGTGCAAGCTTCAAGGTCGGTGCACCCTTCATAAGGTCCGTCCAAGCTTCAAGGTCAGTGCACGTTTGATAAGGTCGGTGCACATCTCACATTTCAAGCATATAACTCGGTGCACATCTTAAGGTCAGTGCAAGTTCCTGTTGCAAGCAGATGAAGGTCAGTGCTCTTGGAGCGTTCAGGGTCAGTGCAAGTTCCTGTAGCAAGCAGACGAGGGTCGGTGCAGGTTCCTATTGCAGGCAGACCAAGGTCGGTGCAGCTTTCACTCTTGGAGCATTCAGGGTCGGTGCACATTCCTGTAGCAGGCAGATGAGGGTTGGTGCAGGTTTCATATTTTTGCCCAGCCAAGGTCGGTGCAGATTATTGTTGCTGCCCAGTGAAGGTCAGTGCACATTTCACTAACTTGCAACTAAGGTCGGTGCATTCTTCATATTTCCTCGCTTGCAAGTAGGTGCAATGCACATGAAGGTCGGTGCAGGTTCCTGTTGCAGCACATACAGGTCGGTGCATTCTTCATATTTCCTCACATGCAAGTCGGTGCAATGCACATGAAGGTCGGTGTAGGTTACTATTCTGGCACGTATAGGTCGGTGCACCTTCCATACCAAAGCGCATGAAGGTCGGTGCAGGTTACTGTTCCAGCACATGCAAGTCGGTGTAGCTTCCATAGCAAAGCGCATGAAGGTCAGTGCAGGTTACTGTTCAAAGCAAAGGGTCGGTGCATGTTTTGAAACTTCTTTAGTTTCCTCAGTTCTTTGAAGAAGAGACCCTTAGTGAGATCTGCCCTTATTTTTGTGCAATCTCTTACCTTGATTTCTGTGCAATCCCTTGCCTTGATTTCTATGCAATCTCTTACCTTGATTTCTATGCAGTCTCATGCCTTGATTTCTGTGCAGTTGCATCTTTACCTGAAACTAATCCCTGGAGGCATCCTCAGGATCAATTAAGGCTTACAGATTAGACATGGTAGGACATTATCAATCCTCATAGTTAGACATCATCAAAATAATAACATATATCTAACATTCTCATTGGAGAATGAGCGAGATGCTCAGCAATGGCGTATCCCTTGATTGCCTTCTGGACGACGAAGGTGATGTCAAATTGGGAAAGAAAGCTCTGCCAGCGAGCTAACCTACTAGAAAGGACAGGTTTCTCTAAGAGGTAATGAATGGGGTCCATTCTAGAGATCAGCTTGACCTCGTGGGCCAAGAAATAGTGCTTGAGCTTTTGAGCTACCCACACTAGTGCTGCACAGGTCTTCTCCATGGCAGTATACTTAGATTAAGCAGGATTGAACAATCTAAAGAGGTAGTATGCTGCCCTTTCTCTTCCTTCATCATCCACCTGGGCTAGGACAGCTCTTAGGGAGTCCTCAATAACAGAAATGTATAAAATCAGAGGTCTACTAGGAATAAGAGGCTGTAAAACAAGGGGATTAGAAAGATAAACTTTAAGTTCCTCGTAGGCCTTCTGACATTGTACATTCCATTCGAATTTTGCCCCTGCCTTTAACAATTCATAGAAAGGGCAGCATCTTTGAGAATGCTGAGATATAGATCTTCTAATGAACTACAGGCACCCAATCAAACCACACAATTTAGTGATGTTCTTTGTCGGGGGCATATCCATCACGGCCTTTGCCTTATTTGGATCGATCTGAATCCCCTGTTTATTAACTATAAACCCAAGCAACTTCCCTGATGCAACTCCAAAAACACATTTCTTAGGATTCATTTTTAGCTTGTACTCTGTAGCCATTTGCAACACCTTAGCTAAGATGGCGGGGTAATCTTCTTTTGACCTAGATTTCACTAGGATATCATCCACATAGGCTTCCATGTACACATGCATCATGTCATGGAAGATAGCCATCATCTCCCGTTGATAGGTGGCACCTGTATTCTTTAATCCAAACGGCATCATGACATAGCAGTACGTGTCCCAGGGCATGGTGAAAGAGGTTTTCTCTTGATCTTCGAGAGCGAGATAGATTTGGTTATATCCTGAATATCCATCCATGAACAAGAGAGCTTCATACATAGCCTTATTATCAACCAAAACATTGATGTGAGGAAGAGGGAAATCATCTTTTGGACATACTTTATTTAAGTCCCTGAAATCAATATAAATTCTAACTTTACTATCTTTCTTCATGATCGGGACTATATTTGCCACCTATTGTGGATATAAAACAACTCTGATAAATCGGGCCTTATGTAATTTATCAACTTCTTCCTTCGATCTTCCTAGGCATTTCTATCATTTCTTGACTTCCCAAGATATGTTTGCGATTTCCTAGCATATCAGGGACTTTCTCATAATATACAGGATTTCTTTGTAATTCTGATTATTTCAGATAATTACAATATTTTTCCCCATAAGTTACAAAGAAAATTACAAACGCAGTTACATTGGGCATATATGCAAACACAAGGGCATATATGCAACACACCCTTGTTGGGCTTTCTCAAAACCTGCGTTTGACATACCAGTCCGTATCAATGGAAACCGCAAGTCTCGTATCGTACCAACCCAATGCCAGTACGGTCAACCCGCGGTACACATGAGATACGGGTCAAGGGCAACAAGCTGGCTTCGTAGGTGGCCGAAGTGGCACTGCAACGGTACAGTTGCGGGACACAGTGATACCAGCCATACCATACTGTACCATCAAAAAATCAGTACATGTGGTATAGTTGGTACGTCAAACTCTGCTCAAAACAAACAAACACACAAAGGGCTCCAAGACTTCTTGCACAGAGAGCTCCTTGGGCTACAGGCTTCAGCTTCCTACTTGGCTTCTGCTTCATGCCCTCAACTCCACCCGAGGGGGTGTGGAGGTGTATTTATAGTGTTGGCAAAGAGCTCCTTGAGCTTCAGCTTCCTGCTTGGCTTCTGTTTCATGCCCTCAACTCCACCCGAGGGGGGGGAGGGGGTGATATTTATAGTGTTGGCAGGGGGTCACCCGACGCTAACAAGAGGGGCTTACCTGGTCCAGGTAAGAGGGCCTTACACAGACCGAGGATGAGAGAGAGGGGGCATAGCCCTCCTCTCACCCAATCCCGGTAAGACCTTTTTTGTTTCTTCCCACTCTTTTTCTTAATAGAGAGAGAAATGAGGGGTGTTACCCAGTCCGGGTAAGCTTGTGAGCGAAGGAGAGAGCACATCCCTCTCCCTGCAACTAGTCCGGTTAAGGACCTAAATTATTTTATTTTATGTGTGGAGTGAGGGAAGAGAGAGAGGTGGGCCAGCCAACCACCTCCTTACCTGGTTCGGGCAAGAGATCGTTGGCCTCCCCTCTTTCCCGGGGTGGGTAAGGGGGTGAACTTAACCCTTACCATGTCCGGGCAAGGGAGTGAGACCACCGTTTGTTTCTTCTCTTCTTCCTTTTGTTTTTCTTTTAATTTTGGTTTCACCAGGCGCCCTCCCTCTTTCCCATTCCTAGTGATACATGGTGATGGCATCCTCCTGGACTGGTGGATTGACACACCTCATGCTGAGGTCTCGCCACTTCTTGATGAAGTCAAGTGCGCTCTTGCCCTTCTTCTGTCGGAGGGAGCAAAGCTCGACTAAGGAGACTTTTCGCTCAGCCGTTTGGAAATGGTCGAGGAACTTCTTCTGGAGATCTGCCTAGTCAATGACGGAATTGGGCTTGAGGCAGGAATACCGCTGAAAGGCGGTTCCCGTAAGTGAGGTGGCGAAGCAGCGAAGGAGATAAGACTCATCCAATGCGAGCTCACCCATGGCCGTATATAGTAGGCCAGATGCTCGTGTGGAGACCCATGCCCATCGAATTTTTGTAGCTTCGGCGGTTTGGCATACTCTGGGGGAAGCTTCTTGAACTGATGGTGTAGTGGGTAGGAGACACTGTAGAGATCTATGGTCGCGACCCCTTCTCCAAATTGGGCGAGCTTGGTCTCAACGATCCGTTCGATCATCTGGTGCTGTGCCATGAGGTTCTTTGGCACCGACGTGTTGGATGGCCGTGGTTGAGCCTCGGCCAAGGGCGTGCCGAACCCAATAATTGTAGGGGTTCGGGCAGCTTCCGTTGAGGCGTTAGTGCCATTTTGCCCATCTGGCGGGGCCGGAGCTTCCATTGAGGGCCCAGTGGGTGGCTGAGGATGAAGGTTACGTTCCTGAAGCAAATCTTGCAGGAGGGCCTTCAAGTGCTGGTTCTCCTTCATGAGGATCTTAAGGGTCACCTCTTGGACTTCACTGGCAGGAGGATTATTGTTGATCGGCTCCGCATTGACAGGGGTGCCACGCTCCTCAGCGGGAGTTTCTTCCGCTCATGTGGACACCTGAGGTCCGGCAGAAGTGCCGATGTGGCCAACTGGAGCCGACGGTGGAGGCGGATGACGAGGCTTCCTAAGGTGAGATATGGGTTGGTTCAGGTCATCGATCTGAACCTCAGGTTGGTGTCCGGTGGTATAACACGCGAACACCCTGAGGGCGTCGTTGAGGAGCCAGACCGTCCACCTTTTCTGGGAACGCCTCTTAGGGCGGACATGGGTCCCCAGTCTATCGAAGACCGAGGTACGATGCAGAGGAGTCTCCATCATGGTGTCTGCCTGAGAAGGACTCAGGTCTGAATATTGGTGGGGCCCGAAATGAGCCCGTCTCTGTTTCCGCCTATCTGTGCGAGAGGCGATGAGGGACTGGAGGGTCTCTTCAGTTGAAGTTGTTGTTGTTGCTGGATTGGCGGGGACAAATGGGCGTGCGATTTTGCACGTCCACACCCGAACGTAAAAATCCACACGAAACTCAGACATGAAGAATATAACGCACCTATAGGGATACGTTAAATGACCATAATGCATCGGGGCGGGTGCATTATGTCACCTGGGTTTTGCGACTCTGGAGGTCAGAATCGAAACCCCCTCCTGACCGATCGAAATCGATGGGGGACGCGGCGAAACTCTAAACCAAACCATCCTGCCAACCCATACCGACCATTCAAGTCTACGCATGCCACTAGAAATGAAATACGATGCCCATGGAGATGATTTCAACAATTAAAAGATAATTTCAGGCATTAAAAGCTTAAAAATACACTAATTAGGAACATGCACGAAATACGAGGCAATGGGTATCGGACCACGGCGCAAGTGGTACCGGCGGTGTCCTAACGAGGTAAGAAATCCTTCCCCCTACATGGATGACGACAAAAACGGTGATACACTGCCGATGCGGTGACAGGGTGACGCGGCGCCTCTCGGCTCGACTCGACTCCACGCTCCATGAATCGAGGAAAGGCGGGCGTCAACGTGATCCTCGTGACGTGACCAATCTAACGGTACCTCTCTGGGTTCGATCAGCGGCTGTCTAGACCAGAAATCGAGAGAGGCACGCAAATCAAAAAATTAACCCTAAAATCTCTCAAAAAGGAATTACACAGAAAATGAGGAAAATGGCGACGGATGGCGATGCAGAGGGCGTCAACGGATTCCTGGCAAGATGAGGAGTCTGTTCCCCTACCTCTCGCGTGGCGAAGATCGCGAATCGGTGCAGATCGGGTGACGGGGGCTAGGTCGTCCTTCCACTCGGACGCGTCTCCACGCTCCATGATCCGAGGGATGAAGGGTACTGGCACGATCCTCACGTCGAGCCCGTCCCATCGGTACCTCCCACGCGTCAACCGGGGTCCGTTTGGACTGCGAACCTAGAGAATGGGAGGTGGAGGAGAGAGAACGTGTGATGGGAGAGAGAGAGTTTAGAGATGGAGAGAGAGAGATTTGATAGAGTGAGGAGAGAGAAAGGTGAGTGGTGAGAGATATTTTGTGATTTTCTAATTTTTCTTAATTTTTTTTCAAAAATTACCTTAAATTGTAGTTTAACCTTTTTAAAATTGAAATTGTCAAAATGCTCATTTTAATCCACTTCCATATCTTTAATTACCATAACCTTCTGCAGAAAATTTCAGAGTGCATATTGATGGAGTGCGGACCTCTTGATTAACTCCAGAACTGAAATTTTGGCGGGCATTCGATCTAGATGATGTAGCAGATCATATTGGGTACCTGATAGCGGATCTGCCTCTTCCTGGTTAGTAGCCTATTGTGAGGACTAAGGATTGGGTACAGGTGCACCAGTGGTAGGATAGTTTTGATGGAACAAACGCCCGCTCCATAGGGCAAGGTTCTGGATCGACACAGCATCAGCTGGGCTCATGGTAGGTGGCTTAATGGGCCTGATGGGGTGGATAAGTGGTGTAAGGGTAAGCGTGGTGGAGATAATGGGGGTAATAAGAGTAGTAGGGGTAATGGGGCCTGCTGGGAGGATGACTGGTGGAGGATTGGAAGGCGTGGTGGCAATAACAGGCTGAGTGTGCACTGGCGGGGGAGCGAGGATGGGTGGAAGTCGAACTTGTGGGGGAGCAAAGATGGGCGAAACAATAGAGAAGTAGGTGGTAGGATAAGAGGTTTATGGGGTATAGTAGGCGTGGACGTTGTAGTGGTGGTGGCTTCATGGTTTGGCGGGAGAATAACAGGAGTAGAAGGTGGAGGAGGGTTGCGGTAGGTGTGGTGGAGGGCCATGAGCCTTTGGATGGGAGATTCATCATCATATGACCACTCGACATTGGGAGCCGGGCGCTGAACAAGGTTGACCTGAGCCGGTGCTGGTGGTTGAGGCTGTGGAGCGGGCGGATGATTTGGCATGAGATGTTGGTGGATCCCCATATCTTGCGCAGGCTGCTGCTGCTGTTGTGGTGGCTGTGGCTACGGTGCTTGCTACTGCACTTGCTGCCTCAGCGCCTGTCGTCTCTTTTCTTTAATCTCGGTGATGACCTTATGCATCTCAGCCCAATCGATGCGCTGCCCCTCATGAAGGTCATAGACAAAATCTCTAAATTGAAAATATTTCTCTATCGTATGCCCGGGCTATCGGTGGAACATATAATATCTGGACTGATCAATGGCCAAATTCCAATTGGGCCGCTCCGGAGGAAGTTGAAGTGCACTAATTGACATGAGGGCCGAAAAGATGTCCGGGAGGGTCTTGAGAAAAGGAGTATATTGGGCCCTCTTCGGAGCCGGGCGCTTGGATGCATAGCGGTTAGGATGGGGGACATAGTGGTATTGCGGGGAGTCCCTGCTAATACATGCACTACGTTCCACACAGGGAGGGGGGTTCACGGGGGTGGGGCGACCAATTACACACACTACCCTCGCGCAGGAGGGGGGATCGCGGGGAGGGGAAACAAACAATCGACCGTACGCAGAGCTCTGACGTCCTATCGAGGTGCAGACAGCTCTTAGACGATAATAGAGGGATGCCAAAGGATGCATGAAGGTCTGGCGCCGAGCTTCTATCGTTGGATGGTGACGGCGGCTGCGGCTGTGGGCCTGTGCAGTTCTGCCATGCAGGAGAGATTGGTGCAGTCGCGGTGCGTTGGCCGGTACGGGAGCTGTAGAACTCCAATCATGACGGGACTAAGTTGTGGACGTTGCTGACAGGGAGGGCTATGAACCCTCAGAAGATGGCGGCCGTCTGATCACCTCACTAGACGTGGTCGCAGGAATGGCCGATGTCAGATTTCTGGGTGAACAGTAGGACAGGAAGCTGAAGAAAGTGGTGGAACTTCCAGTGCCGACGTCGAAACGCAACGAAACCACTTGCGTTGATTTAATTTCATCGAGGGTTGAAACTTTTCTGAAGGCAGCATGACCTGAAACTGAGAGGAGGAGGGGGTGTCGGGGCCGACTTGACAGCAGCCTATCCTAGGCGAACAAGGGCTCTGGGTCTGGCGCGACTGAGGGAGATCGGACGCCCCGGACGGAGATGTTTTCAAAAGCAGGTGGGACCACCTCAGGTACATCGGTGCTTTAGAGAGGAAGAACTCTTGTGAAGAGAGCACTGACTGATTCGCACTGGGGCGGGCGGTGGAGCTGCTACCAAACAGGACTCAGGTTCAGACCCGAGTCTGGTGCAGTCGCACGAGAATGGACGCCACGAACGGTGCCAAAGTTGGATCACAGCGAGGCCACTCCTGGAGTGCAGCTAGCTCGACGACGAACGATTCCACAGAAGACAACTTTGGTTGGTTCATGCAGGGGACACCGGGGTAGTCTCTGCAATTGTGACCTCAGCTGCAAGCTGGTTGCAGGGTGCAACGGAGAGATCGTCCTAATCCACGGGAGGTCGTAGCGGTGACGGGCGACTCCTGGAATGCCGTGGACGCACGGGGCAGGGGAGGGCGGACCTGGTTGCAGAGGGAGAGATGGCTAGGGCATGGGAGGCTAGTGGCTAGGGTTAGGGTTGATGGGGGGGCGCACTGGTTGGTGGAGGAAGGAGATGGGCATAATCCGGATTGGACCTCGTGCATGACGGCCTTTACTTCCTTAGGTGAAAGACACCGTAGGAGGACTGACCGGTCCTTTTCATGGACAAGTCTAAAGAGTAGGCCGTCAATTAACTGGTAGGATGTTGCCCTGCGCAGCAGTTGCACCCTCTGAGCCCGATCCGGAGGGAGCCAGCCATTCTTAATCTTTATGATCGACTCGCGCCAATCTTCTTCTTCGGGAGCATTCCCTTCTTGGATGTTGTCGACCTCATAAACAGTGAGGTCGGATTCTTCATCGAGCACGCTTGGCATGAGCCGTCGGTGTCTGACTGTAATGTTCAACTCTCCCTCAGGCGGGAGTTTTAGGGCTGCTGCTAATTTTGCCAAAGCGTCAGCCTGAGAGTTGCTGCCTCTGGGGACATGGTCTATTTCAAATAGGTAGAATTTTTCCTTGAGCCTCATAACAGCTGCATGGTAGGGGATGAGCTCCTTTTTCCGGACATCGTAGACGCCCAGGACCTGTCGAATGACGAGCTGAGAATCCACGTACACTTTGATGCACTTGATGTCCATCTCCAGTGCCAACTGAAGCCCAATGATTAATGCTTCATATTCTGCCTCATTATTAGTCAGAGACTTCATGAGAGCGCAGGAGTTGTGGAGAATGCCGCCTTGCGGAGATACAAACACTATCCCCGCGTCCGAGACGAAATCTGTAAGGCCACCAGCCCTTTTGACTGTTCGGGAAGCACCATCAAAGTACAACTCCCAGTGTGGGAGATCAAGAGTGAGGACATCCGGTTCCATCTGTGGTGGGAAGTTTTCAGAATGCTTCCCATTTTCTTGAGAAGGTACCGGCACCTCTTCATCGGGTAGTTCGAAGCTGAGTGGCGAATCTTCTGGCACAGAGTGCGCTGCTAAGAACTCCGCCATTCTTTGTCCCTTGATCGCCTTGCGTGGGACGAATGTGATGTCAAACTCCATGAGGATAAGTGCCCATTTGCCAAGTCTACCAGAGAGGATGGGCTGGCTGAGCAGATATTTGAGTGGATCGCATATTGAGATGAGGTCCACCCGGTGAGCCAAGAGGTAGTGCCTTAGTTTCTTGATGGCAAACACTAGAGCTAGGCACACCTTCTCCATGGGCGCGTACCGATGCTCAGGGCCGATCAATTTTTGGCTGAGGTAGTACAATGGCTGCTCTTTACCCTCTTCATTGATCTGGGCTAGTAGCGCTCTCAAGGAGGCATCCATGGCAGCAATGTAGAGAATAATGAGCTTCCCTCTGACTGGAGTTGTTAGGAGGTACTACTTAATTTGCTTGAAGGCCTTCCGACAGTCTCCGTCCCATATGAAGGGTGCTCCTTTCTTCATCAGTTTGTCGATGGGTAGGCATCTCCCCGAGAGATTAGAAATGAACCGCCTAATATAGGCGAGCCTTCCTTGAAGAGATCTGAGCTCTGTCAAGTTCTTAGGCGGAGGTAGCCCTCTGATGGCCTTGATTTTGTCGGGGTCAATTTCTATGCCCCGGTACCTGACGATGAAGCCAAGGAATTTGCCGCTGAAGACACCGAAGGCGCATTTCATTGGGTTCATCTTGAGCTGGTACTGTCGAAGCCTTTCGAAGACCTGACGCAGATCGGCTAGATGATCTCCCCGCCTCTCTGTCTTAACGACCAAGTCGTCGACGTAGCATTCGACAATATCATGCAGCATCTCGTCGAAGATCTTGGTCATCGCCCTTTGGTAAGTTGCACCAGCATTCTTTAGACCAAACGGCATCCTTTTGTAGTTGAAGATCCTCTTAGGAGATCGGAAGGCTGTATGGTCTTTGTCTTTGATGGCCATGCAGATTTGATTGTAGCCTGATGACCCGTCCATGAAGGCCAAGACTTCGTGATCAGTAGTCATATCAACCATTGTCTCGGTGATTGGGACAAGGAAGTCGTCTTTTGGGCAGGCCTTGTTCAAATCCTGGAAGTCGATGCAAACTCGGACTTGGCTATTCTTTTTCTTGACGGGGACTATATTGGCGAGCCACACAGGATACATGCAAGTCTCTATGAAGTCTACGTCGAGCATCTTGTCAACCTCAGCATTGACTTTTAATTCCAGCTCGTGGCGCATACGTCTCTGGGCTTGCTTGATTGGCTCAACTGTTGGAAGTATTGCCAGCTCAGAGGGATCGAGCCTGGACATTTCTTTATAAGTCCAGGCGAAACAATCCCTGAACTCTTCTAGGAGTTGTCGGTACGACTGCCTTTCTTTCTCGCTGAGGAGAGCACTTTCAAAAGTTGGCCGATGGTCTTCTTTGCCTTCGAGATTGACCTCAGTCAACTCGTCCACAATCGCTTGGCCACCATCTTCGAGCTCCGGTGGCACTGGTTGGAGGTCAACGAAGTCTCCCTCGTCATCCGTATTTGCCTAGTAGACTTAAAATTCATCGAAGCACTCTTGCTCGTGGCTTGAAGTCAAGGGACTTGTCCTGTATTGTTGATGGTTAGCAGACTGGGCTCCTCCTCCTTCAGAGAGGTGGTCATTGTTGGCTTGCGATGAGGGTGATGTTGTCATTGACACCTCACCGGACTCTCTTACAGAATCGTCAATCCTGGGCTTAACTTCTGCTTGCCCATAAGGGGAAGGCATCAGTCCTATGGCATTGACTGCATAATAGACCTCGAAGTCCCTCTCCTGGTCATAGCCGAGTTCCCGGGTGTCTTTGTGGGAGAAGGGAGGTTGCCCACGAACTTGCGGAGGGTTCCACAACTGATGGAAATATGCGGCTCGTACAGAGTCCTGAACTTGCGGGATGTGTTGCTTTTTCCACAGTTCCCTGATATGTTTTGGTATGTCATCCATCTCCTGGACCGACTTTGGTACCACATCGGTGGGAGTATCCCAACCAAAATCATCTTCAGAAGGGCCCGGTGGGACTAAGTCACCTTTGTAAAAGATGATCGGCTTGTCCCCCTTGCACTTGTTGCTTCTTCTTCTCCGCTGATAGGAGACTGTGAAGGTCTTCAATTGATCTACCTCATACTCTTCCTGTTGGGACGATAGTTGAAGGCACTTGGGCAGTAAGGAGATGCTTCCGTCAATGACCTGGCTAATGAGGTTTGCTTCAAAGTCAACACTTCGCCTCTCCGGTTGAGTCGGCTTGGAAGCGGCCTTGAGGGTTAGTTTGTGCAATCGTGCCAGGTCTTGGTTGACAGTGAACAGTTGTCCTTCCTCAGGTTTATAGTTCACTTTTTGCTTCCCTTTGTCTTTTATAGGTTCGGGGATTGTTAAAGCAGGTTCCCTAAAATATAAGGAAGCATCCACCAGATGGCACTCATTGGGGTGGAACGGAGCTTGATCTGTAAAGGCAGTTTGTTGCTCCCCTCCCTTGGCATACTTAATGCTGCAGAGTTGATGGGACGACCCAATTCTCATGGAGCCAAGGTCTCCCAAGCAGCATCTTGTATGATGTGTCGGCCAAGGGATGCCCTCATCATACCCCCGGGGTGCGAAAAACTCGACCCCGTCGAGTATGGGTCCACTGGGGAAGTGGCACACCCAAGCAGCTCTGGGCGAACCATGACCTCCCATCTCAACCCTGCGTCCTTAACCGGGGGACGGCTCTTCAGCCTCTCAAGGGGGCTCGGGCACACCCTCTTTCCGGTGACGGTACCTTGCTTGCCTAGTATTACCTCTGTGTGCACACGTCGGGCTCTCAGGTTGATATGTGGTGGCTCTCCAAAGGTGTCACTCTCAAAGGTAGGTAGAGACTCAGGATACTCACTAGGATCCACCACGGTGTCCTTATATGGTGCCGGGTCCACCACGTGAGAAGTGGGGTATATCCCAGAACCCATCGATAAGTCCAACCAGTAAGCTGTGTTGCCAAAGCCACTCAGAACTTGAGAAGGTCCAAGTCCTTGTGCCCTCGATTTGTCCCTAGGGTAGAGCCACTCTAATCTCACCATCACTAGATTATCTACGTGGGACTCCAAGTGGTGCTCGCGAGCTTTTGCCCACTCATCGTGAACCTCACTGCTTATTGCTAGATGCTTGCTTGAATGCTTATGCCATGCGTTATGGTGCAATGTGGGTGTGAAGTGTGTGGTATGCAAAGGTGGACTGGGGCAACCATAAGTAGACCTGTCATGCAATGCTATCATGTAGACTTTGATAGACCTAGGAGGGCCGGGACATCCATAGGTGTTCCAATCATGCATGGGGGTGGTAAATGCTGGGGGACCCGGACATCCATGAATGCTCCTATGGTGCGTGAGACCAATGTTGAGTAGGGGAGGGCCGTTACACCCGAATATGGACCAGTCACACTTTGGACCTAAAGTGTGTGTGACATGTATGAGATGACTGGACTTGTGACCCATGCCGAATGGTGTGATAGGCCATGATGCATGCATTCCTACCCGGAGGATAACTCCTAAGTGTGGGGTGGTGGGATGGCCCTTGAGTTGCCACTCGTGAGGGTCAAAGGGGCCTAAGAAGGTGGAGATCATGGAGTGGGGCACTTCTTCAATCTCTAGGTGGATGTTATCCAAGGTCATGGCTCCCATGGTGTGACTCGAGCCTAGGAAGAGATGGACTTGGTCAAACGTAGCAGATGGGGGTAGGGTGAGTAAGGCGGGTGGGTCATATGGGTAACTAGGCTCCTATAGGAAGGGGTCGAAGGGATCATCTGAATCAAAAAGAACACGAGCTGCATGACCATAAAGCATGATCGTACCTTCCACGAGATGAGACGCTATGGCTTCTACTCGAGTTATGTGTGAAACCTTCCCTTTCTGCTTTTGGCTAGCTAATGCAGAAGACTGCGGGGAAGAAGCTGAAGCTTGAGGATAGAATTGCTGAGGTTGAGGTGGTGGAGGAAGTTTGAACTAAGACGGCTATGGTTGAGAAAACTGAGAGAACTGCACCAGCTTTGGCCTCAGCAGACAGTCTCGAACCACATGTCCCGACTGATCATAACGAAAATAGACCACGAGCAATGAACATGGCTTGCCTAGGTGGCTACCACCACACCTGGAACACTATCTCGGCTGACTAGTAGTTAAACCTTGACGCTGCTGAAAGGAAGGAGATGTCTGCTGAACGGCTCCAGAAGACACCTACTGATCAAACTTCTTCTTAGACTTCTTGAATCTCTTGAACTTGGGTTTAGAAAAAGAAGCGCCACTAGCAGTCGATACAGCAAGTGAAACTCTTGGCACAGACGGCTAAAAACTCGGCTGAAACTGCATGCTCAACTGAATAAGGCCAACTTGAGTAGACCCTCGAGATCTTGCCACATCCTGCTCTAGTGCCATAGCTACCTGGTACCCTGCATCCATCTCGGCTACCCAAGTTGCAATTAATGGCTGCCACAACTCAGCCTTCAGCCTACGCAGAAACTGCTCAGTCTTCAAGGCTTCATCAGTAAGAACATGGGGCACATACTGACCCAATTCCATGAATTTATTCTGATACTGTAGCACGGTCATATCACCTTGAGACAATTCCATGAATTGATGCATCTTATCCATCCTGAGATAAGCCGGACTGTACGTGCGCTCGAAGGATGCGACAAACTCTATCCAGGTGATCTGGCGAAGTGGACAAGAACGAAAAGCAACCTCCCACTTTGTGATCCACCACACGAGTGCTGCTCCCTGAAGTTGGAACGTAACAAGCATGACTTTTTTACCCTCCGTACACTCCATTGAACAGAATACACGCTCTATTGCATCAAGCCACACTCTGGCTGCATTAGGATCTGCCTGACCTTCATAAGTCGGTGGGTGGAACAATAGAAACTCTTTTGGTGCTCTGCCACAGCCACCAAGAGAAAAATCATCTTGAGGAGCAGGATCAGCTTGAGCTTGGTCTGGAGCAATTACTGGCGGAGGAGAGGCATACAAGTGGTCGGCTTTTGGAGCTTCACACAGTCCCAATTTTTTTATTTAATTTTAAATGACAACATGGCTAACCTTTTGATGTGAGGCATGCCCTTTATCTCAGGGGCATTTCCCGGTTACTCGGTGTCATCACTTGTATCAATGTGGATAAGACATTTTTCAAAGTGAGTTTCCTCCTTTGTTTCAGGGGGAATTCTCGATTTACTTGATGTCAAATCACACTTATTCAACCTTTTTTCTGGGACTGACAGCTTTTTCCTCACGAGTCACTCGATTTTGATGTAGGGAATTAAGGATCCTCAATAGTGTTGAGTGAAATAACTGAGATCCTTATAGAACGAAGTCAACTAACTCAAAGTTCATATTGACAGAGTGATTGAGCTGATATTGGTAAATGAATTAGTTTCTTCAAGGTTATGTCTCCCCCTAAGTGTATGCACGGTTGAAAATCAAAATGACCTTCTTAATATGTGCTATGAAGCATACAAGCCTTGATCAATGCAAATATCTTTAACAAGGAGTTCAGGTCATAGAAAAGTTCAAAAACAGAGGGGTGTATACGATATACACTAAGACATACATTAGAATGAGATTTTTCAAGCAAGATTACTACCGGTACTTGATATACCGGAGATCACGGCATTCACGCACACGGTGAAGCAGAATATGCAGATTTGAGCATGAAGTGAAAAATGACTAAGTTTGATTTGTATAGACAAATGTACAAGGA
This sequence comes from Amorphophallus titanum, assembly GCA_024336825.1. Classification (NCBI taxonomy): domain Eukaryota; kingdom Viridiplantae; phylum Streptophyta; class Magnoliopsida; order Alismatales; family Araceae; genus Amorphophallus; species Amorphophallus titanum. The sequence continues at coordinate 19,203,394 of JANBPO010006516.1, forward strand.
AAAGAGTTCTATGTGCAAGCAGTTAAGTCTGTATGCTATGTGTATGAAATTCAACTTTTATTTACAAAAGAAGACAAGTGTAAATCAACAAAAAGTCGGTGAACAACTGCAAAATTATAGTCATTCACACAAAGGGATAAGAATTGAATCTTTTACCAGACTTGCTCATCATACTTCTTGCCTTGGAGGAATTTTATTCTTTTGACAACTTCTTCCATCCAAAGCATCCCTGCAAAATAAAGTTCTCACTTTGAGAGTTTGGGTACCCAAGCCATCTTGGGTCCCGGAAGGTTAGTAGCACACACACCTCTAATGGGTGCTTTCCACTTTTTCTTGACATTTACATTTTCAAAATGAAATAGAGAACAATCATCCATTATATGTCCAGATCGACCACGGTAATGGTAGTTCAGATGTTGATTCATTTTCCTTGACTGGACATTAGCAATGGGCTTTGGTGTGTAAATGGGAGGTCTACTTCAGATTGCTGGCCGGGAAGGGTTCTCCACTCATATTGTGCTAACTCATATGAACGTCAAGTACATTATGAATTCCATGGTCAAGGGGCAATTGGTCGTACCTCTAGCATTTTTCAAGGACATTCTACACACCTTATGCAATCTCCCTCAGTTTTTCAATACATCGGCCACGTCAACGGTGTGTATTGCTTTCCCTCAGTTCCATCCTTCTCTTCTATCAAGGGAGTTATGCTTCAGGCCCGATTGCCGAGTGGAGTTGCCAAACCTCATGCTACCTGTGCCAAGAGACAACACTCCGTGGTTCCATGATAATCAACAATTTGAGGAGTTATCTGTCTGGGAATGTACGACTATGGTTAGCATCGGGTGTCTAGGGGCAACTGCCTCGATGAAGATACATGTTCATGATTGGGCCAGGCCGTCTCCCAGTTGGGCTCGTTATTTAAGACATCGTAAATCAGGAAGCCCGAAGGCCCGGGCCCATGCTAGGAGGTCCCATGTTCAAGAGATTTCGGCCAAGAAGAGGGGGTGACCAAGATTCAAGGGCTGCTAGTTGTGCACTTAGGGGTCCACTCCTTCTTATTCTTTCCACTCATCCTTTCTTCTACTCAGCTCCCACCCTTCGGTGGTGTATTTTTCCTTGTTTAATCCTGCATCTACAATCTTCTCCTTTATTCTGGGGTCTGTGAACCCCCATTCCCCTTATTCTCATAGGGAGCCTTCAGATTCTCCCTACTCTAACAATTCTAGGCCCCGACCTATGTCATCCTTTCATCCCAATCTCGGGACATCACCAGATTCTTCTTCCTCGGGACTTCCGAGTGTTACTTTTGATTCTTCTTCTCCGACCCTGTCGGATGTCTACACTTCTCATTCTCTGGCCTTGTCGAAAGTTACCACTTATTCTTCTCTGACCACGTTGGATGATCATTCTCCTTCTTCCTCATCTTCACAACAATCCTCTCACTGTCTTTCTACTCTCTCCTCTTCACCCTGATGGGGGCATCTCTCACCCTTCATATTTTTCATGACCCCGGTTGCTTGCCAGCATGGCTCCATTATGTCCGTCATATTTTTCTAAGTCGAGTCATGTAATTTTCTTATTTTATTTGAGTCTTATCATTGTAATTTTCATTTTATTTGAGTCATGTATCTAGGTTAATGAGTCATTTACCTAAGTTTGAGTGTCATTAGGTTGATTAGATTAGTTACCTTGAATCGTGGGCTTCGTACCCTTGGGAGGGCCACCTTAGCCCTGCTGGCACTCTACCAGCTAGGGGCTTGATCCATCACCTTCACTCGGCATCACCGAGTCACCTGGGTTCGTGTGTGAGCAATGGTGGATTTGGCCACTTTTGAGGAACTCGCTTGTTGAACGTGTTTGCATGATAGGTCTGAGGACCCATTGTCTACTTGCTGCATATCTCCCTAGCGGTGTCACATCAAAATCGAGTTGATCCGGGTGGTCTACAACACACAAGGATCAGAACTGGATGCCTCTTGCACTCATACGAAGCTTGAGAAGTGTAGAGGCACTCCTGGGAGTTTGGCGTCATTCTGAGGTCGCTGGAGGGAGGGGCCGGTCGAAGATGACGACCTGTGTGAATCTGTCCTATAGGTTCGGTCTGTGCAGTCGGCGTGCAGAGTTGGTACGCTATCCACCGGACTCCGAACGATGCAAGACCAGTGGGGTCGGAAGGCTGACAAGCAGATCTGCTTACCCTCAAAAAATGAGCACCAATAGAGCACCGAGCTGGGAGTGGTCGGCACATTAGTGGGGCTCTGGTTTCTGGGCGAACATCCAGACACGGTCTGGTTGTGCAAGGCAGCATGGGCGGCACCGAATGCAGAACGTGACAAAACCACCTGGAGTGGTTTCAGAAAGTCGAGAGTTCCGACTCCGATGAACAAGGGTCAGCCTGAAAACTAGCAGATGAAGGCATGAGACGACTGGCAAGCCTGCTGCACTCTCTGGGCGGACTGGTTCACACCAACTTTGCACAGTTGCAGGAGAATGGACGCCACGGGCTGTTCTGATGTTGGAACAGGGCGAGACCACCTCTAGGGCATCGAGGGCTCGGAGAAGAAGCAACTCTCTGAAGAGAGTTTTGGCTGAATCACGTCATGGAAGGCGGTGCTGCCTCTGCCAAGTAGTCCTTAGATTCTGGCTCAAATTTGGTGCAGCCGCACGAGAATGGGCGACGCGAACAGTGTCGAGGCCGGAACAGGACGGGACCACTTCTGGCGTGAAGGCGACTTGAAGCAGCACGACTTCTCTAAGAGTTTTTGCACTGGTTCATGCCGTATGGGGTCGTGATGGGGTCTGCAGTCTGGCTTCAGGATCTATCCTGAATCCACAGGTAGCAGAGTCGAGGAAGCTTCGACGCGTGGACGAGGATGACGATGTGGAAGCCTTCGGGCAGTTTTGATAATGACAAAGGGGGAGAATATTTGGTCATGTATGACAGTTCATTGTCTGGAGGGACAGATGTTGATGTTGTTGAGTAGATAATGGCTAATGCTGATATAGTTCTGATGTTTGGATAGATGCTGATGCTGAGCAGATATTGACTGATGCTGATATGTTTCTGATGCTGACTGATGCCTCTATGCTTTTGATGTTTCTATTGCAAAAAATGCTCTGCATGATGATTAACAACTTGCGATCTCACCTAATGCTGACTGATGCCTCTATGTTTTTGATGTTTCTATTGCAAAAAATGCTCTGCATGATGATTAACAACTTGTGATGTCACCTGCTCGAGTGTTTAGAATTGACAAAGTGTATGAAGAATGACTATTTAATTCATTGACTATTTTGATCATACAAGACTCATAGTTGTTATTATCAAAAAGGGGGAGAGTGTTGGAACTCTGATTTTGAGAATGACATCCTATGAGTCATGTTAAGACTAAAATGAATTAACACTTCAATCAAATCTATTGTGTGTCTTAATATCAGAATACAAGTTGTTGCATAATCATTGAAAGTGTTCATTAACATCGATGCAGTTTATGTTCATGCTCTCATATAGGTCTGTGCATACATTGTGAGTCTTCATGCAAGGATGGGATTTGGGCGAACAGGTGGTGTGCATGATCTTCATACTGCATTGTGCTTCTATAGAGTCAACTCCAGTTGCATTATGCATAACTAGGGTCGGTGCTAGTTGTGTTTTCACACAGCTAAGGTCAATGCTAGTTTAGGCCTCATGCATATAAGGTCGATGCTAGTTAGCCTTGCATGCATGAAGGTCAGTGCACATTTTGCTCCATGCACATATCAGGTCTGTGCATATTCTTGTCAGCATGCAGGTCGGTGCATTGTTGTTAGAAGAATGCACAATGTAGTCGGTGCACGGTTTTGCCTTATGCTTAAGGGAGAATAAGGTCGATGCATGTCCTTGTGTTCTCCTAATAAGGTCGGTGCAGTTTTTGTTGCTGCACGCATGCAAGGGTTGGCGCACGTTTGTGTCTCACGCATACAAAAGTCAGTGGACTTTCTGCATCCTTCATATTAGGGTCGGTGCAAGTTTTATCTTCACATGAAAGGGTCGATGCACATATTTGTCTTATGCATACAAGGGTCAATGCACGTCTACTTAATGCATGTAAATGGTCTATGCATTCACGTCTTGATAGGGTCAAGCTGGTCCCCCTAAACCCCTCCCCAGGAGGTTTAGGTGGACTGGGTCGCTAGGGAGGGATAGGGGGACGGTCCCCACTATAAAATCTACTTTTTGGTCTATTTTCTTCCTAAATTGACTAAGAAGAAAAGGACAGGTGTGCTGGGTGGACACGTGGATGACTTTGCGAGTGTGTTGACTGTTGAGGACTGATCTTGCGTGTTGTTGCTTCGTGCTTCCGTGGATTACTTCCATGAACTGGTACGGCACACGAATCACACCGTAGGACTGCAAACTGGACGAACTGGGGCTGAGCGGGGTCGTGGGGCCACTGGGCTAGAGAGAGGGTGCGACCACCAAGGAGTTCACCCTCCCTGGGGCGCACGGCCACCCCCGAGGTGAACTGGCCCTGGGGCTGGTTATAACCCCGAGGGATGGCCACCGGGGGTCTTCTTTTATCTTCTGGGGGTGTCCTTTGAGGGACACCAAGCTTCGAGGGACTGGAAAGGGCCCGTGGGGGCCATTGTTCTTCGTGTCATAGTAGTTGCCTGCAAGGTGTTCGGGTAAATGCTCGACATACCCTGGGTTGTCGAATGGCTTGAGTAGCAGGCCGAGGGGCCCTAAAGTGGGCCTTGGGCTGAGGATGGGAGCTCGTGGGAGGTAGGGGGAGGCATTTTAGGCACATGGGTCATGCCTCAAGCTGCGTGCCACATTGCACGGCTGGTTGGTAAGGTAGTCTCGGGTTAGCCCAATAGCTAAAGATGAGTGGCTCGTCGCCATGTGTCTGAGGGTGGGGGGTGGCCCCAGATTACTGGGGGGTTGCTGTAGGACCCAATTAATGTGCTGGCACCACGGGTTGGCCCATGGTTTGATGCCAGAGGGCTGACATATACGCTCCCACAAGGTGTTTGGGAAAATGCCGAACACGCGTGTGTGAGCCATATACGCGCACTGTGGGTCCCCAAAGCCTATGGTCGACTTGACTAGGTCTCCCTTTGACCTTGGAGGGTTGAAAGAAGATGTCTTGGGGTTGCCTCCCTGCCTTTTCACTGGGTGCCACGTGGCATGGCTTAGTGTCGGGGCACCCCTGGGTTGGCCTGGGCGACCATGTGAAATGCGGGCAAAGCCCGCAGCCGGGTGGTCGAGATTGGTCCCGGTCAGTTACTTATGTAACCGTAGGTTACGGCGAGTTGATCAGGGCCCTTGAAGGGACCCACAGAGACACTCCCCTCAGGCCACTCCATCACTCTCCCCCACCATTAATCCCATCCCCACCCCCCTTCCTTGTACCTTTGGAGTAGCACACAGTCCACCTGTTCGCAGCCCAGAAAAATTGAAGATTGCAGAGGAAGTTGCGATGTCATCCAGGCGATTCAGGAGGCGCAAGAGCTACCTCTGGAAGCGTCTTCGAGTCTTCTTCGCAACGGCAGTCATCTCGTCTCATTCTGAGTTTGTGACTGTCCGGGGCATGCAATCTACTCTGACTGCGCAGAAGGGTTCTAATCAGCATCCAAAGGTGGCTTGCAGAAGCTGCCACGCCTGGTCACCTGAAGATATGATGGTAGGGTTCGATTGAGACCTTCTACTGCAAGTCTCCATCCTCCTCCAAGAAGCGACACTCCATTCGGCAACCCGAGCGAATTCTTCTCCATTTTCTCCCCAGAGTGCGTAGATTTGTCTTCCCTGGGACTGAACTGACACCCTGTCACTGTTTGGGCTGCTACAAGCTACTCCGACATCGGCTGGCACCCCTGTGGGTCACGTTTCGAAGGCAACTCATCAACGGTTCCAACTGCATCAACCACGCTCAATTTTAGTTCGGGACAGCTCATGGTGTCTTCATCTTCCTGATGCTGTGGTGCTGAGACAGTCAAAACCAAAGAACAGAGCCTCTGCTTCCAGTCCCACCCCGACTAGCGCCGGCTTCCAAAGCTCCTACCAAAATTCTAGCACCTTCCTGGGTCAACCAACAAAATTTTGGCACTAGTCTCGCTGACAAAGGAGTTCGGGAGTGACCACAACAATTCTAGCAACGACTGTCTATCCTTTGTTCCTGAGAGAGGATAGAACCAACCTCGTCGACCGTTGAAGCTCCTCACCCCGTTTCTTCCCCTCCCCGCGTGGCCGGCTGAAGGCCCCTCCCTGCGTGGAGGTTGTTTTGGTTGTAAGAAATTAACCCCCACCACAAGATCCCCCTCCTGCGAGAGGCGTAGTGTTGTAAACACTTTGAGCAGGTCAAAGCTACACCGGTGCGGTGAGCGGGTGCATACCCTCGCCTCCTCACTCGCCCTCGTCTCCGACCGGGATCGGTGTATTCACACCGATTAGGTGAGCTCCGGGCCACATCCTTTGCTGATTTTGCTATTGCTTATTTAGTATTACTTTCTAGCTCCGTCGGACGGTGAGCGAGCGCCCGTTCCAAATTTCCATCATTGGATTGAGGCGACTGAGCGTGTATTTCGATCGATGGAATGCGCAGAGGACGAGAAGGTTATGCTCGCTACTTTTCACCTTCAAGGTGCAGCATTGATGTGGTGGAATTTGGAGTGGGAAGTCGCCTTCCGTTTCCGACCACTTTGTCAGATCACCTGGACAGAGTTCGTGACTGCTTTCGAGCGTACCTATAGTCCGGCCTATCTTCGTATGAATAAGATGCATCAGTTTCTAGATCTGGTTCATGGTCAGATGACAGTGTTGCAGTATCGGAACAAGTTCGTTGAATTGGGTCGGTATGCGCCGCATATTATTGCTAATGAAGCCTTGAAGACCGAGCAATTTCTCCGTGGTTTGCGAGCCGAGTTGAGAGTGCCGCTGCTTGCTACCCGTGTCTCTGTTATGGATGATGCTTATCAGGCAGCAGTTGTGGTCGAGCTCGATTTGGCGAGGTCTGCAGGGTTCTCTCAGGCCAGTGTTGCTCTGCCGGTTGTGCCATATCAGTAGTCCTATCAGCCGTCAGCACCTGGTGTTCTGTCAGTTGTGGCTACTTCTGGTGGTCTGTCGAGGCAGATGTTTCGTAAATCTAAGAAGCATTTTCATCGTCAAGCATCTTCGGGTTTTGTGCAGCAACAATCGGTGTCTCCTGATTCAGTTCAGTAGTCTGTTCCTCCGTTTCAGCAGCGCCAAGATTTTCAAGTGAGTCAGCTGAGACCATGTCCGAGGTGTGGTGGCAGCCATCCTGGTGTTCCTTGTTCTCTGCCGGTAGTTTGCTATCGCTATGATCAGCTGGGTCACGTTGTCCGAGATTACCCGATGAAGTCAGTTTCGGCGCAGTTCTCGCAGGTTACCCAGCCCCAGTAGTCGCAGTTTCGCCTTCCTGCACCACCTCAGCCTCAGCCGTCATATTTGCAAGTTCCTGCCGCTTCCCAGCAATCTTCTGCAGCTTCTAGCCGAAAACTGAGGAGCCGGATCACGCATATCACTCGTGCAGAAGCCATTGCATCCAATCTTGTAGAAGGTACAGTTTCAATTTTTGGTCGTCCTGCTCGTGTGTTGTTCGATTCAGATGCCGCTCATTCATTTATTTTCGAGGATTTCCTTGCTCGTCTCGAGGAGCCGGTGACTGAGTCGTCTTGTGATCTGCTCGTTGAGTTGCCCTCCGGAGATTTCATGTCCACTCCATTTTGCCTGGAAGATTCTCCTGTTATCCTCGAAACCAATGCAAGTGTAACTTGTAGCCTTTAACCCCCCCCCCCCTGGTCAAGCCCTCTCTCTCACTCTCTCACCCAGATACTCTCACGGCGTCTTCTTGCACGAGCTTGCTGGAACCGCCCTAGGCGGCTCTCCCCGCCAGCCAGTTGACTCAATCGCTGGCAAGAGGTGGACGACCGAGTTCACCGACATCGTATCTCTGAGTGGACGGCGATCAAGCATCGGGTGTCTCCCACTCTCTCCAATATGCATTTCTCACTTCTCCCCGTCCCAGCCTTCCTCCTACCCCATTTGTCTCGCTCCCTCTCTCCACAAGTGTGAGTGTGTGAGACAGAGAGAGAGAGAGAAAGGGAGGGAGGGAGGGAGGGAGATCCCATCTTCTCTCTCTCTCTTTCTCCCCCCCCCCCGGGATCTCTCTCCCGAGTCTCCTTTGGCCCTCTCTCGTACACAAATCAAAGAGTATCTTCGTATGCTCTTTTCTGAAAGAGTAAGGCGTCTTCATATGCTCTACTAACGCAACTGTTGTAGCCTTGGCATCGGGCTTTTTGCTATTACTCTTTAATTTTCCTTCTCCCTTGTCTCTATTCTTCGAGGAGAAGTCCACTAAGTTTACCTCTTTGTTGCTGGCCCGACGATCTTTGGAGGACTTGCCTTTGGCAGGAATGTGCGATGGGTGATCGGCGAAGAACATCTCAATCTCCGCCACCACGGTGTTCACCTGGTCAAAGCCTCTGATGTTTGAGCCCATAAACTTCTCACTAACTTCTGCCGCTAAGCTCCGCAAGAGATATCTTGTGTTCGACCGTTTAAAAGTGGTCAACAAACTTCTAAATGTCAGACCAATCAACCACTAAGTTGGGCTTCGACATGAAATACCACTGGAAGGCAGTGCCCATCAGGGATGTGACGAAGTATCGCAGAAGATACAACTCTTCAAATGCCAATTCACCCATGGCCGTTATATAGTAGGCCAAGTGTTCATGTGGCGCACCCTTCCCATTGAACTTCTGATGTTTTGGGGTTTTCAGGCAATCCGGCGGAAGTTTCTTGAACTGATGGTGGAGGGGATAGGGCATGCTGAACAAATTAATGGTGGCCACACCCCCACCATGTTGGGCGAACTTCGCCTCCACAATCCGTTCGATCATCTACATCTGAGCCATTAAGCATTCGACAACTAGAGTGGCAGACGATCGCACAGTGGCCTCATTTTGCGAAGCTTCAAACTCTACTACTACCGATAACTTGGCCACAGTAGCCGATGCATTGGCCGTGACTAGAATGGGAGGCTATTGTTCCATTCCAGTAGGTGCCGCTTGTGGCTGAATATGAACCTCTCTTTTGCGCAAAAGTGTTTGCAACAGGTTCTTCAGTTCATGATTTTCGCACCAGAGCTCCTCTAACGTGAAAGTCTGGGCTTCTCTCCCAAGATCTTCCTCGTGTCCTAGGTTGTTGTCCCCATCAACACTATGGGCATCATCTTGGTGCTCCTCTGGGCACACCGGCTCGGGTTGAGATATTCCAGCGATGGTTGCTTGCTGCATCTGAGCAAGAACTCGGGAGACGACCTTGACTTCTTCAAGGTCTGGAGAGGCTAATTCAACTCTCCTGAGGTGTCCTCCAACTCCTTGTCGATGGAGGACGTATAGCAAGTAAACACTTCGATAGTTCTGTTGGTCACCTAAACCACCCGCCTCTTCCTGGGTGATTGTCTTCCAGGCCATAGTGCCTACCCTAGACTGTCGAAAATAGACACTCGGGACGTAGAAGCCTGTGTGGAATAGACCTCCGTATGCATTGAGCTGGCCCACGGGGAGGTTGGCCGAAGTTGCCTATAGACTCCTCGACGCTTCTGCCCCCGCGAGTGTTGAGTCTGAGACCTTGGAAAGGTCGGGAACTCATCTTGACGACGAGCTGTCGGACTCCGCACTTGCTACAACTCCACTATACGGAAGGATCTTTATGACCTTGCCCGTTTGATGGCCTGGGCCTCCTCTTTGGTGACCCAGATTTTCTTGATACGAAGCTAGCGCTCCTCTGTTAGGTTGCCCCCAAACTTCGGTCGGGGAGCTATTGCCTTGGGCCTGCGCAGTTGATCCCGGTTTGTAACTGGTGCGCTAGAGTTCTTCAATTTTGCCTCGTCTTCCCGGACTTACCGGAGAAGTTCGAAGCGGTTGGAGGTAGAAATCGAGACATGACAGTCTCAGGGAATGGTCGGTTTGCCTCCATCAAGCCGGATGCGGATGTTTCCGACAATAATAGTCTTGCCGGAATGGGATGTTGCCACTATAGGCTTGGTGCCTTTGCCGCTGCGTCTCTGTCTCTGCCCTTGTTGAGAAGGAGCAACATCAGTAGTGGCCGCCACTGGCTCAGTACCATTGTGGCAACGGCATTGCTCCCGTTGAGTAGGAGCGGTGCCAATGACTCCCGTTGTAGGCGTGGCGTCATTACGGCGGTTGTGCTGCCCCCGTTGTGCAAGAGCAATACCTCGGCCTCATTATTCAGAGATGTTTGGCACCCCTGGCCTTCTTCAACAGCATCCATAGCCTGGAGCAGCCGCTACTGTCCCAAGGAAGTGTTCCCAAGACTGGGGAAGTATCCTCGAACAGCCTGAGTCATCTCCGCTTGTCCCTGTGGGGAGTGGAGTATAGGTGACGACACTCGTTCCCGTACGGGGAGCATGTAAGCAAGGTGCCCCAATCTGGCTATTCTATTGTGGAATCCGGAATAAGAACATATATTCCCCTGCCGTGCGCATGTCTTAAAGGTTGGTGAAGGGGACGCCAATGTTGGCATCTCACTCTGCGCCTCTTGCTTTGGCTTGTTTCCATTGGTTCTGTTGATTTTGCTGGGTCTTGGTTGAGTCGTCAAGGGAGCTTGGGCCCTCTTAAGTACCCAAACCTGCTTAAACCTGGTTGGTTTTGGGGTCAAACCACCCCTTAGCCTGTAGGTCAGCACAGCATAGTCTCTGTTATTCCCAGCCAAAACTTGGAAGGAGTTGTATAGTGGTACTGACGGCATGACATGGTCTGGTATGACTTTAGCCTTCCGGCCATTTAGTAAACTCTGACGTCTCCAATTAGCACAGATTTGCCGGAAACAAACAACCGGCCTTTGGGAACAATAGCATTCTTCCTAGGAACCCTTCCTTTGCAAGCAGTAGGCTTTTCGTTGGTCGAACTAGCTCTAGAGCTGACGTGATGAACATAACAGCTAAGTGCCTTAACCATACTACCATCAGTAGTGTTGGCTGCACCTCTGGCATTAACAGCCACGGCCTTAGCAGTTACAGTCCCGGCTGATTCCACTCCTTCGACATTCCGCAGGCTAACGAAGATTGTGATGTCTCGGACCCTTCGGATCCTTCCTCTCGGGTCCCAGATCTGCTTTTCTCGGAGGATTTGCTTCCATTATGCCCGAAATTATCTTCTGGACATCTTTCGTGTTCGGACCTGTGTGACTCTTTAATCTATCTCGGTTGGACCACTTGGTCTCATCCCGAGGCAACTTATGAGGACCATCATGAATTAGCTTCCACAACTTGGGATTAATTGAATTTATGGTCCTATACAATTTTCCCAGCCAGGAATTAAAGTCATCACCATGGTAAACAGGTAAAGAACTCAATGAAACAATATCTGAGGAAGTATTCATCATTCAAAACTACACTAGGATCCCTCTGAAGATCGTTAGATCTTAGATAACAGAGCCGGGCTCTGATACCAATTGTTGGGTCCCACAGTGTAGTGGCACGGTTCTAGGGGGGTGAATAGATCTCTCTCTAAAAATAAAGTCCAATTTAATCAACTAGAATGCCTCTCAATACCTCCTCACTAAACGTTTGCAAATGATAAGATCACACACGAAGAATTAGCAAATTTAACTAACAGTATGCATGGACAAATCTAGCATCAATGAGCAACATGATTAGCAATCCATCCTGTGAATGGTAATAGAAGATAAGGAGCACACACACAACCAATCACAAGTGCACAGTGATTTTTTAGGTGATGCGGGACCACGACGGGTACCCTACGTCCACCCCTTACCACCTCAGTGAGGCTTCACTAACACTCTACACAAGGTAGCACACAGGGAAGAACCCCAATACACCACACGCTGCACGACGGTAGCAAACCACACACACGAGCACGAAGCTCAACACGCTGCTACGCATCACACACACGAGGGTGAACCCTCAACACGTTGCTCCACAGCACACACACACACTAGGGTGGGGAACGTACCCCTGCAGTGAGTCCACACTCGGAGACACTGCTCCGAACATACACACAGTCATTTCTAGTTTAACGGAATGAACACAAATATTCAATACAAGCACAGTAGGCATCAATTGAACAAGGATGACTGCGAACAGGGACTGAGAAAGAGTTAAGTGAAATCCTGGCTGGAAGATGATATGGTTGGGTTCTTCGGTGACTTCAGAGGAGTTATCGATGTAGAGATGATGCACCCATAACGCTTCAGCTGGTTCACTTCGGGAGGATGGACTAAGATGAACAAAAACCCCTTCTTCTCTCCTCTTGAATCTCGTTCAATAGATTTGATGAGCTGGAGGTGGTACAGTCGCGGAGCTTCAGCAGATTTGCTTCAGGAAGGTGAAAGATGAACTTCTTCACCCTTGAATCACGTTCAGCACATCAGGAAGTAAATATATGTGTCAAAGTTGTGTAGTTCAGATTGATTAAAAGACTGTCTAATCAAATTGTAGGAATGACAAAGATGTACAACAATGCACTTAGCTTGGAGCCAAAAGCAATAAGGATTCTAAATAGCCAAGTTGACTCTTGCTCAATCCAAGAGGAAATCAAGCCATGGAGGAAAGCAACAGGTCGATGCAGAAGGCTATGATTTAAAGAATCAGGTCGAGGCAGAAAGGGGTTACGCTAAATCAGGTCAAGGTAGTTAGAATTTGTGTTAAGAAAGGTCGATGCACATGAACACTTAAAGCTCCCAAGGTTGATGCAGTTGAATAATTTTTGGCAACACAAGGTCGATGACATGAACACTTAAAGTTCCCAAGGTCGATGCAGCTGAACAATTTTTGGCAACACAAGGTCGATGCACATGAACACTTAAAGTTCCCAAGGTCGATGCAGCTGAACAATTTTTGGCAACACAAGGTCGATGCAGCTGAACAATTCCTGGCGACATCAGGTCGATGCACTTAAGCAATTCAAGGTGAAAGGTCGATGCACCTCAGTTATTTCAGAAGAAAGGTCGATGCAACTATTTCCAATTTGTTAGCAAGGTCCATGCACCAGTTCATGCATCGATGCCTCAGTACAAACAAACCATCAATCAGGTCGATGCATAGATACAAGCCTAAGTAATCAGGTCGATGTAGATCTTCATGCGTTAACAGTCTAAAGATCCGAATCCTAGTTTCGTAACCTGAAATCAGACCCGATTAGAATACTAACTCCAGCGATACAATGGCACGTGATCCATGAAAAAGTTACACACTTTTTTAGAGGTTTCCAGAGGAAGAATATTCACAATGCCAGGTGGACCAATGAGATTTCACTAGATTTTCTACCTCATCCAAACCTCACGGAGACCCTATTCTATTTAAAGGCTGCCTCATCCTTCAAAGAGTGAGGCTGAAGGTACTACCATCGCGGCCATTGCTTATTCAGAGAGAGCCACTCCAGAAGAAAAAGAAAGAGAATTTTACCTTAAGAGGAAGAGAGATTTGAGTGCAGCCAGCCCAATTTCTTAGGAGAACGCTTCAATTTAAAGCTACATTGTCTTTGTTATTTTTCATTCGAACTCTTCCATTTCATTTGTTTCTCTTTCTGTTCCTTGTTTTGAACTTGTTCTTAGTTCCCTCTGAGTTCTTTCAGAGGACGGGAGAGTAAGTTGACGGGCACTACTTGTAGTGTAGGGTCCATGGATGGATAGCAAGGAGTTCTGGGGACCAAGCCTTTCTTAAGCCAGCTAAGAAGTGGCTCGTCGATGATTAGCTTCCCCGATAGAAGCACGGGTGGCTCTGGCTGAGGTGACTCCGAATAAAGATCAGAAGGTGAGGCTTGTGGCAAATGATCTCTCACGGGTGGGGAAAGAATGTCCCCTATGATGGGGAGAGGACCTTGGGATGACACCAGGTTGTGACTACCGGCCACTACCTCCTTAGGCTTGGGCTTGGGTTCGTCCTGTCTCGGAGGTGGGCAAGGAGAAATCAGGGACTCCATATAAGCACACCTCTTATCCAACTGATCCGAAAATATTTACAAGAGTTCGGCAAAGGTGGGACTTGGGGTGGGGCTTCATGGTGACTTCACCCATAATCGCTAGTCCTAGTCTTGGACCTAGACTCTTCTACATGTGAGACTCTTTGCCTCCGACTAAGACCTTGCTGGTGGGAGGTGATTGGGTGGGGTTGGTAGACCCTTCTAAGCTCCTTCTTTATTTCCCACCATGACTCGATGGGCCATTGCCTCCTAACATCCATCATGTGTTCAATGCATCCCCACTTCCCGACAGCTTCGTGAAGAAGCCCCTCCTTAGCAAAAGAGAATTGCATGGCCTCGGACATGGGGTAAGAATCAAAGTATTTATCCATGGTAGCTTCCCAATCTAGGTAGTCACTCGGGACCTTGGAGTCATAAAAGTCTGAGGCTTCGGGCCTACAGAAGTAGAGGGGATTATTACCAAGCCCATGGGTGTCATACAACCAGTGATATTACCTGGGCGACTTGGAATCCATTGGAAACTGTGGGAACGCTACATGGTGGACATGTGATGGAGCTAGATGAATGTGAGAAAACTCTAGACTCAAACCAATATCCAGTACGTGGCGGAGGTATTGATCCGAAGACCCAACTCACACAAGGAGACTACCTTCCAAAAAGGCTTAACCTATCTTTTGATAAGTGGTGATAGGCAGATCTAGAGGGGAGGGGTGAATAGATCAGCCCCTTCTTTGCGAAAATAAAACTATGATAGAAACTAAGAGCATGAATGCTTGATAAATGGCTAGCTAATGGGCTGAATACACGGGTAACAAGTTGAAGAGGTCCTATTCAAGCATCTAGTGGCAATGCACAAAGGAGAGCAAACCATAAGCAAGACCGAACGAATCCTAGATCCGCACCATTAAGGATCCACTACACTAAGGGTGTTATAGTCCCTCCACCCAAAAGGAATTTCGTCCTCGAAATTATATGAAAGACAAGGAGGCAATTGACATACGCCACACCCTACTAACCGAAAAATAAATCGGATGGAACAGGAATTGATACCTTGAAAATAGAAGGCTGACTTTCTACATGGCATGAAATAAATTCGCTTGAGACGACAGTCCACCATGGCACCATAAAGTTGCAGCCAATCCATACCAAGAATCGTGTCATACTCGGCTAACTGTAATGCATAAAGCCTCACTGGCAGCTTCCGACCACTGACTACAACCAGAGAATTTTCCAAGCACATTGGAGCAGACATGAAATCACCAGACGGCAACTCCACGAGCACATCACAGGAAATTTCATTCACCGGTCTCTTAATACGGGTAATAAAATCTTCAGAAATAAACGAATGCGTTGCACCTGAATCGAAAAGAACATGCGCTGTGCGATCATAAATCAAAATCGTACATTCGATCAGATTTGATGCCAATGCCTCCGCATGAGTAATATGTGTAACTCTGGCTCTCAGTAGATGAGTAGCGATAGACGACTACTGAGAAGGTGTAGGAACTGGCAGTTGAAACGGTCGAATCGGTTGGGAAGGCTGAGGCAGCGGCGGAAGGCAGAACTGCGACTGCGGCGACCGCGAAGCCTGAGTAAACTGCACCGTCTACTTCCTCAATGGATAGTTACGGGAAATGTGCCCCAGCTGATCACAACGATAGCACACAACTGGTAGAGAACACGGCACACCCGGATGACTACCACTACATCTGGAACACAACCTCGGCTGAAAAATAACAGAATCTGAATGCGACCGAACAAACGAACCAGAATGGTGACTCGGCCAGAAAACATCGACTGATCGAACCTCTTCCTCTTCTTTTTATGACGGAAACCTTTGCCCTGAGATTGCTGGAAAGGAACACTATCGGCAGGAGAGAAGGCGGGAAAAACTCCTAAAGTAGATGACTGGTGGGGCGGCTGATGTGGCATGACTGACGACACCATCCTAGTCTGAGCAAAACCTCGAGTCCTTGCTAACTCCAGCTCCAACGCGACATCAGCTTGATAAGTGGCATCCAGCTCAGCAACACGTGTAGCAAACAGCGGCAGGCTCAACTCTGCTCTCAGTCCGCGCAGAAACTGCTGAGGTAGATTCATTCGTACTGATGGAAGACTCGGGCTAGGACCACACAGTCACCAGCACCACCTCTGTTCTCAAGAGGACCCTGATCTCAAAGTCAGAAACCTCGGTCTCAACCTAAGAGGGAGCCACGACCTCATCGCCATGCCAGCTCTACCTCATAGTGCTGGGAGGGCCTCGACAACGCTATCGATAATGTCAACCTCGAATAGCAACCGATCTTTCTCACGTCTCTCGTACGTAGCCCACACCCTGTCCTCGAGTGGGGATCCCATACGTATCCACACCCTATCCTCGAGTGGGTAGAGACACTCACACACGCCACTCCCTCAGACTGGTTAGAATCTGCACCACTGCAACCATCAGCACGGCCGTGTCCCGCTCTCTGACACGGGGTACGTGCCACTGCACCCATCACCAATGTACTTTTATCTTAACCAAGGCGCTTACACACAAGGCTGTCCTCGCCCTGTCCGTCAACGGTACACTGGCTGCTCTCGCCTGCTCCTATCATAAGCACACACGTACCCATCACACAAGCATGGTCACAAGTGGCTAGGCAACACAAGCCCACAAGCCGTATACCAAGTAAAGACTGCCTGAAACATGCGTGAACTCACAAGCAGAAACAGAAGAGCTCAACTTGAAAGGCAAAACACGGAGCATCCGTCACTAAGACTGTTTTGACAAGGTCCACATGACCAATCACATAGAAAACAGTCCCCATATGATCGATCAGAACTACAGAACACACGTAGTCCTGGCAAATCTAGAATAATCAACTATCTCGATCCCAGACCGGGTTACATAGCCTCACTGGCCCACTAACATGCACATGAGCGACCCTCACATGGTCACACAATGCCACACGAGAATAACCCTCTGTGGGTAACTTAATATGGAATCACATAGCATCATTCGAACACACAAAACATTAGGCATGCACTCACCATTCAAGGGAAGACAGCCTCAAGCCATAACACGAGACTCAATAAGGATCACGGCCTCGAGTCGGAACACGAACTCGACCATTACCGACCTCTAACAGCTCACGCTCATACATGAGGTTCATACACGAATTTAGTTACACGAACTGGCCCTTTTATGAACAATCATAGGGCCCACATCTCAAGATTACACTTCGGGCAAACACTGCCCATTCGGGGAAGAAACAACCCAATTTCTATAACATTTGGATGTTCTGAGACAAAACCCCAACATTACACATACATGACTCAAATAAAATAAAAATTACATGACTAGACTCATAAAAACATGACGAACACAATGGCACATACCGACGAACAATTCGAGCCTCGAAAAAATGTAGAGGGGCAAGGGATGTCCCCATCACAAATTGATTCATGAGTGAAGCATACCAAATCTCCCTGCGCGCAACTCATTCCAAGCACTAGGGAGAATAGAAAAGAAGAATACTGAAATGGTCCATCGACCGAAGAATGAGCCGGCCCCAAGGCCATGCAGGACCAAGCAAGTTTGGGTGCCTAAGTCAACACGGGCCCCAATGGCAACTCAACAGAGGCCTGCTAGGACCGACAAGCCTAGGAAGGGAGACAAAGAAAGAGAAAAGAAGAATGAAATACCACCTGGGGCTCCTCATGAGCCACTCGTCCAGGCCCGCAGATGGAAGGCGAACACTCTGCTACATACGGAGGATAGTGGTAGGTTTTCCAAGAAGGGTCAGCCTGCCTGTGGGCCCCCAGGACAAGCCAAGATACCACAATTTGCGGGTTGTCCCGATCGTGAGCTAGAAGACATCACCCAGGCTCTATACGGATACCTCCGGGGAATCGGGAATATTTCCCTGGGAAGGCAGCGGCTGTTACAGGACATCACCACTCTTGAGGAAAATCAAGAATATTTAGCCAACCCGGTTGAAATAGAAGATGCAGAGTCGGGATGTTACAGACACTCCCGCTGTGAAAAAGGTCCACCGAGAGTCTCGATGTTTGAAAGACTGACCTTCCTTAGTCAACCGACCAGACATGTAAGGGGAAGAAGCTGAAGTATCCCGGTCTACACTTGCCATGTGGTCGGAATGACCAGCCATTATGGGGCCCTTCTTGAAGAGCCTGAAGAAGTTGCCAGAATTGCCGAGAGGCCCGGCCCTCTCACAAGAAGAAAAAGGGTGGCCGGGGAGGCGTTACAAACTCTCGATGTGACGACAAGTCCAGAAGAGGCTGCGGTAACTCTAGCTACTAATGTGGTCACAGCTGAAGGAGATAGTGCCATGCCATCCACCTTATCTGAAGAAACACCTGGCGAGGATAGGGGAAGTTAGCCCAACCCTTTCGTTAGTGACCCAGCCTTGCTGATGTTGCTGCATAAGTACCAACAAGAAATTGAAGCATTAAAGAAGCAATTGAGTGAGAGGGATATGCACCTCTCTGTGCCCGCACAGGGTGAAGGCTATATATGGCTTCAGTGATGAACCATCAGAATCACGCCCCAGGCATGTGGAGGGAACATTCTGCCAGGAAGCTTCACAAAGGTCTTGGCCACGTGTTAGGGTCTCCACATCTCGGATCACGTGCCCCCTTCCTCAGACTTCACGATCACAATAGCTCCCTTCCATTGGACTCTGTCTTTATGTGAGAAGAAAGAACGTATACAGACTTAAAGACTCATAGCACATAAACAAAATATGCACGGAGTCGATGTTCAAGAAAGAATGCTGCAAAGGCTAAAGATGCAACTGAACAAGTTATATGCACGGACTACGATCGAGATAGCATGCATAGACTCGTTTGAGAAAGATGATGCACGGACTTGATATCGTGTGCTTTGACTTGCTAGTGTGTGCTCGGACTTGCATTGCCTTGACTACAGTGTGTACACTAACTTTAATACATAAATAGCAAGGAAATGCAAGGACTTAACAATATGCAAAGCGTGCAAGGAATTTATTTGAAGAACATGCATGGACACAAGTTGTACTCGCAAGCATGTATGACTTGGTAATCAAGCCAAAACATGCACAGACACAAGTTGTGCTCGCAAGCATATACTGACTTGGTAAACAAGCCAAAACATGCACAGACACAAGTTGTGCTCGCAAGCATGTACTGACTTGGTAAACAAGCCAAAAACATGCACAGATACAAGTTTTAAAGTGAAACAAGCACGGACTTTATGCTTGAACAGAAACATGCATGGATGCAATGCAAACATGCATGGACTAGAAAACAGAAAGAGCATGGACTCTAAAAAGCTGCATGGACTTTAACAAGAGTGTGCACGGACTTAGCACGAGTGTGCACGGACTTAGAAGAGCAACGTGCACGGACTTGCTTAAGACATCCATGGACTTGGAAGAGTGTGCACAGACTTAACAGGAGTAACATGCACGGACTTGTTTAAGACATCCACTGACTTTAAACATGCGAGTTGGTGGAATGTGCATAGACTTTATGAGTGTGCGCAGACCATGGGTAGACTTGCTGAAGTGTAGCTCAGACTCCATATGGCTAAGGCAGATGTGCTCTGACCTTGCTACAATGTATGCTCATACTTGGATTGAGCCTACGACTGTATATGCATGGACTTGCTATAGGAGATCCTCTGACTTGGATTGAGTCTAGGACTGTATATGCATGGACTTGCTACACTAAGGCAGATGTGCTGACAATCATGCAACAATAAATAAGCTCAGGAGAGATCAACACCCAATAGCATGGAACAAATGTAACATGGCAATATGTACTCAAGGCTCGGGTGCGCTGTAGCATAGATGTGCAGTCCTATGAAGACTGCCCAGAGGGATAAGCGACTCGCGGGGAACCGTCCAATAGTAAAAGGGAGACAATAAATGCAGAACAAAGATGAAATGAGCTGGCAATACTACGCAAATAACAGGGCCACTAGTGAACGTACCTGGGTGGGCAGCCTATCACTAGTAGGGCAGGTCCTGGAGCGACCCTGACACAATCGTAGATAGAATCATGCAAATGGGGACACGTACCTGTGCCAGGAAGATGGGCAGCTGACTGCTGGCCATAGAAGGGAAGCGCGGTCGCTATCTGGCCACAGGAGACAATAGGTTTGCACGGTGAGTGCGGCCGGGGATGATGAAGAGCGGTCGATCTCGATCCGTACCAACACTCAGGCGGCCCTTCAAGAACCGTACAACCGCCAGGGGACAGAACTTGCCAGCCAGTGACCTATGACAACTGAACAAGAACAAAGGCTAACAAACACCAAAAGAATGGATGGGGTCAGCAAACACCAACACGATGGGCACCAGGCGTCCCACCGTGATCGCCAGAAAGTCTGTTAATTGGAAAAATGGCTTTTCCTCTTTTAAAAGTACCGGCAATGAAATCATACCACCTTTTGCTCCTCACAACTAGGAAAGCATGAAAGAAGCTAGGAGACCAGAAGAGTAAGGTGGAGACAGAACCTGTGTGATCGTCACTTAAAATCCCAGATGCGATAGACACGCCGTGTCTTGCGAAAGGGAGAGACACTCGCCTTTGCTTAGCGCTGGAAGGATGAACAGCTGATGACTAACCCTCCTAAGGGTTATGCGGCCCCTTTCAGGCTACCTACCAACGCTGGAGTGGAACGCGGGACGAAGGGCACTGGCAGTAGTGCAGTTTAGGATCAGCCGCAGGTCGAAGATGGGTGGCCGAAAATAAACTGCTCTACTCCACCTACTTCCAAATCGTGGGACTTCTACCTCCACTCTTTCCAGCCGGCCAGAAAGAGTGGGCCTCGTGCTGAATGGCTGCTGACCTGCAAAACAACGTGCGACCAACAAGACAAAACCCAAATTAGATCTATGAGGTGTAGTATATGCTAGAAATGGCAATACAGAAGCTAATTAACATGAATGAGATGAATAAACATACTAACATATGAATGGAAAATCGAGTGAATTTTAGTGCGTCCACAAGTCTAACACATCTGGTGGGACCCATCCATCCTTCATCTCTTTGCCGAAATTAGGGACCATGCGGCCCCCTTCATGTAGTGCTAATTGTTCCATTTTTTACAAATGCAGGAAGATCACGTTTCATCCTCGAGAATGGTGGTCTCCTTTGGCCTGCAAGTCATGGAGAGCCACGTCTGAGAAGGCTACCTCATCATCCCGCTCTGCTTCGGGAGCTTCCCTCCGGTCGTGGACTTCCCCAACTTCCTTAGGGTAGCCTTCGTCAACATCCAGGATGTAGAGGCGTCCGACGAGCCTGAATCCAATGCTCCCATCCCGGGAGCCACTAAAGCTACTACCGATCGAGCTGTGGCCAAGAACAGCAGCAGCGTTCCGGCAAGGGCGTTGAGCTACAATGTGCACCATGTGCACCAGGCTGCCGGTCCATCACACCAGGGGTCGGCATCCCATCGGAGGAGGCTCCGAAGGGATAACGCTGGCACTGCCACAAGGCGTCGAATCTCTAGCACCGGCAAGTCTGACTGTTAGAACCATTCGAGTCCATTTGAATGGACAGAGGTCCGAAGTGGTCCCAGACCCCATCGTGTTAGCTATTCCAGTCTGCAACTCCTTCTAGGGACTAGAAAAGATGAAGGAAAAGATGGCGCCCGCCGTTTTGGCCGCGGCACCAAAGGACACACCGGCTCACAAGCCGACCAAACTGAAGTCAATTTGGGTTCCCAAGGAAGCCCAGCCCACTGCACCTACCCAGGCGGGGCCCAGCTACACCCACCGCAGAAAAGGCCGAAGAGATGAAGGGGTCGAGGTGATGGCCACGACCCACCAACCGACAGTCACTGCACCAGTGCTGCCCGAAAATACCTGCCGCCAACGTCGCAGGCGTCACCACCATGCTAACTGCCCGCCATTCGCAACTTACACTCATCCTACTACCGCTATCGGTGCGCGATCACCGACTGCTCTCCCTGACCAAGAGTGGAAAGGGATCGAGCAAACCATGAGGAATTACGCCCGAGGCCCGGGCAACACCCCTATGGGTCATCAAAGACTACTGGGGGCAGTGGCCTCCGCCTTTCAAGGAAGAGAAGAGACCCGACCCATGCCCAGTGCAGAGTCGAAGAACCGTTCGGAGGAACCGCGTCAGTCCCCTCAGCGGGAGGAAACACCACCCCGACGATCGGCCTTTGATAGGCTGGTATTCCCAGATAGGCCATCCAGGAGGATGGCGAAGGGGAATAAGAACCAGAGGGTTACACATGCAACATGGCGTGAGCCTTTGGTCGATATGGGGCTCTACCCACTGATCCCGAAGAGGTAGCCAGACTCGCCGCCAGACCCGGTCCTCTCACTAGAAGAGGGAGAGTAGCAGGCGAGATAGCACTGGTGGGCGCTGAAGAGAACCCCTACAAAGAACCTTCTATGGCCTTGGCTGCCAATGTTATCACCACCGGAGATACTAGTGGCGAGCCCCCCACATCATCTGAAGACGCACCAGCCGAACAAGCAAGGGGCATTCCCAGTTTCCCCACGAATGACCCCGCAATGCTGCACATGATGCGATAATACCAGCTGGAGATTGAGCTGCTAAAGAGACAACTGAACGAGAGGAATGCACAACCCTCGACATCTGGGTAGACCAAAGATTTGCTCGAAGTGCCTAGGGGCAATGGGCGGTCTTCAGAAGCACCCCCGCAAGGAGCAGCACCTTCACTGGTACCCGGTTACACCGGGGGCACACCCCTACATCAAGCACAATACATAGCACCGGCCCCGTCGTTGATTCTATCTCCCAAAGGGTCTCCTACAGCCCCGGAGGCGATGGTGCTGACTACTCCAGGGGCATGACCTGCCCACTCTTACCCAAGCCCGGTCGACCCAACAGTGGCTAGCTGACTGATGCTCGAACAAATGATTGATATGAAGCTGGTGGAGAGGGGCGATGCTGATCAAACCCCCTTTAACAATTACTGAGTACCCTATCTGGCTCATTACGCCGCCAAGAGGTTACTGGTTGGCATCACTAAGCCACCGAAGTTTGAGAAATTCAACGGACAAGGGTCTCCCAAGGAGCAAATTGCCTATTATGCGAACATCATGGGGGATTTGGCTGCTGCTGAAGCTTATCTCCTGAAATTCTTCGGCTCAACGCTTACCGGGCTTGCCTTTGAGTGGCACTCGAGCTTGCCGCCCGGGTCCATTACTGACTAGCCCGATATGTAGAAGAGATTCAAAGAAAGATTTTATATCACCGAAAGGGAGATCACCATGGCTGACCCATATGCCTCCAAGCAGGAGATCGATGAGACTACCGTGGAGTATATTAATAGGTGGCGATGCCTCAACATGAGATGCAGGCGGCCACTACACCTAGAAGATGCGGTGCAAATTTACAAACAAAGATTGAAGCAGGAGATCCTTGAAAGGACGATTGGGATTGAAATCAGGTCTTTCGACCGACTGATTAACACTGTGGCAGAGGTCGAGGCTTTTCTCTCCTCTGCCCCTGTCCCTGTCGGCCCGAAAGCCATGGCAATGGGTAATAGGGCCTCATCCAAGGAGGTGCATGCAGTTGACTTCGAGGCGTCTGAGTGACGAAAGGACAAAGGGGAAGGCCCCGCTTTGCAAGCTAGATTGAGAAGGCCATACACCTTTACTAAGGAGAAAACCCAGACCCTGTTTGAATGGGCCTCCCAATACAACAAAGTCACTCTCCCGGAGTCGAAGAGACCCGGTGATATCCAAGGAAGCAGCGACCCTCGATTCTGTCCATATCATCGGGCACTCGCTCATCCCATTGAAGATTGCTATGTGTTCAAAGATGCTGTCGAGTGCATGATCAGGAGGGGGGAGCTCCAATTGGGCGAACATAAGGTGGATACTCCGCATCCGCATGAGATGGCCGATTTGAAGAGAATAGTCAATATGGTATCCCTATGTCACCTGTCACCCAAAGAAGCGCTCGAGGCTCCCTCAGCATGCACCGATGAGTACATCTGGTGTGGGCGTTCAGAGCCCCTAGGCCCAGAGCAAGAAGCCAAAGGAAAATCTGAGGTGCTGCACGCACCAGATGATTTACTGCAAGAGCATACATCAAGCCCGGAGGGGAAGGAAGGGGAGACTTCGAAAAAAAGAAGGAGTGGCGCTGTCCTCTCCTGCTATACACTCTCGACTGGCCGTGGCTGAGGCCAAACTGGTGAAAGAGGAAATGAAGAGATACACTTCCCGCCGCCTAGAGAGGAGACCCCTCATTATGATCCTCCTCCATATGGGGGCTTGGAGGCACCAATGTCGACTCGTCAAAGACAAGGCATCGTCGATCGTGATGACGTAATACGGCTGGCCCCGTCTAAAGCCAGGACGGGGGCCAGCGCTTCCAACTTCCATCAGCCCACCCTCGCCATAACATGTCACAGGACACCTCGGTCACCGAGTCCTCCACGCTCTGAGCAAAATCCTCTGAAATGAACGAATGAGAAGCACTCGAATCGAACAAAACACGAGCCGCACAACCCAAAATCAAAAGAGTACCTTCCACCAACTGCAACGTCTCAACCTCCGCTCTGGTCATGTGGGTCACTCTCCCTTGGGATCTCTGCCTCCCTACAGTAGCTGACCGAGACAACTGAAGAAACTGCTCCTGTCGCTGGTACTGCTGCGACTGTGATGGCACCTGCTGGGGCTAGAACTGCCACTGCTGCTGAAACCCAGGCGACTGACTCGGTCTCTGTGGACAGTCACGTGCTATGTGCCCTGGCTGGTCACACTTGAAGCAAATCGCAGGCGCTGAACACGGCCTACCTGGATGAGAGCCACCGCACCTGGGACACCTGTCCCAAGCACCACTCAGCGAACTCCGACGGGGCAAAGTTACCGGCTACTGGACACTGCCTATCGACTCCTGCTGCGACTACCCCTTACGACCCTGGCGCTTCTCGCCAAAGCCCACATCCTTGAGCAGCTTCTTGAGCCTCGAGCTAAAGGATGATGACTCTGGCATCGGAGCCACAAACTGCACTGTCACAGAACCACTTGCTGAGAGCTGGACAGTACTCTACTGCTGAAGCTCCATCGGTTGACCAAAACTAGCCTGAACCTGACCAGCACTACCCTGCCCTCGAATCTTCTGAAAATCTCTCTCCAACGCTGACGCTGCCTTGCATGCCGCATCCAAAGTAGTCAAACCTAATGCAAGAAGATGGTGCCTCAGCTCGACCCTCAGACCACCAATGAATTGATCAGTCTTTACCTCCTCATCCGCCATGATGTGAGATGCATAACGGCCCAACTCGATAAACCTGGCACGGTACTGCATCACTGACATGTCGCCCTGGGTCAACTCCATGAACTCACGTAGTCTCTGCGTCCTGATGAAAGACGGACATAAGGCACGCTCAAACGCCACGATGAAATCCTGCCACGTGATCTGTCGAAGGGGACGAGACTGGAACGCTGCTTCCCACTCTGACATCTACCAAGTCCGGGCTGCTCCCTGAAGGCGATGCGTAGCCAACACCACCTTCTCCTCCTCAGCACACTCCATCGCACTGAAGATCCTCTACAAATCACCCAGCCACTCTCTGGCCACCTCTGGATCTGGCTGCCCACCGAAAGAAGGAAATAACCCATTTCTTTTTCTTTTTTCTTCTTCTTCTTCTTCTTCCCTCTTCTTCCTCCTTCCTCCTGTGACCGAACCGAGCGCTCCCTCTCTCTTTCTCTCTCCTTGACCGATGACAACGCGGCGCGCCCCTCCGGCTGTAGATGGCGGTGGGCGACGGCGTAGGCAACGGCGAGATGATCATGGTGGCGTGCGGTGTTCGTGGGAAGCGTGAAGGACGAGGGTTTCTAGCGACGTTCTTCGCGGTTTGGGCTCGATCCGGCACGTCTCGAAGCGAGATCGAGGTAGGGTGACGTTCCCTACCTCCATGTCTTCCTTCTCCGTGATTTCTAGGCCGAGGCGAGGTCGAGAGTGGGTTGCTTCATGCCGGGAAGAGAAAAGCATGATTTGGGGTTCAAGCACCCGATCTAGTGTTTTGAGCCGCGATTTCGCGATTGGAGGGTGTAGATGCATGCTAGGTTGCTCGGGGGTGAGTCCGTGGGCCTGACGGGATCACGGGAAGGGGGCGACACATCACATGGCGCTGTTTTGCCAATGGGGTGGTCCGTGGGCCTGACGGTCCCACGATAAACTGCCAAGGCGCGTGATGCGCCTAGGCTGGACCGTCAGAGTGATGATTCGACTGTTGGCATCCGACCGTTGTGGCTTCCAACCGTTGGGGTTTGTGACCGTTGGGGGTCAAAGGCCTCTGACGCACCTAGGGTGGGGCGTCAGAGCCTTGTGACGCCCCTGTGGGTGAGCGTCAGGGCCGACGCGTCCCCAGCTTCTAACGTGCCTGGGTAGGGCCGTTAGAGACTGTGACGTCCCGAGGGGTGTGCGTCACAGCCAGCTTCATTCTGCCTTCTGACGCACCAGCGGTGGTCCATCAGAGGCTATGACGTCCCGAGCGGTGTCTGTCATAGTTGGTTTCTTCTCGTCTTCTGACGCACTGGGCTGGGTGCGTCAGAGACTGTGGCGCACCAAGGTTGGTGCGTCACAGCCGGTTTAGCACCGAGTGTTTGACGCACCTGAGTTGGGCCGTTAGACCGCTGTGACGGCCCAGAGATAGACTGCCAGAGCCTGTGACGGCCCAAGCTGTGCTGCACCGAGTGTGTGTAGTCCCGTTTCTTCGACGGTGGTTTCCGTGAGTCAATCCTTACTTCCAGTGACTTGTCCACTAGTAGTAGCTTCATGCGCACGCGCGTGCGGACCCACCCGAGCGTGGTGGAGAGCTGCCCCCTCAGAAATTATGGTGGCTTCTAAGCTTCCAAGAGGTGAGCACTCATGCTCCCTCAAAAATTATAGTGGCTTCTAAGCTTCCAAAAGGCGAGCACTCATGCTCCCTTAGAAACGATGGTGGCTTCTAAGCCTCCAAGAGGCGAGCACTTATGCTCCCTCAGAAATTATGGTGGCTTCTAAACTTTCAAGAGGCGAGCACTCCTGCTCCCTTAGAAACGATGGTGGCTTCCAAGCCTCCAAAAGGCGAGTAGTCATGCTCCCTCAGAAATTATGGTGACTTCCAAGCCTCCAAGAGGTGAGCACCCCTACTCCCTTAGAAACGATGGTGTCTTCCAAGAGGCAAGCACTCATACTCCCTCAGAAATTATAGTGGCTTATAAGCTTTCAAGAGGCGAGCACCCATGCTCCTTCGAAAACCATGGTGACTTCTAAGTCTCCAAGAGGCGAGCACTCATGCTCCCTCAGAACTTATGGTGACTCCTAAGTCCCCAAGAGGTGAGCACTCATGCTCCCTTGAAAACAATGGTAGCGGTTGAGCTTCCAAGGGGCCAGTACTTCTACTCCCCCAGAAACAATGACTAATAATCATTCACCACTAAGGGGGATGTATGCTCCCTCCTAGAACTAACTGCAACGTGTCATAAACCTGAGGAAACGGGCACGGTAATGAAAAGATCATCGACACACGCCACAAAGCAAAGAAGGAGATTGCAAAAAGGGAAGATTTTATTAATAGACAAAAGGGGGGCACAAAGAAGTTACTCATCCTCCTTAGGACGGAACAAGTCTGGTAGGAGGCTCAAGACCCCCTTATTATTGTACAAGCGGTTCACCTTTCCTAAGGCTTCACACCATCCCTCCAGGTACCCCTGCTTGTACTCTTCAGAGGTGTCACTACCGCTGCCCTCCCCTGTCACCGGCTCCAGTGCCGGCAGAGCTTCCTTCCGGAAGCACAAGCACTTGTTGGGGCCTTCCTTAGAGGAAGAGCCAGACTTCTCTGAAGACATCTTCAAAGGTGCTTTCCAATCCAAGCGACGGACCCAGGATGACCCTAGGGTTCATCACAAGGCGCTATTTACAGAAGAAGGAGGGACTGCTACTGCCTTTCCAACTTTGTGAAAATCAAAGCGACGGATCCCGAAGATCGCACCCTCTCTAAGTGACTCCCTAGGCACTGCTTCGTATCCCCAGGAGAAGATTTATCATGTTAACTAAGTTTACAGCTAAAACTACCTCCACATAGGGAGGGGTGATCAGCTGGCCAGGTGAAGGGGGTGGGAGCAAAATGAACCCGGTTCTGCCAGGACTGGTCCAGTAGGGATAGCGCTCCATGGTCGGGGATGCTAGGGGCATCTCCGAGTGCTGCTGGTCACGGGGCTCATGGTGGGGGACCGGTGGACGAGGTAGCAGATGGCTGGAGATGCTGGGGTGCGTCCAGAGGCCGAGCCGAGGTGCTGCGACTCTGGATTCATGAACCACTCTATTTCGGCCCTGTCAGGGATAGCAAGACAGGGGGATGGTGTTGGAGCAATCACGTCCACCGGTCTCTGGGTGCTGCTGGTCGCGGAGCTCATGGTGGGAGACCGATGGATGAGGTAGCATATGGCTGGAGATGTTGGGGTCCGTCCGGAGGCCGAGCCGAGGTGCTGCGACTCTAGATTCACAAACCACTCTGTTTCGACCCTGTCAGGGACAGCAAGACAGGGGGATGGTGACGGAGTGATCACGAACTCCACGGGCCACTTTTGGAGGTGGTATTAGAGCCGAGACGTCCAGGACTGACCCAGGAAGAGGCTGAAGAAATTTGACACCAATTGGAGGACGACATGGGTCGCTGCAGCTCTGAGTTCAGCACTAGTCCAAACTGCCCCTATCTGGAGCAGAATCACAGAGGGATGTTGTAGAGGCTATCATGGACTCCTCCGAACTCCAATGGAAGCAAGACTGGTGTCGACGCGACCGTGGGTGAAGTAGCTTCGAACAGGGACCAACGGGGCCCCCAACCGAGGTCAGAGAAGAAAGTACTGAGTAGATAAGTAGGGGTCAGTCCAACCTGGATCAGACAGGACCAGTCTGCGCACTTCGACGAGGGTGGCGGGAACCGGGTGCTCGAGCGAGCGAATGGCCTCCTTTTTCTTGGAGCTGTTAGGGGACTTGCAGGATCACGTCTCAGCCAAATATCTTGCCAGGAAATGTAGGGGGTCGGCCGAGGAAGTCTCTGCACTGGGTCTCTGGTTGTCTGCTAGAGACAATATGCGTAGCCGAGCGAGATCAGCTCCTCTGGACCACTCCGAGGTTGGATGATGACGAGACCTCCACGACTGCGAAGCTGACTGGATGAGAAATCCATCGGTATATGGTATGCCATCTGAAGCTATGCGGTGACGACGTGACTGTCTCTGCAAACTATGGGTGCTCAGGTCCGTGCAATAATCAAGGTTCATGCATACTTCAGCATGTCAATGCAAGTCTTCATGCAGCTCAGGATAAAGGTCAGTGAATATCTTAGCTCATCTGCATACCATCAGTGCATGTTCTGTTAGACTACACAACAAAGTCCATGCATATCACTATTCACGTGCATATCATGATCATTCAGGTTCTAAGGTCCGTGCATATGGGCCATCTAGCATACACAAGGTCGGTGCTAATTGCATCTTGCATCTGAAGTCTGTGTAGGTCCTTTCCCTTGGGGATATAGGGTCAGTGCAAACTCTTGTTAGACGGTATATAAAGTCTGTGCAGAAATAAGGTCCGTGCACATTCTTGTTAGATGACATGTTAGGTCTGTGCATGAATAATGTCTGTGCACATCTCTGAAGAATGCATACTTTTGTTCTAAGACGTCAGTGCACTTCTCCATTCAGAGTCCGTGCATATCCCAGTCTTTGAAAGGGCAGGTCCGTGCATGTTTTGCTGTATTATTTGTGCACATTGTAAACATGCTAATTCATGTCTGTGCACATTCTGCTTATGCACGAGTGAGGTCCGTGCACATTCTGTTTGTGCATGAATAAGGTCTGTGCACATCTGCATAATTGCACTACAGGGTCTATGCATGTTTGCACATGGCACTATGAAGTCTGTGCTTATGCTTTCATTCATGCGTAACAAGTCGGTGCACACTTATATCCCACACGTCTCAAGGTCCGCGCACATTTACTAGGACTACTCTGTGCACAGCGTTACTTGATGTCACTAGCTCCGTGCATATGATTATAATCTATCAAATTAGTATGTGCACAATTGAAATATGGCTAAACTACAAGGTGTTCGATTAAATGCCTCTTATCTATTTGACAGGATCTTAAATGTGCAGAAGGTTGAGTCACGAAACTCAAAGTCTCTAACTTGAACAAACACGTGATCCAAGATGAAGTCCAAATTGGAGTTTCTGGCACGTGGACAACTTTCTCTCAGCGTTTGCCACGTGGACTTCTAAAGCACTTCAGTGAATCATCTTCCTGAAGGTTTTGGCAGGAGTGTTCCCTCCACACGCCTCCTGGAGGAATCTTGTAGGGTCCATAGGACCACTAATGAAATCCTACCACGTGGAGCCATTTGAGGGAGGGAGCATCATCGTCTTCATCAGTTTACCTCCAGCGCCCCTGTTCTATATAAAGACCATCTAAGAGGTAAAAAATTACAACCCAACACCCTCTTACTTTTTTATCATTTAGTTTTCAAAGTGAATAGCAAAAAAATGTGGCTAAAAATGGTAAAAAAAATATGACAATTATAATATTCCCTCGTCTTGCAAATTAATCGGCACGTCATGTCATCGTAACAGATCTGCATCTCAAATAAAGTGTAGCTAGAAACGATAATATTTACTGCACCCATTATAATTAACAAGGGTTGCACCGGGGCCAGGAGTTCGTGGGGATGATCTACGCCGTGGGCGCCATGGCCTCCATCGTGGGCGTGCTCATCTACCACAAGGCCCTCAAGGACTACCCCTTCCGCACCCTCCTCTTCTTCGCCCAGCTCCTCTACGGCGTCTCCGGCATGCTCGACCTCGTCTTCGTCCTCCGCTGGAACCTCCGCCTGGGCCTCCCCGACCCCCTCTTCGTCGTCCTCGAGGAGTGCTGCTCCCGCATCATCAGCCGCATCCGCTGGATGCCCATGATGGTGCTCAGCACCAAGCTCTGCCCCCTCGGCATCGAAGGCACCTTCTTCGCCCTCCTTATGTGCATCGACAGCCTCGGCTCCCTCACCTCCAAGTCCGGCGGCGCCCTCGTCCTCCACCTCTTCCATGTCACCCGGAACGACTTCCGCAACCTCTGGCTGGTGGTGCTCATCAGGAACCTGCTGCGCCTGGCCACCCTGGGCCTCATCTTCCTCGTCCCCAGGTCGGAGCAGTCGGACGCCTTGCTTCCCGCCGACCTGCTGGGACGTACCACCGAGGGGAAGGAGGCCGAGGAGAGACTGGAGCTGACCGTGTTCACGAAGCACCAGCCCCAGCAAGGACACGAGGAGGAAGAAGTATGAGCAGGGCGCTCCCCTGTACGGCTCTACGTACGTAGGGGCATCAAAGAGAGTGTCCTGTGTTGGACGCGGTGGTGATGAGGTAGTACGTACAGCAGGGAATTCCATGCACACAGCCCGGCCTAGCTAACCTCTTGGAATCGATTAAGAAGGACTCGACCGCCATGTTTGCTAGGTTTCAAAGAAGGTGCTCTTCTTCATGTACACGGTAAGGTTTCAATTGGTCCAGGAATGGGGCAAATTTTGATAAAGCAGGCTTTATGAGGTTTTTTTTTTCAGAACTTCTCGACGACAAAAGCATCGATGCAATCCTCATCGCGGTGCCCGACCATTGGCACAAGCAAGTTGTCGTCGGGGTAAGCAGATTCCCCGTAGGTTCTTGAGAGAGCTAGCCAGGAGATGCTAGGCATGTTTAGCCATCCCCCAGTTCATAGAGGATCCGATCTTCCTGCCAGACTTAGAATGTAAGGATGTGAGTATTTTCGATGAAGGGTTTGGGGTTTATGAGATTATGAATGATGAAGACCCAGTCGAAGAGGGGGGTGAAGAGTATGAAAAATATGAGGACGAGGCTGACGCTTTTGCTAGTCGCATGAGAAGATTCGACGAGCCTTCAGCCTCAGTAGAAAAGCCTAATAAAAAAATCAATTTGGGTACTGAGGAAAACCCTAGGATCGTCCTCATCAGCAAAAGCTTGCTGCCCTCTGAAGAAGAGGCGCTCATTCAAGTTCTTCAAGAGTATAAGGACGCGTTTGCATGGAGTTATGAAGATATGCCGGGCCTAGACCCTGTGCTTGTCGAACATCGCTTAACACTTAAGTCAGGGTCCGTCCCGGTTAAGTAGCGGTTAAGACGTTTCCACCCACATATGACACTAAAAATGAAAGAAGAGGTCGATAAGCTTCACAAGGCTAGATTCATCAGAGTCATCCTCTATCCTAATTGGGTGGCTAACATCGTCTCGGTAATGAAGAAGAACGAAAAGGTCAAAATTTACATAGATTTCTCGGACCTCAACCGCGCATGTCCTAAGGATGATTTCTCCCTCCCTCACATTAATGTATTAATTGATAATACGGCAGGGTACGAGACTCTCTCTTTTATTGATGGCTTTTTTGGATATAATCAGATACGCTTGGCTGAGGAGGACCAAGAGAAGACCTCATTCACTACACCTTGGGGTACCTACTATTATGTGGTCATGTCTTTTGGACTTAAGAACATTAGAGCCACCTATCAGAGGGCCATGATGACTATTTCTCATGATATGATCCACATCTATATCGAGGTGTATGTCGATGACCTGGTAGTGAAATCAAGGACAAGGATCGAGCATCTTGGATGACTCAGTAGGTGCTATCCTCACGTAGGTTGATGAAGAAGGAAAGGAAAGGGCAGCCTACTACTTGTCAAAACTTCTCAACCCCTGGGAGCAAAGGTATACTGCTATGAAGAAGACCTGCGCAGCTTTAGTCTGGGTAGTTCAGAAATTGAAGCATTACTTCTTAGCTCATGAGGTTCATCTCATTGCTCGTATGAATCCCATCAAATTCCTTCTCGAAAAACACTAGAGTGGCTGGGGTGCGGATGTCGGGGGCACCGTTGTGACTAAGGTTGTCAAGTGGTGAGGTGCCCAGGGCCCCGATGCGGCTGAGCTGGCTGGGTGCCGCGAGACCTTGATGGTCGTGCTCGGGGCCCGTTTACAGAGGCAGGGGCCTGACACTTCATCTTGCGTCGAGACTTGTGAAGTATGCATATTGTCCGAGTAACAGTACTGAGGGTACGCTTATCGAGGTGACATCAAAGTGACACACAATCATCGAGGCGGGGAACCAGGCCGAGTGCCTCGATTGAGCCATGTTTGATGGTGTGTGACCCTTGGGATAGAGACTGGATAGGGTGCTCTCATCGAACAATGTCTGTGTCATGCATGAACGTCAAGATAGAGATCTGGTCGGGTGTCTCGATCGAGTGACGGCTAAGGGTGCATGACTATCGAGGTAGGGACTGGTAGGGGCACTCTCACGAAGCAACGTCTGGGTCATGCACGAACGCCAGGGTAGGGCCGAGCCGGGTGTTCCTGTCAAGCGGCATCTGGGTGCGCATGACTATCAAGGCAAGGCTCGGGCAGAGTGCTTTCACCAAGCGACATCAGGGTCATGCACGACTATCGATATCGGACCCGGGCAGAGTGCTTTCACCAAGTAAGATCTGGGGTCACGCATGATTATCGAGATGACATACGTGCATCACCACTGGAGGCCGCCTTTTCGGAGGTGGGTGTCTGGGCTAGACGCTATATGAGGGATGCCCATGCGGCATGCCCTCGGCGTGAGCCTAGCAAAGACACACAGAAATCTCCCGGAGATGGGTGTTTGGGCTAGACGTTGTGTGAGGGATGCCCATGTGGCATGCCCTCGGTGTGAGCCTAGCAAACACATACACAAATCTCCTTAGCGCGTCCTTACTCCTTGATGCTGGCTAGTTATTGATGTTCGTTGATTGTTCCTCCATGATTTGAGCTTCCAAACGGGGGGATTTTATAGGGAAAGTTGAAGGGTCACAAGGGGTTTACACGGACTAGCTTGAGGGGGTAAAGTTGGCCCGCGTAAACCCCCTCCCCTAGATGGGATTTACGTGGGTTGGATTGAGGGGGTAAATCTAGTCCACATAAACCCCCTCCCCTGGATGGGGTTTATGCGGGTGGGCTTGAGGGGGTGAAGCGAGTCCGCGTAAATCCCCTCCGGAGGGTGTTCTGGGTCACGGAGGCCGCTGGAGGATGACATGCTTCTGCCCACCTGCAGTCACAATAGGCCGCTCTACATGAAGGGGCAGCTGAATGGATAGCCTATCAATAGGGTCCTGATTGACCCAGGAGCAGTAGTCAACATACTCCCCTATCGGGTGTACCAAATGCATTACTTTGATGTGCACCTGGTCGAAGTAAAGAACGTCAAGATTGCTGGCTTTTAACCAGAAATGCGAGGTGCCCATGGGGGTTGCAGAATTTGGCCTAGCCTTCGGCGACTTCATCACCAAGGTCCAGTTCCCTATAATCAACTCCAACACCTCTTACAAGGCATTGCTGGACCAACCTTGGCTACACTAGAACAGAGTGGTGCCATCCACCTTGCACCAGTGCATCAAGTACCCCTGTGAGGGAAAAGAAGTCAGAATCTTTGCTGACCTCCATCTGTTTGAGGTGTTCGAGTGTCATTTGTCAGATGCTAATCTGTACCTGGAAGAGACAAAGCAGGCTCCTAAAGCTGCCTGGGACAGAGGGAAGAAGAAGATAAAATCGGAGGATTGATTTCCTCTGCCACCCCCAGGCTATGTGGCTCCTCCCCATGTGCCATTCATTGCAGAAGAAGAAGGGGTATTTGGAGCATTTCCCCTCGCCATCTATCCCACACTGGGGGCACCCCATCTCGAGGACCTGCTAGAGGATGTCAAAGTCCCGTCGGGAATCATTAAGCTAGTAGCAGAGCTTGACTGCCAAGCGACCGAACAACTGAGGACCTTCGAGGTGCTGAATCCTGAAGGCCCGCCCACTATTTTCTATGTGGACGAAGAACAACTAGTCAGAGGAGATGATGATTGTCAACTCCCTGACGAACTGCATGACCCGCACGTCCCAATATTGGGGCTCCCTCATATGGCTGACCAAACGGTCAAAATGATCGCGAGACAAAGGATTCCTCTTTATCAACCCTCCAGCTAGAAGGGGATGTTTGAAAAGATGTGGAACCCACCAAACCTAGACTGGAGGCTACTACGATTCACCAAGCATCTGAGTTTGGGCTTCTCACTAGAAGACTACTACGAGGCTGACGTGATATCGATTTTGGCTCCACTCGGCGGTGACCCCGTCAAGGCTGCGGCCCTACAAGAAGCCCGCCACAATAAATAACCTCTACCACCCACTGAAGAGACACAAGACGAAGAAGTATTCCTCTAGAACCCCCTCCACCGCAGGCGCGCGGGGACGGTTCCCCCACTTAAGAGAATTTGGTCCCCAAATTCAACATATGAATTGTATGGAGAGTGTACTTATAGTTAAATAACTCATGAAATCTTTTATGCATGGCTTCTTCGGATTCCCATGTTACTTCGTAGGACCATGATTTCTTCCATTAGACCTTAACCATAGGAATGGTTTTATTCCGAAGTTGACGTACTTCACGTTCAATGATCATGATGGTGTTTGCTTGTACGTCATATCCTTTTGAATTTTCAAATCATCGTAGGTGATAACATGGTAAGGATCGTAAACATATTTCTTTAATATAGAGACGTGGAGTGCGTCATGAACTCCTACTAATTGTAGAGGCAAAGCTATTCGATATGCTACTTCACCAACCCTTTCTAAGATTTAAAAAGGGCCAATGAATCTTGGAGTAACCTTGCCTTTAATACCTAATCTTCAGATACCTCGACCTGGAGAAACCTTAAGGTACACATGATCTCCTACTTGGAACTCCAAGTCGCACCTTCGATTATCAGCATAAGATTTCTGCCTGTCTTGTGCCATCTGGAGTTTATCTTGAATAAGTTTTATCTTCTTGGTAGTATCCCTGATGATATCGGGACCGAGAAATTGTCTTTCTCCTACTTCATTCTAGTATATTGGTGATCGACAGCTTCTCCCATATAATGCTTCGAAGGGTGCTATTTGTATGCTAGCTTGGTAGCTATTGTTGTATGCAAATTCCACTAGAGGCAAGTGACTATGTCAACTTCCTCCAAAGTCAATAGCACAAGCCCTGAGCATATTTTCCACCACTTGATTTGTCCTTTCAGTTTGGCCATCAGTTTGTGGATGGAATGCAGTGCTAAAGTTGAGTCAGGTTCCTAGTGAATGTTGCAGACCTTTCCAAAATTGTAATGTGAATCGGGGATCTCTGTCAGATATAATAGTGACAGGGACACCATGTAATTTGACAATTTCCCTCATGTATAATGCTGCTAGTACATCCACAGACCATCGACTTTTGATTGGTAGAAAATGAGCAGACTTAGTCAACCGGTCTATGATTACCCATATACCATCGTGTCCACCTCTTGTCTTAGGTAAACCCATGATGAAATCTATCCCTATACTTTCTCATTTCCATTCGGAATATTTAGGGGGTGTAATTTACCTGCGGGTTTTAATGCTCTGTCTTTACTTGCTGACAAGTGAGACATCGGGACACAAAATCTGACTCATTCAAACCCCGAAATCAGGGTTAAAACGCTAGATCCGGCTCACTCCCCAAAAACATATATTTTTCCCAAAATATTCAAATAAGCCCGCTCGGCTCACCACGGCCTACCAAAATCGCGGGAATGGAAGTACGCGAGCTGGGGATCCATCTCCCTACCTCCACCGAAGATTTCATGTACCGAGATTGCCGATCCGTGAAGAAAACGTCACGTAACCCCCACCCATTCACGAACGCGCACCTGAGCTTCAACGTGTCACCACGCCTCGATCCTCGACCCGTCCTCATGCTCCTCGCCCCCATGCCATCTCCACCTTGCCCGCCTTCACCTCCTTCGGTCGCTTGGAGGAGAGGGGAAGAGAAAGAGACGAGAGAGAGTGAGAAAGAGAGAATGGGGAGAGAGAGAGAGGGTGAGGGGGGGTTTATATAAAAAAATCTAAAAATTCTAAAAAATAGGAAAAATACTCCCCACGATCCTCGAAAAATGCACAATGCTGTGGTAACGTCCCGGAGTAGGAGAATGTAATGGTTCACTTTACACTAAGTTCTGAGGGTCCGATAGACAAAAACATACGTAACCGTAAAACTCGATCTGGGACCCACAAAAGCGATCCGAAACCCACGGATCTTGATTAGAAAAATATCCGAAGAATCCAGGCATTATAGCCCTCCCCTATTAAGAAAATTCCATCCTCAAAATTCAGGACAAGCGCCAAGCCACAGGGGGAGAACACCTCAACCAACTGACAATGCTGTCAGAGCCCCAGCATGGAGAACCTCGATTCTCACAAAAGCTACTATCATGAGGGACACCGCCAGACCTTAATCACGGACAACGCCACGCTCCGCACACCACACACACACTAGTCATCAGAGTGGGCATAACACAAAGGTGCAGGTCTAGCATCACCTCAGACAACATGAAAACCAATCATGACATCGCTGCCACCCTCTCACTCACCGAGGACACGCACTTCTTGTCACAAGAAACAGCACCATTCGACGCCCATGCTCGACAGACCAACCACACGCCAGCTCCACAGCTCGCTGACAGGTCTCAAGCCCTGCACCCAAGGCAACCAATGCTGAGCTTCCACCAGCTCACACCTGGCAAGCCAAACACCATCAACAACTTGGCCAACCCTGCCAGAACTCGAACTTCGACAAAACTCTCAGATCCAATCTGGGAAGGCACATCTCATGATCGGCCACCCAAGGCCTCGCTGGCACACGGCTCTCACCATTCTCGAGCCCTTACAACCAGCATCTTCTGTCAGTGAATGACCATCCATTGGTCACTAGACACTCACCAACAGGAAACCTTCACTTGCTCAACTTCTTCCTTCTTTCCTGGCCCTCCACTAGATCTGAAGGGAACATTACAACTCTCGAGGCCATCCGCTGACTCTCCCACAGCCCATCACTACATCATGAGCCAATTCTTACTCGGATACCACGTCCAGACAGATCCCTATGCCAACTCTACCCCTCAGGGGAGTACAGCAAAACCAAATGACAAGATCCTGGTGTCTTTGGTCTTTACCTCACTCGACTCAGACTTACAGGGGAGCCATCCCATGCTGGTCACAGACCAAGGATCACCATCCAATGTCAACGTCTCTTCAGAGACCTCTGCACATAGGCATCGTCCTTCGTCCTGTCTCATCAAATCCTTTGCCTCAAAATGATCCCAAAGGACGCCTGCTAATCTTGATTCCACTCTCACCACAGAGCCACGGGACACACAACCTCTTAAAACTCACGACACACAGCTCTAGGGCAGGGAAGTGCCATCCAAATCCATGGCAACCTGGTCTACAACTCCACGACCAGTGCACACGGGTCCCCAAGCAATACACATCTTACAGCGGTTGACCATGTGGCTAGCATTACCAGCCACTCACAGCTACCAACTGGGACCCATAATCTCTCAGAGATCACTTCTGCAAAAACACAGCCTCATCAGCGGTCACAGCTTCCAACACAAGAATAGGGTACTCAGGCAGTACACTTGCCAACATATTTCCCCAATTCTCCAATGCTCTTCTCAACCTCGCAAATCCACCAGTAGCAGCCAACGCTACGATCTTGGACCTATGGGTTATGGGCCCACCACGCTTTTGCTGTGCACTCTGATCCATGCGCACAGCCAACACGGCAACTCGGGACTCTCCATCCGACATTTTTCCATAACTCCACAGGCTCCGACCCTTAACACATTGGGAACCATAACACCAACCACGAATTCTCACGAACACCACCCAGTCGGCACCTATCCTTCCGGAACAGTGCCAACGCACCCTTACACATCAGGGAATGGGCAATGCTTCTCACAGGCAACCACATTGCCAAAACACAAGACGTGTCTCACACAGACTTCATGGCACACGAAAGCTAACCAATCCAACCACACGATCCAAGACTACGAACCTTGGCAAAATGCGATCTCCTCCCACCTAAGGAGAACCCAACACACCTCCGACCAACGAAAAATCTCCACGCTCGACCAGACCTTAAACCTCATGCACGCTGGAACAACACCTTCCAGCACCGAGAAAAACATCACTTCCATCAGGTCAGCACCCCCGACACACTCGACGAGTGTCATGTCGGATGACAATCACAGCATCTCTCGATGCACCACCGCTGTAATTCCTCGAACTGCAACATGCCACACCAAGAGCCGCAACACAAGCCATAATCGGCAACTGCCAATGCTCATCCTCAAGTCCTGAACTCAGCGCGGAGCCTTCTCATAGCAAGCCAACTCTAGGGTGAACACAACCCATTCACACGCAGAAGCACAAGAGCAAGAACTTACTGGGTCAACTCCATTCAATCCTACCTCAAAATCCGTAAAAAATAATCGAGACCAACACGTCATTTCTGACACCATAAAGCATGATTAGAATATTGGCTCGATAATCAGCAGCTCAATAGAAGATACTCTGCTCACCCGAGCATACTTCTCAATCAGAGCACCCACTCCGACACCTAAAACCATGACCTTAACACCTCAGGGGCTATACAACCATAGACTGGGGTGGCCAAAACCAACAACAGCTCCCTCAGAGCATGCTTACGACCACTTAACTACGAATGATCCTCACCAGTCACCTAACCATGCTATAAATTTCTCGAATGCAGCACCACGGTAACGCACCTGCTGGTAAACTCTGCCCAACGCAGCATAACCTGGGCCACCATCTCAAGGGGAGGAAGCTCTCGACCTCGATCCTTAGACCCCACACCGACACTCTGACGATGACAACAACTACCTTCACAGTGCTAACACCGCGTCCTCAAACTCTCATGCGAGAAACGAAGTGGAAAATAAGCACGAAATCCTAAGCCAACTGTCGACTGTACTGGACCTCATGGACTCTGATCACTGTAATATCTCGAATTCCCATGTACTTTCACAACCATAGCTCTGATACCAACTGTAATGACCCAAGAAAGGCTTTGTGCAGTCAAAGATATTGGTTTTTATGAATCTACGTCGGGCATATAAAGACCATAAAGATGAGCCATGTATAATTGTCCACTGAACTTTTGTAGCCAGGGAAATCTGAACCTGATGAAGGTTCCTAATTGCAAGACCCCCTTCCATCCGAGGCTTAAGAATGTTATGCCAAGCAACCCAATGGCAACGCCTCTGCCCTTCTGAACCTTGCCAGAAGAAATTGGCACACAGACTGTCAATTGCATTGATGACTGCTTTAGGGATAAAACAAGCCGAGGCTAAATAAACTAGCATACTTCGGAGGACAGAATTGATGAGGATTGCTCTCCCTGCCTGAGAAAGGAGCTTGGATTGCCAACCCTCCAGTTTCTGTTGAACTTTATCCACTATGAACTTGAAGTCGGAACATTTATATCTTCCTTTCTTAATAGGAATTCCGAGATAACAAAAACCAACAGCTTGAAACTTATAACCTGTCAATGAGTGGATAGAC
This sequence comes from Amorphophallus titanum, assembly GCA_024336825.1. Classification (NCBI taxonomy): domain Eukaryota; kingdom Viridiplantae; phylum Streptophyta; class Magnoliopsida; order Alismatales; family Araceae; genus Amorphophallus; species Amorphophallus titanum. The sequence goes on from JANBPO010006516.1 coordinate 19,243,841, forward strand.
TGCTTGAGAGCTGTTGGAGCTTTCACAGAGACAGTGAAACTGCTTTTACCTGCATTTACTTTTTGTCCAGAACTGTATTCATATCTTGCGATGAATTGATGGAAAGAAGTGATGTTTTGCTTACTGGCATTCATGAAGATGAGGGTGTCATCAGCATATTGGAGATGGGAAAGTTGGATTGCATTCCTTGGCCCACTGTATCCCCTCAAGACTCCTGACTGGAACAAGGCGGTGAGACCTCTACTAAGCACTTCAGAGGCTAAAATAAAAAGACAAGGAGCTAGAGGATCACCCTGTCGAATTCCTCTACTACACTTAAAGAACCCTGCCATTGATCCATTGACGTTAACTGAAAACTAGCATTTTTATAAAATCATTCCAATGTGTGAAGTGAATCTAGTGTTGAACCCGAACTTTCTCAAGATAGTAAGAATAAAGTCCCATTCCATTCTATCATAAGTTTTGGCCATATCTAACTTAAAAATTACATTGTGGCGCCTAACCTTCTTGTCAATGTCCATCATCAACTGTCTGGCTAGAGCAACATTATCCAAAATATACTGGCCCTTGACAAATGCCCCTTGTTCCTTGGAGATGATTTTGGGCAAAATAGGTGCTAGTTGCTTGGAAATAATATAAGAGATGATTTTATAGGAGAAATTGCATAGACTAATAGGACAAAAATCATTAAAGGACTTTTGCTTCTGCACCGAATGCACTACGCTCTGATTGACATGAACGTTATAGACTCGTCACGACACCCCCGGGTAATCTTCCGCGCTCGGGGCTTGACATCGGTGTTCCCTCTGGTCTCCACATGTCGTTTCCTTCGACAGCGTCATTCCCTTTGGCTTAGGATTAGACCGATTGGCGGCTTGTTCTGCTATTAGTGATTATCTTGCCTCCGAGTCATCTGACACAAGGATCGTTGCGTGAGTAGGTCTAGTGGCCTTGTCCTGAGTTTGTCGGCAGTGGCTGTGCTGCCATTGGTGCTTCGAAGTACATGTGACAGTGCTCTCTTGCCTTTCTGTACTTTCACACTCGTGTTTTTAGTCTCTATGTCTTGTGAGCCTTCACTAGTCGTAGCCTTACGTCACATTATGGCGTGACGGCTCTTGTAGCGGGGCACTTTCCCGATTTATGATTCGTAAGCTAGTTCTGTGGGCCCTCGGTCCAACCGTAGCGTCCTTTGGAAGGGGAATACTAGATAGAGGCTTGGCCCCCAGTCCAACTGTAGCGTCCTTTGGGGGGGGGGAATACTAGCTAGAGGCCTGGCTTAGGTAGTGGGCCAATGTGTGCACACGTGGTCAGGGACTTTAGACTTACATCGATGGGCGTGACCCTGACAAGTCACTCGTTACTGTAGTTCTGTTCTGGTTCAGCGTGTACCTCAGTCTCCGCCGTCCTGAGGTGTTCGTAGGGAGGTACTTGTGGCGTAGTATAAGATGTCAGTGGACGCATCTGACCGTTCTTCTAGTGAGAGGTACTCCAGTCACGTGGCACGTGACTCTCAGCGTTTCTTGTGCGTCGCGACCTTTCAGGTTAGCCCTCTCATGGCTGCGCTCGAGGTCAGTGTCTTGTCGTATGCATGATGTTCTAGTCATGTGTGAGATAGTGTGCACGATGTTCTAGTCATGTCGTCTGTGTCTACGTCTGTCTAGGCTTTTCCTAGGTTTTTGTCTGCTTTGTAGGTCCCTTACAGCGTCAACAGATCGACAACTCCTGACTTCGTTAGCTTAGAGTCGCCTTCCTGTTGCCGCGTTGAGTAGTTTTGGGTGCCGAGGTTAGTTCGGCATCCTTTCATCTGGTATGGTTTCTTCCCCTCTTCTTAGACTATTCCCTATTCCTGCTCCCTATTTCTTCTTTTACTGCTTTCTAGCGTAGTGTTACAGCTTTCTAGTGTAGTTTTTCCTGCTTTACTACGGCACCCCAATCCAAGTGAATGTCATTGTAGTGCTTAGCATGGGTCACTAAGCCTAAAAGGTGCCACTTAGAGAGATAAGCCCTCATGTTTAAGGAGAGTTTAGAGAGGAGGAGGGGGAGCCACTTAATCTTGGTATATGTCCATGCCCCGGGGATAGTGGGGTAGTCCAGAAAAATAGGAAATAAAAGAGAAGAAGAATGAATGGAAGGAATAAGTTTAGAAGAGAAGAAAGGAAAGGTAAGAAGGAAGCCTAAAATTTACTTGATTTGCAGCTATCCTCCCGCTTATGTGGCCTTCAATTTCATTGATCCTTGCAAAAGATACTTTGGGTTTCTTTGAGGGGTGCTGCAGTGCTCCTTCCATTGTTATGTCTCTCCACTTCTCTGTTCCTGCAACCAAAGTAGCCTGTGGAGTGGAGTTTCTGTGGAAAAGCCTTTCGGTAGCTCTCTGGTGGATGCCCAACTGAGCCCCAGAAAGGCCCCTTTTATAATGCTTCGGGTGATGCATGTAATCGCAGTTTGACTCGAACAGAGAAGGCTCTGATGGATTCGTTTACGGTTCGGAAGTCTCAGTAAATTGACGGCCTTATGGTTTGCGTCATTATCATAATTAACGCCCTTCTGAGGGGCGTCGTTTAATTAACGCCTTCAACAAAGGCGTCATTCATTGCGGTTAAAATCTGTTTCCGAGTCGGATACTGGGCTTGAATAGCGGCGTTTTGAATGTCATCGTTTGATCATTTAGCACCTCTCCTGCTGGCGTCATTTATGAATTTCATGTTTATTTTCGTTGATGCATTTGATGCAATGTGAGCATTCTTGATTATTGTTATGAAACTGTATGAGCTGATGATTCTTTGAGCGCAGGAAGAGCAGGTATGCAGATCCCGTGGCACTTAGTTCGGGTTTGGTAACATCATTTCTCTTATATCTTCTCCCTGTACGCATTGTTATTATATGGTACTTACGTTATTATAGCATATCGAGGACCTTGTGGTTCTAATAAACCTGAAATTTGAGTTCCCCTTTATCAAAAATAATGATAGTTCCAGGGGAATCATGATCACACGGATAGGCCGTTGGGTCGTCCAAGGTTTGGGACGATGGTTCCCGCTTTCTGAGTTGATACGTGGACGGACGAGCTTAGCGTCAACTTAGAGAACTGGATTCTTGACCAAATCTGGATGGTTTAGCAATATTATCTTTGATTATGAAACGCTCCGTTTCAATAATTGGCGCCACTGAAGGGGGCGCTATTTAATTATTTTATTCCAAATAGGATTCTTACCGTTTTATCCAGATCAATTGACGCCAGTTTTGAAGGGCGTCTCTTATTTAATTGGCGACTTTCAATAAGTCGCTATTTAGTATTTTGATAAGATTTTTATGTTTCAAAATTTTAGGGTTGCTACATGACGAGTACGACCCCAACTAGACCCTTGTTTCTGTAGTTGCTTGTATGGTGTCTCAGTTTCAGCCTGGGGCTAGGGGGAGACACCCAAGGCGCGGACTAATTCATTAGTGGACACTTCCAGCCTTACTTTTAGTGGGCTGGTACTCTCGTCATGTGACGTGAGTTTCTCGTGACCCGAGATTCCATTTTCTAACTACGAGGTGTGGTTTCCCAGACCATTTCTATGTGTTTTCCCGAGGTTGAGGCCAGGGGTGCCCGGTAGAGTTACCTGGGGCTCCACCCCTTGGCTAGGGCAAGCTTATGACAATGAGGTCGTGATGGTACCCGTGGATCGCGTTGTCCCGGTTAGGCCTCGTCTGTGAGACAGGCCCCCATAGCGGTGTTGCCATGTGTTTTTCCTTGATAGCTGTGGTGTTAGGTGGTCCACTCCCTGATTATGAAATCGGGATCTCTTTTCCCTGTTACCTATAGGAGTAGTTGTAGAGCCGAGATTTTACCGACCAACGTGTGGTGCAGACACCAAAGCGAGTAAGAAGCACGAACCAGCGAGCCGTCGGTACCGTACGAGGAGCACCACTCGAGCTACATTGGCTTCCATATGGCTCAGAGACAGCCTGGAGTCTCCCTCTTGAGTCTTAATATTTCTAGTATTTATTGAGATTTTATTTGTGTGTAATGTGTGTTTATTTTATTTTATTCAGATGTAATTCGGATTGCAATAGGGGTGTATTTGTAATTTGGAACCACCTTGGTTCCGCGGGCCCCCCAACCCATCTCCCATTGAGCCACCTCATCTCTTGGGCCCATGTGGGGTCAGTCAACTCTCCATGATGGGCTTCTAAAAAGGTTGGACCAAGGGGGGGACAAAGGGATGAAATTTTCAAAAGGAAAAACCCCTTGGTCAAGGCGGCGCCCCCCACATGATGTTTTTTATTTAAGGTGTGTCTTGTATTTTATTTGGTTCTCCACCACATGGGGAAAATAATCTAGGTCTAGGGTTTGAATTAGTCTCTCCCCCTTTTTGATGATGGCAACACTACACTAGGAGTCATGGCAACACGATAAGTCATTACAACCAATGTCACCAAGATAATCACTATTCTCCCCCTCTGACAAATTGGCATACAACCTCACAGACTCAAGTTGACATAACACATATCAAACTATTCTCCCCCTTTGACATCATCAAAAAAATAGTTTGATAAATGCAGTAGACATGAGTTCCTTTGACAGTTAGCAGAGGGAATGCAATGCCTAACAATCAGTAAGATCATAATTTGTGGCATGGAAGGCAAGCCAAAAACTGTGCAAGCAAGTTTGTAGCAGCTGATGTAGTGACAATGAATGCTCAGCAGAGAAATGAAGTCAATAGAGCAGTTTGATACCAAGTGATAGGAAGAAGTGGTAGCACAATGTAACTCAGTTAAATCAATCAACCAAGGCAAATTAGTTGTGAACCGAAGCATGAAATTGTTCTGTGTGTTTCAAGTTTATGGGATCGTGTGACAGACCAGTACTGGACCGTCACGTGACTATAACGTGCCTATGGTGGTGCGTTATGCCCTTGGTGTGACGGACCAGTGTAGGACCGTCACATGCCTATAACGCGCCTGGCTTGGCCCGTTACATGCTGTGATTTTCGAGGCCTACTATTGTGTCAGACCCTCGACGATCGTGCTTCTTTGAAAATCGTGTCAATCGGTTCATTTAACGGATCGTTCCCTGTGCATTATAGTCAGGTAACGCACTTGTGTGGATCCGTTATGGTGTGTTTGACTGATGTTTGACTGGGTATGGCAGTTGATATAACGCACCTAACCCTGTGCGCCATGTGGCTATGGCAGACTCATTGTGGTCCGTTATATGCCTCTTGTCTGTGTTAGTGTTTTGGGTCCGTTGGCTTTAACGCGCCTGTTGTGGTGCGTTAAGCTTGTATAACGCACCTATGGAGGTCCGTTATATTCCCCTTGATTGGAGTTTTGAATCTGTCTACCATAACGCCCCTTCTATGGTCCGTTATAGTAGGTAACACCCCTATGCTGGTGCGTTATAGTCCTCTTGTTGGCCATGATGGCCGTTGTCCCGTTCTACGTCTGTTCTGTGTGTTGGTCTGTCTTAGGTTGTGTTCTAGGGCGGTGCCTGTGTGTCAATGGTTTCTGGATCGGTAGGTTTAGGTGACTAGGTGTGGTCTTTTCCTTGACCACGATAGTACCCTATCGACTCAAATTAATCAATTTACGTGAAAGTTTCAATTTAAATGTGAAGTTGAGGTTAACTATAGAACATGTATAATTACGAAATTATATGCACATAAAATGGTGTATATGCGATGAATTATTCATAGAAAATAGACACTTATCATTTCTCCCTAAATTAACTAAGAAGAAAAGGACATTTTGACTGGGAGGATACGTGGAAGTCGAGACTTGTGCGCGTTGACCAGAGAGTGAAGCCATCGTACTGTCACTCCGTGCTTCTGCGTGTTGATTCCTCGAACTGGTATGGCACACAAACTGCATCGTAGGTCCGCAAATGGGACAGATCGGAATTGAGTGTGGCCGTGGGACCATCGGGCTGGAGGGAGGGTGCGGCGCCCAAGGAGGTTCACCCTCCCTGGGGCGTGCTGCCACCCCTGGGCTGAACTGGCCCCGGGGGAGGACGTAACCCTAGGGGATGGCTCCCGAGGGTCTTCTTGCATCGTTCAAGGCTGTCTTTTGATGGACTTTGATCTCCGGGAGGCTGGTACGGGCCCATGGGGGCGCCGCTCTTTGGGTTGTCATAGCCGCCCGCAAGGTGTTCAGGTAAATGCCCGACACACCCCGGATTGTCGAACAGCTTGAGTAGGTGGCTGAGGGGCAGCATGGCGGGCCTTGGGTTGATGATGGGAACTCGTGGGAGCTAAGGGGAGGCATTTTGTGGACGTGTGCCACGCCTCGGGTGATGTGCCAGGTTGTACGGTGGGTTGTCAAGGTAGCCTCGGGTTGGCCTGAATGCTAGGATCAGATGGCTCATTGCCACATGTCTAAGTGTCGGGGTTGGGCCCGACTCACTGGGGGGCCGTTGTGGGACCCAATTGAGGGTATGGAACCATAGGGTGGCCCGTGGTTTGGTGTAGAAGGGCTGGAACATACGCGCCCACAAGGTGCTCGATGAAATGCCGAGCATGCTCGTGTGAGTCGTACATGCATGCGGCGGCCCTCCAAAGCCCATGGTTGACTTAGTTAGGTCTCCCTTTGACCTCGAAGGGTTGAAAGACGTGTTTCTGGGTGGGCCCCTTGGCCCTTTTTGCTGGGTGCCACGTGGCATGGCTCGACGTCGGGGCGCCCCCAAGTTGGCCCGGGCAGCGTTGCAGGATAGGGGCAAGGCCCGCATGTGAGTGGCTGGAGTTGACTCCGGGGAGTTGCTTGTGTCGCCGTGCATCACGGCATGCCGGTTTCTTGTTCTTTTTGAACCAGCATTCAGCAGACTTGTGACCTATTTTATCACAGTTAAGACATAACATGTTCATAGGGGATGTGTTTGTTTGTCAGAAACTCATGAAATGGTGGATCGTGTCTCCTCATTGCCCTTCTTTTCCAAAAGATCGGCCATTGAATTCCATGACGATGACCAATGGTGGATCGTGTCTTATCTACACCCCTCACTCTGCTACACTATTCCCATGTGATATACCTGACAAAACTTTACCTGAGAATGGGAATTATGTCTTGCAATGGCCATGCTTTTCAAAGGGAATCTGTCATCGAAAAGGAATGATGACTTTTAGCCCCATCTCACGTGTGATATTTCAAACTTCCAACACATGCGCCTTTGGAATTGTTTTCAACACAACAAGGATCACTAGTAGCCCCTAGACCGCATAGGGTGCGTGCCATCATGTCGCCATGAATCGTTTACTTTATGCAAGCGGCGAAGTGACCTATGAGCGTGACGGGAGAGCGGCTCATTTTGAAGGCCACTACTCGTGATAGTTCCAAACTTCTCTTCCCCTATAAATACCTCACTCTTACTTCCCTCATGAGCATCAAAAGACAACCTAAAGAGTGCAAGCTTGTGAGGGGGAGAAAGGAGCGAAGATCTCTTAGGTTTGGAATGGAGGGTGAATCTTCCCACTCCTCAAAGAGAAGTAGGTCCAGCATGAGTTCCATGAGGCTTTCTGATATGGAAGGACATCTCAGTGAAAGGACCCAATCTCAGCTTGTAAGTGAACACCTTTTGCTTCCTTTCTCGTTCTCTTGTCCTTTGGCGTGTGCACCCCTTTCTCATTTCTATGTATGCGCAGGGCATGATGCAGTCACACATCTCGTGGGAGCTAGTGGTGGCCGCATATTGGGGTCTTCTAGACTTTCAGAAGGCCCGACTAGACATGATGGGATTCGGCGCCTTCCTCCGAGTCGAACCAATTAAGCTCGATCTCGCCCTCATCCAAGTGTGAAAGATGGGACCCAAACAGTCGGGCCTTCCTAATGCCCTGGGGACACATGGTGCCCAGCTTGGAAGATATGGTCCGAATTACGGGCCTCAGAGTGGATGGCGAGACGGTAACCGGGGTCACTTACCCTGATTATCGGGAAGGAGCCCAAAAACTACTCGGGTTGAACTTGGAGGACCGAAAGAGCAGGTCAGTAGCCAAGGCATCGATCATAGCTACTTTAGACTGTACTTTCTATTGAACTGGACTCTGTTGTAGTTAGATTATTTATTTCTGTTAATTGTTGAATTGTCTTCCTTTATTTCCTATTTCTTTGTACCTCTCTGAGCCCTCCGGCTCATGGGCGGCGGGCCAGGATTCGCATGGTATCGGGCTCCTCCCGGTATCTAGATCTTGGGTCGTTACAGATGGTATCAGAGCGTGGTTGTGGACGTACATAGGAATTCGAGATATTGCAGTGATCAGAGTCCATAAGGTCCAGTACAGTCGGCAGCTGGCTTAGGATTTCCTATTTGTTTTCCGCTTCATTTCTCGCATGAGTGCTTGAGCGCGCTGCGTTGGCGCTGTGATTGTGGTTGCTGTTTCGTCGCAGTGCCAGCGTGGGGTCTGAGGATCGAGGTCGAGAGCTTTCTCCCTCGTCGGTGGTGGCCCCGGTCATGCTGCATTGGGCAGAGGTTGCCGGCAGGTGTGTTGCTGCGGTGCTGCGTTCGAGGAATCTACAGCGAGGTCAGGTGGCTGGCAAGGATTGTTCGTAGTTAAGTGGCCGAAAGTGTGCTCTGAGGGGGCTATCATCGGGTTGGCCACTCCAGCTTGAGGTTTATTCAGTCCCTGAGGTGTTAAGGCTGTGGTTTGAGGCAGACGAGCGGATGTTTTGATCGAGAGGTGCGCTCGGGCGAGCGGAGGATCTTCTGTTGAGTTGCTGATTATCGAGCCTGATGTCCTCGTCATGCTCTGTGGCGTCAGAAATGACGTGTCAGTCCCGATTATTTTTACGAATTTCGAGGCAGGATTGGGCAGGGTTGACCCAGTAAGTTTTTGCTCCTGCGCTTCTGCGTGTGAATGGGTTGTGTTCGCCCTGGGGTTGGCTTGAGATGTGAAGGCTCCGTGACTAGTTCGGGACTCGAGGATGGGTGTTGGCAGTTGCCGATTATGGCTCATGTTGCAGCTCTTAGCGTGGTGTGTTGTTGTTTGAGGAATTGCAGTGGTGGTGCATCGAGGGATGCTGTGATCGTGGTCTGACGTGACACTCACCGAGTGTGTCGGGGGCGCTGACCTGATGGGAGTGACAATTTTCTCGATGTTGGAAGGTGCTGCTCCCAGTGCGCGTGAGGTTTAAGGTCAGGTCGAGAGTGGAGATTTTTCATTGGTCGGAGGTGTGTTGGGTTCTCCTTTGGTTGGAGAGAATCATCCTTGGCTAAGGTTCGCCATAAATTTATTTATAACAATAATTTATTTGTATAAAATATCATAAGAATGATATAAAAGGAAAAACATGACGAGTTACCACCATGCATTACATTGAAAGTAACACCAATAGTAAATTAATTTTGTGTAATGAATTATACGTAACGTTTAATCAAATGATTGGGGCATGCATGTGCCAATATTATGCTTATTAATCCCCTTGACATTTTTCTCTTTTACCTTAACTTTATGAAGTGGCATATATTCAAAAAGTAATTGATTAAAAGGCGTGACTCGTTACGATTTAAATCCGTACCTGCAGATTGTGTAGACCACAGAAGGATTCCGGTAGCTCGCTGACGTCGGTATATGAAAGGTCGACGCGAAGATGCTTTAATTTTCCAATTGATATGGGTAACTCCGAAACTCCACATTTTCGTAGTCCCAATGCACGTAGCCGTTTTAACTTCGTAAACATGTTATCGAGAAGAGGAGGGCTCAGATCAAATCTAAGTCGGCTCAAGAAATGCATGGTCCGCAGCTTCCCATATTTGCACAATTCCTCCAACTTCATTGGATCAAGATGTTCAGTAGTAACTATGGACACACGACGTATTGCTTCAGGGAATTCATTAGGCCGGACGCCATCTCCCAACCTGAGGCAATCACCCTCAGAAATGGATTCGGCCAAGTCGTGAATCAGATCATGCATCACATATTTTGACTCGTACATGATTTCTTCAAAGAATGACATGTCTAGTAAATCATCAAAGTGCTGATCACCCGTAGGGGTTTGAATAAAATTTTGGGCCAACCAATGTAGGGCTAACTCAGATCTAGAAAACCTGAAATCTTTGGGGAACATAGAGCAATATGCAAAACATTGCTTCAAGTATCCTGGCAAGTGATCGTAACTCAATTTAAGGACGGGAAAAATATCATTTGAGTGTTGCTCCAGCATGAATATCTCACTGTCGAAGATGTTTTTCCAATGCCTCACATCTAAGCTTCGGCTCAAAAGTCGGCCAACTGTCTTTGCTGCTAATGGTGAACCCTTGAGTTTCGTAACCATCCGTCTGCCAATACTCTCTAGCTGCACATTCCCAGAACCACAATCAAAGGCATAGCTCTTGAGAATTGGCCACAGATCCTCATCCGACAAGCTTTTCAAGGGAACACAAGATGCTTTTACCATATTTGACACTTTCTGGTTTCGTGTGGTAACTATTATTCTAGTACATGAAAATTTAAAATACTGCAGTGATCAGAGTCTGTAAGGTCCAGTACAGTCGACAGTTGGCATAGGGTTTCGTGCTTATTTTTTACTTGGTTTCTCCTGTGAGAGCGTGGGGGCGCAGTGTTGGCACTGTGGAGGTGGTTGTTGTTCTTGTCGGAGTGTCAGCGTGGGGTCTAAGCATCGAGGTCGAGATCTTTCTCCCTCATCGATGGTGGCCCTGGTTGTGCTGCATTGGTCAGAGGTTACCGGCAGGTGCGTTGCTGCGGTGCTGTGTTCGAGGGATCCACAGTAGGATCAGGTGGCTGGTGCAGATTGTTCGTGGTTAAGTGGCCGTGAGTGTGCTCTGAGGGAGCTAATGTTGTCGTTTAGCCATTCCCATTCAAGATTTATCCAGCCCCTGAGGTGTTGAGATTATCGTTTGAGGTGGCAGAGTGGGCGCTCTGGTCGAGATGTGCTCGGATGAGTGGAGGATCTTCTAGGATTGAGCTATGGTTGCCCTGGACTTGGTTTGAGATTGTGTGGCAGTGGTGAGCTTGCGGCTCGAGGATGAGCGGTGGCGGGTGTCAGTTATGGCTCATGTTGCGTTTCGAGGAGTCGCGGCGATGGTGCATCGAGAAGTGTTGTGATCGTGGTTCGACAAGACACTTGGTGAGTATGTCGGAGGTGCTGACCTGATGGAGGTAATGATTTTTCGGTGCTGGAAGGTGTTGTTCCTAGCATGTGTGAGGTTTGAGGTCACGAGCATGGGGACCTTCTGTTGGTCAGAGGAGTATTGAGTTTTCCCATTGGTTGGAGGAGATCGGGTTGGATTAAGGTTCGTCGTCTCGCATCATGTGTCCGAGTTGGTTGGCCTTCGTGTGCCATGAAGTCCATGTGAGACGAATCATATGTGTTGGCAAGGTGGTTCCCAAAGAGAAGCATTGCCCATCCCCCGATGTGTAAGGGTGTGTTGGCGCTACTCCAGAAGGATTAGTGTCAGTTGGGCGGTGTCTATGAGAATTTGTAGTTGGTGTTGTGATTTTCGACGTGTTGAGGATCGGAGCTTGCGGAGTTGCGGAGGATTGTCGGGGCGAAGGATCCCGAGTTGTCATTGTGGTGGGTGTGCACGTGGATCTGAGTGTGAAGTAGAAGGTCGTAGCGTTCGATGCTATGGGTGGATTTTCGAGACTATGTAGAGCGTTGGAGGATTGGTCCCTCAGTGTAAGATTGCTCAACAAACCCCACTAACCCTTCGGGGGCCTCATCAGCCTCCTGGGTGGCGTCCCCAGTTCATGGTAGCGGTAATTTGGTACTTGTACCGGGTTATCAGTGCCATGGGCTCTGGGTCGTTACACCTGGGTTCTGTTCTGTGCACAGATAGAACACTACGAAATAAGTGTCAACTCTGAGAGTCGACACTTATTGTTTGGGTTGCTTTTCTTCATCGCAGGTAGCACCCAGTGAAGAAAGTGTCAACTCTGAGAGTCGACACTTCTTCTGGGCGAACTGGATCAGGATTTCCATATTGGATTCGAACCCTTTGAAACCTAAACCTTTTGGTCCCCTCTTTTACACCTTTACCCTTAGGGCATTCTTACATATTTAGGTGGTGTTTTGAGAGAGTTTTGCAAGGGCTTTGTAGTCTTTTTGCATATTCATTCCTTTGGTATATGTAGTAGCGATGTTCATTCAACGGTGGAACTCTTGGGCTAATTGTGATTTATCTGTTGTAGGAAAGGAGAGAGGGCGACGCACCTTGAAGGAGGAGGAAGAACAAGACCAGGGGAATGTCATCTTCATGCCATTTTTGCCGATCTGAGTCGCAGCTGTGAGCGAGATTGCTGAAGCATTCTACCTAAGGCATCTCCGACGAGTTTGATCGACTTCCACTCCGAGGAACGATCTCCAGCGCACCCTACTACTCCAATGGACGGGATTCACTGTAGATTTGAGAGGGATCTCTAGATCCTTCATTTCCTTACTTTTATCTGAGCATAGATTGAATTTTGGGCTAGTCATTGTATATCTTTCTATTTTGTCGAACTCGCAATATTACTGTGTGTGCGGACAGTGCTGCGTCTTCGTGTGGGATTTTTGTGCGGGTGAGTTCCCCGAGTTCGTGCTGCGGTGGCAGCGTCTTGGGGCCAGGCCCCGTGTGTGTGGCTTACCGCGGAAGCAGCGAGTGTGTGTGGTGTTGGGGTTCGTCCCTGTGATTGCTACATTTGTAGCGTGGTAGTGAAGCCTCACCGAGTTTCAGTGAGAGGTTGACGTAGGGAGCCCGTCGTGGTCCCGAACCACCTAAAAATCTCTGTGTTGCATGTGGTGTGCCTGTGTGATTATCCATTTCTCCTATCCCCGTTCACAGGTCTATGTTATAGGTTTTTATTCACTGCACCATCACACTTCGTTGGCTCTGCTATTTGTGATCAATAATTGTTCATCGTTGCCCACGTCGTCCGTTCGGCGTCGAATCGGCTTCCTCGTCGCGTCAGAGGTAGGGGGATGGACTCCTTACTTCATTAGGATCATTTTCACACCACTTGCACATCCATCCACGGCCGTTTGGCCCAATTAAAGTCCATGTTTAATTCCGCCCTAAAATACGTTAAAAACATGCTTAATTAGTCATTTAATTATCTATTAATTATTTATGGGCATGTTTAATTTATTTCTAGCTTCTGTGAGCTTGTGTGGATGCATGGCATGGCATGTTTATAGTTTTTACAGGTTTTTGTACTCAAACTCATCGATTTCCATTGACCGGGGGATGGCTCGGTCGTCAACCGTTCCCGTTCGTCACCCAGACCGCATGACGATCACCCCGTGACCGTCATGACTTTAACGCACCGCATCAGGTGTGTTATGTCCACATAGCGGACCACTCCAGGCCCGTTATATCCCTGAGAATGGTAGATAGGTGGTTAGTATAGCGCACCTATCCCTACCATTATGGTCAGGGGTTTTCTGTGGATTTTAGGTGTTTGGGTGGCTTTAACGCACCCCAGGTAGACCGCCATATCCCCTTTGACCGACTGGTTTGACCATTGACTGTTGACTAGTAAGGCGGTTAGCACGGTAGTCTAGGGTAGACACATTATGCTGATATAACGCCCCTCACCCGGTGCGTTATATCATGCATCGAACTGAGGTTTCCTATGGATTCCGAGTGTTCGGGAGACTTTAACGGACCCAGACCCATGCGTTATACATCTCATAACGCATGAGTCACGGTGCGTTATTCTCCCCGGGTTTTTGGCTTCAGCTCATGCGAGTATAACGGCCATGTGAGGCCCGTCATACTCAGCATAACACTCCATGCCTGGTGCGTTATGCTCTGCATCTTCGATTACACAGCATCATGCATCAGGGTATAACGCAGTGGGGCAAATGCATTATACTGCACATAACGCGCTATCGCAAGTGCGTTATGGTCTGCATACTTGTGCCCTGTGGTCACCTGAGCATTCGGGTGAGTATAACGGATGAATGGAGACGCGTTATGCAGTGTATGACGCTCCTTCCCTAATCCGTTATTCGAGGTAACGACCCTGTGTTGGTCCGTTATGCCTTCTGGCAGTCTAAAAAGGCATGTTGAGTTTCTAATGCATTCATTAATGCATATTCACCATTTTTAAATTATTTTATAAAACTATGTGCCATTCCCAGAAAATAGGGGACCGGCATGATGACAAGATGGCTCGATTGCACGTCGGATAACCATATCAAAGAAGAGCCCGCCAGTTCAAACCTTCAAAGAGGAGCGTGCCGGGTATGCCTTTCAAAAGGATAGCTTGACGGATCTTCAAAAGGGAGCGCGCCGGTTAAGATATTAAAGGGGGGGCGTGCCGACTTGGCCAAGCAAATGGGGCGCACCGGATTAATGCAACAAAGTGGAGCGCGCCGGGTTAAGGCCACAAAGGGGGGCGCACTGGATTAAGGGCCATGCAAGGGTGCGCCAGTTTAACGAAAGCAAGAGGGCGCACTGGTTTAAGTGAAAGTCGCACCGATTTAGGCTTTATCTCAGGATCGCGGCCATTCAGATGAATGTCGGCATTCTCAGAATGTTCTAGTTGCAATGCATTGCCTCCGCAATGTTTCATTCGCAGTCCCCAGGCTTCGGTCCCAGACTTTACGTGACTTTTGATGCATGCCAGACCTGTGCCTGAGTTCCTGGTTGTTTTCTCTATTTTGGTTTTCAGCGTAGCCGGCTGGAGAGTCGTGGCCATATCTTCCGCCTGGGGGCTTCCTTGTCGGGTAGTGGACCACCAGGCGAGTTCTCGTCCTGATCGGGCGAGGTATGTGTTTGTTCGACCTTCTCGTCTTTGACTTGCGCTTGAATGCATAGACGCGAGTGCCGTATGATCATCGTCATCATTTTTTGACGTCCACAAGTGCCCCCCACTCGCGGGTGGTGCAAGCGAGGGACGAGTGCCCGGGGCCTGCGAGTGTAGAGTTCTTTGAGAAGATATCTGCTCTTCCAGGCTAGTGAAAGGCCGGTCCGATGTGAATTCGTGGGAAAGCACTCACTCCTTCAGCGAAGGGATGAGGGAACCGCTTCACCGCGTACACACGCGGACCGAGATGCCTGAGTGGGGGTTTAGTCATTGGCATGGGGTGGATACCGAAGCAAAGGAACAGAGTCAATGCGTTAGCTTTGGCAAGAGGCCTAAGCCGACCGGACGAGGCCAATCCCGAGAGGGAGTGGATAACTCGTGCTAGGTTTAAGGAAAGTCATTTATTCATCAACTCAGACGGAGGGTCCGAGCCAAAGCAAAGGAGTTCTTTTTGTTCATCGACTTGGACGGAAGGTCCAAGCCGAAGCAAATGAGATTTCCTTTTGTTCATAGCCTCAGATGGAGGGTCCAACCTAGGCCCCTAACAGCCAAGGGTTGTCTCCACACCCATCCACCCCATTTTCCCTCCCATTTACCTCATTTCCAACCTCCCATCTTCAGCCTACAATTCCCAATTCACTGGCAGCAGAGCAGCGATGACTTGCAGAGCCAACCACGACTTCATACCAATGTCTCTGAAGGCTCAAGTGGTACTGTCAGAATCGTCTTTGCCTCTTCTTCGCAACGGCGGTGGTTTCATCCCAACCTGAGATTGTGGCTGCCTGAGGAGCCAATCTCCCCAAATTGCGTGTCTCCCTCAAGACTGCCAACCTGAGGCTGCTTGCAGAGGCTCCCACAACCAGCCACCGAAATATTTGGAGGCGGGGGTTAGCCGAGACCTACTACGACAAGTCATCTTCTAGTACCAAGAAGCAACTTCTAGATTGGACCCCGGACAAGTGAGTTCCTAATTTTCTCCCTAGAGTGTGCAGTTCTATCCCCTCTGGGACTGAACCGACCACTGTCCACTATTTGGGATCTCCCAATCTGCTCCAACATCCTCTGGTGTCCCCATGGGTATCATTTCGAAGAGGACTTGACAACAGTTCCAATGACCCCATCCACGCTTGACTCAGAGGTAGGGAGCACTCATGGCAGCCTCATCTTCAGGCTGCTAAGGTACCATAGCAGTCAAAACCCAGAACTCAGGGACCATGTTCGCGGCCCTTCCCCAACCAGCATCGTCGATCGAGAAATTACCCAGAAATTAGACGTCATCCTGATCCAACCCCGAAGATTTTCCCACTGGTCTTATTGACAATAAAATTCAGGAGTAGCCATAGCAGTGTCAACTTCAACTGTCTGTCTCCTGTTCCAGAGAGTGGACAGAACCGGCGTCTTCCATCCGTTCGGTTTCTATTTTAGCTTTTCCCTTCCCCGCCTGGCCGGCTTACCGCCCCTCCCTGTGGGAGGTAGTGTTTGAATGTAATATTAACTTTCTCTCGCCTTGTTCAACCCCCTTGCATGGGGAAGTAGTGGTGTAAATCTTTAAAACAGGTCGAAGGTTCACGGGCATGACGTGTGGGGAACCCACGCTTCCCCACTCGCCCACGTCTCCGAACGGGATTAATTTCTTCAAACCGGTCGAGTAAGTGCTTTATCCCTTACTCATATTTGGTTGCCATGTTCCTTCAATATTAGTTCATAAACTCTGCTAGTCCGTGAGAGTGAGCGCCCGGTCCTCGCACTCTCTCACCGCCGACGGAGCAACCCAAATGCAATACTAAACTAAGCAAATAAATCCCAACAATGAGAAGTGTTCAGGAGCTCACCTGATCGGCATGAATACACCGATCCCGATCGGAGACGAGGGCGAGTGGGGAGGCATGGGTACACACCCGCACGCCGCAATTGTGTAGCTTTGACCTGAAATAGAATTTGTTACAGCACTATACCTCACGCAGGAGGGGGGTCTTGGGGTGGGGGTTAAGTTGTTTACAATCAAAACTACCTCCATGTAGGGAGGGGCCTTCAGCCGGCCAAGCGAGGGGAGGGGACAAAGCTAGAAAATTGATGTGCCGAGCTCCTCGTCAGTGCTGCAAGCTTCTGGAACCACTGGATAGTCAGTCGAAATGGGTGCCGCCATGGATGCTCCCAAACTCCAAATGAACTGAGACTAGTGCCAAAACTTTCTGACTTGGCTCGGGAAGATGCCTGAATTTTCTTGATTTACCCTGAGAAGGTCGCTGGCCGGTGTATGACTTGGAATAGTGCCAGATAGTTCTGGCTCTAGCCGCTCACAGGGCAGTGCTACTATAAGATGGAGGAGCCACGGATAGTCCTGAACTCGGTTGGAGGCAGGGCTGGTACCGTTACGACCACGGACAAGCCTTCTTTCAGATGGGACTGACGGCAACCTTAGCTGATGTCGGGGCTAATCGTACTGGCCAGAATTGTGGGCGTGGTTCAGTTCAAGAACAAGGGAACCAACCTGGCACACCTCTGGGAAAAAAATCATAACTCTTGCTGCCAGGGTCCAAACTTCGTTCTGCTTCTTGATTCTAGACGGCGACTTGAGTAGAAGACCTCAGCCAAGCCCCGCCTCCAAATCTTCAGCTAGTCGGTCGTGGGAGCCTCTGTAAGAAGCCTCAGGTTGGTAGTCTGGATAGAGATGCGCAGTATGGGGAGATCGGCTCCTTAGGATGGCCACGAACTCTGAATGGGACGAAACCACCACCGTTGTGAAGATGACTTGGAGACGCTTCTAGTGGTACTACTTGGGCATCAAGGGGCTTCAGAATGAAGTCAAGGTAGGTTGTGCAACCAGCACCTTCTTTGCTACCAGTGAATTGAGAACTGCAGGTTGAAGAGGGGAGGTGGGAAATAAGGTAAGTGAGAGGGGAAAGGGGGTGGATGAGTGTGGGGGAGACCCCTGGCTGTGAGGGGGCCTGGGAGGAACATGCTTACATAATTATCTAGTTTGCAAATCTTATTTCTATTATATAGTTAGAACTTGTTTTAAGGTCGTGCCACTCCAGTGGTGTCGACTGGACCGATTTTACCCACTTATTCAATGTTTATGACACATTAATTCTTGGGCATCAAATACCTCTCCGTCAGATATTCCTTCCATCGAACTAGGGTTCATGTTTCAAGGCCTCTATAAGACCATGCGAGTCTGGGATTCCCACTAGGACGTCGGGTGGGTTGTACCCCGAAAATCTGAACCCACCAACTTGATCGAATCGCGTGTTTCTGCAGCCCAAAATTGGGACTATTCTGATTATTGCGGCCCTTCAGGTACCGCTACTATATGTTAGCAGCCACAGTGTGACCATCCCTCTGTTTCGGTTCTGGCCTGTGTGCCAAGTTTGTCGGTCAATTTCCTTTGATTTTCAGTTGACCTAGCTCTGTGAGAATCGACCTAAAGCCCCTTCGTATGAACTGGGATGTGGGGGCTGCACCCCGGTTCAGTTCCACCATGTCTCAGGCAGACCTAGGGCCTGGTAGGTCGACTGCTTAAACATTGCTTGGCCCAACTCTGTTGCGGCCACCTTTAGACCGCAATTTGGTTAAAGCGGCCCAGCGAGGACCATTTATGTTCTTTAGCGGCCCTTTTGGTGACTGTTTTTCTCTAGTCAACACTGGGCTTCGTCCTTTGGCCCAATAACGACGCTAGTGGTCCAATATAGACCATTTTTATATTTTTACAACTGTGCCTTGACCATTTCAGATTTCCTGCTGTCTTCCTTTGACCGCCAATGTTCTCGTGTGGTCGTCCTCTAGATCGTTTCTTGCCTGGCTTTTGATGTAGCCAGTGCATCCTTATTGCGGTTCTGGTATGGCCACTTTATCCGATGCGGCCTCCGTCAAGACCGCCTTTTAGCCAGTTTTTCGGATCTATTAATTTCATGGTTTATTGCATGTTATTACCTTTACCCTCTCCAGGCTATTCTATCTCGAGAA
Source organism: Amorphophallus titanum (assembly GCA_024336825.1). Classification (NCBI taxonomy): domain Eukaryota; kingdom Viridiplantae; phylum Streptophyta; class Magnoliopsida; order Alismatales; family Araceae; genus Amorphophallus; species Amorphophallus titanum. The sequence continues at coordinate 19,262,530 of JANBPO010006516.1, forward strand.
TGTGACCTTGATGGGTCTACATCGTAATCCTTTTCTTGCAAGTCATTCCTTGTAATGACTAATATATATATATTCTTTTTCGTTAAATAGCTTAGTCTGGGAAATCCTTCAAGAAATCCAATTTCCCACATGCATCGCCTTTGCTACATAGCTTGACCTTAGAACTGTTGGCCATTAAATATCGTAGATGTTTAGATTTCGTACTAGCATTGACCTTGGGTCAGAGAGAGAATTGACTTAACGAGTGGAATAAACTAATGTTTTGACCAAAAAATAAAAATAGTGCATTGACTTTATGTGCACATGGTTGACCTCACGGTGACCTGTGACGTGTCAACCTTTATGAACAGTGGCACGAGAGTACCTGCATAAATAACTGTTTCAATAATGAATAATTGATGACAAAAACCCTAATTGGTTCAATAAACTTAGTCAAATAAAATGAAGAAAAAGGGGTTTAATGTCCTCAATTATGTTGAGTAATCATCTTGAAATCATAACGTGCACTCACACTAGCATGCACCGACCCTGACCTCTAGCTGCACTGACCTAACCCCCAGCAGCACCGACCCTGGCTCCTAGCATGTACAGACCCTGACCTCCAGCTACACCGACCTAACCCCCAGCTGCACTAACCCTGACCCCTAGCTACACCAACCTTAGCCTAGCATGCACCGACCCTGACCTCCAGGTGCACCGACCCAACCCCCAGCTGCACAGACCTTAGCCTAGCATGCACCGACCCTGACCTCAAGCTGCACCGACCTAACCTCTAGCTGCACCGACCTAACCCCCAGTGCACCGTCCCTGGCCCCCAGCTGCACCGACCTTAGCCTAGCACGCATCGACCTAACCTCCGACTGCACCGACCCAACCCCCAGCTACACTGACTTTAGCCCATTGCTGCACCAATCTAAGTCTTTGGGTCAACCTTTGCTGATTCCTCTCTCAATTGGAGTCCCCGATAAATATATCAAATATATATAACATAGTAAAAAAATAATAAAAATAATAAAATAATAATAAAATAATAATAAAATGTAAAATAATAAAAGAAAAGAAAACATAACAAGCCATACATTCTGGTGAATTTTATGGGCTTCTCATCTCCCTCGGACCCCACATAGGGGAATATATACATGAAGTCCCAATAGCCGTGTCTGGATTCCAGGGTGCTTCCCCATCATGGCCATGACTCAGTTTGCTCGTGACTGAAAGTCTCTTTCCCCTCCTAAGGTTATATTTATGTATGGACTCGAGTTCTTCCGAAGCCCTGGCCCTCAACTTACGACCTGCTTTGCACGATGTACATTGTTGTCATGTATTTTTTTTTCTCGGTCCCACGGGCCCTCAATCTCTTGCGATTAATCAAGGGTTTTCCTTCTTCTGGAAGGATGTAATTAACGTCATAGCCAATCATCGGAGTCGGAAGTGGAACAGAGGGGAGGCAAGGAGAGCTTGGGGAGCCCATAGTAGTCTCGCCCACCAGGATGTCCTCTCGACCGAGAAGGACTCGGAGGAGTCTTGCAGTGTCTTCCCTAGAAAAGGGCAGAGACTCTTGCTCCTGCTAGGGTCGCCATTGTGAGGCCGGAGTGGCAGGGGCTGGCTGACCAGCCTGTGGTGCCGGAGCCTCGAGAGAGGCCGGAGGAGCGGGAGGGTGAACGACGTTGGCCGAGAAGGTGCTCGACCCCGCCTCTTGGCCGGCATCTTGCTCCCTGCATCTCCGCAGTCGTTCGAGAGCCTCCTGATTATCGGCCCGAAACTCGAGCCATTCTGGGGTATGCTGGTAAGGCAACCCGTGCCCATTTCCCCTCCAACTCAATTGATAATGTACTTCTTGTTGATGGTCTGGAGTATAATCTACTAAGCATAAGTCAATTGTGTGATAAGGGTCATACTGTAGTCTTTGACTCTAATGAATGTAGGATTTTTCAACCTAATTCAAAAGAAATCTAGTTTTCTAGCAAAAGAGTCAACAATGTGTATATGATTGACTTGGATGACCCTACTCATATAAACCTTTATCTTGCTGCATCTAAATCTGAATTAGCATGCTTGTGACATCGTAGACTAGGTCATGCTTGCTACAGTACCCTTCATAAATTGGTGAAGCATTCAGTTGTTAAAGGACTGCCTGAAATTAAATTCAAACTGAACTCCAAAATCTGTGATGCATGTGCACAAGGTAAACAAACTAGAAAGTCATTTAAAAATAGAACTGAAAGCTTATCATCCAAACCACTTGAACTAATACACATGGACTTGTTTGGTCCAACCAAAACAACTAGCTTAAGTGGTAAAAGATATGGCTATGTTTTAGTTGATGACTTTGCTAGATTCACATGGGCGTTTTATCTTGCACATAAAAATGACGCATTTGATGAGTTTCAGGCACTTTTCATGCAAACAAAGCAAGACGGTAAGTTCAAAATTTCTAACATTATCTCAGACCATGGTGGTGAATTCGACAATGCTGATTCTGATCATCTTTGTGGGACTGAAGGAATAAACCATAGGTTCTCATCACCCAGAACCCCTGAACAAAATGGGGTGGTAGAGAGAAGAAATAGAACACTCATAGAGATGGCACGGACAATGCTTGCTGAAAGGCAGCTCCCAAGGAGATAAGGTGGTAATTTAAAAGTTCCTCTTTATTCTCCTCCCAATGAGACTCCAAAGGGACGATCATCAAAAGTCCCACCGAAGATCCCCTAACAAACCTATGTTTGACCCTCGTCATCATCGGTGAGACAGGTCAACCTCCGCCCTCAATTTGGACCTTTCGTCCTCATTGATGAATCTACCTTTGCTTCAGCATGTAGCCCATGTCGATGAATAAACTTGTGTTCGACCCTCGTTATCATCGGCGAGACCAGTCGATCCTCCCCCTCAACTTGGACCTTCCGTCCTCGTTGATGAATCTACCTTTTACTTTGGCATGTAGCCCATGTCAATGAACAAACCTGTGTTCGACCCTCATCATCATTGGTGAGACCGGTCGACCTCCACCCTCAACTTGGACCTTCCATCCTCGTAGATGAATCTACCTTTGCTTCGGCATGTAGCCCATGTCGATGAACAAACCTGGGTTCGACCCTTGTCATCATCGACGAGACTGGTCGACCCCACCCTCAACTTGGACCTTCCATCCTCATTGATGAATCTACCTTTTGCTTCGGCATGTAGCCCATGTCGATGAACAAACTTGTGTTCAACCATCGTCATCATCGGCGAGACCGGTCGACGTCCGCCCTCAACTTGGACCTTCCGTCCTTGTTGATGAATCTACCTTTACTTCGGCATGTAGCCCATGTCGATGAACAAACCTGTGTTTGACCCTTGTCATCATCGGTGAGACCGGTCGACCCCCGCCCTCAACTTGGACCTTCTGTCCTCGTTGATGAATCTACCTTTTACTTCGGCATGTAGCCCATGTCGATGAACAAACCTGTGCTCGACCCTCGTCATCATCAGTGAGACCGATCGACCTCCGCCCTCAACTTGGACCTTCCATCCCCGTTGATGAATCTACCTTTGCTTTGGCATGTAGCCCATGTCGATGAACAAACCTGTGTTCGACCCTCGTCATCATCGGCGAGACCGGTCGACCCCCACCCTCAACTTGGACCTTCCATCCTCGTTGATGAATCTACCTTTGCTTTGGCATGTAGCCCATGTCGATCAATAAACCTGTGCTCGACCCTCGTCATCATCGGCGAGACCGGTCGACTTCTACCCTCAACTTGGACATTACGTCCTCATTGATGAATCTACCCTTTGCTTTGGCATGTAACCCATGTCGACGAACAAACCTATGGTCGACCCTCGTCATCATCGGGTTCTCTTCTCCCCCTTTTCCTTTTTTTCTTTTTTTCTTCTTCTTCTTTTTTTATCCTGTGACAACACGAGCAGTGATCGAGCTGCCCGGACGATGATTGTGTAAATCCATCCCTAGAACGGGGCGACGGATAATTCTATTCATTGAATGGGGACACCTGGGCATAGTACAGCCTCAAGTGTCTCCAATTAAGAGGCGGGAACTAAACTTCTCCGTGATGGTTGACGATTACATAGGCTCCGCCCTCGTAGACTTTCTGGACCACGTAGGGCCCGAGCCAGTTTTCATTTAGCTTGCCCTTGGGGTTGGCGGCCATGACATCTCTTCTCTTGACCATGACGAGGTCACCTTTCTTGAATCCGCGCTCTCTGACAAGCTTGTCGAAGGCGCGTGCTATTCGGGCCTGATAGACCTGAATATTCTACTGGGCTCGAAGCTGCTTTCCCTCCAGGCTGGAGAGCTCTTCGAGTCTTCGCTCGATATTTGTCTGTCCCTCGGGGACTAGCTCGTGCTGGTTGGCGACCCTGAGGGAGCGTATCTCCAACTCGATGGGGACAATTACTTCCGAGTCGTACACCAAGGAGAAAGGTGAGCATCCCGTTGGGGTCTTGTACACTGTCTGGTATGCCCATAGCGCCTCGTACATCTTATCCTCCCAGTCTTTCTTGTTGGAGCCAACGATCTTGGCCAGGAGAGTACAGAGAGTTTTGTTGAAGGCTTCGGCCAGACCGTTGGCCTGTGGGTTGTAGGGAGTTGATGTCCTCCAGTCAATTTTATATTTTTCTACCAGCCGGTAGACCTTCTGGTTGCGGAAGTGGCTACCATTATCTGAGATGATTCGATTGGGAGTGCCGAACTAGAATATAATATTACGGCGGACAAATATGGTGACGATTTCCCCGGTGACCTCCCTTAAGGCGACAGCTTCTGTCCAGTGGTTGAAATAATCGGTTGCTGTCAAAATGTACTTGCAACCCGTGGATGAGGCGGGCAATGGGCCCACGATGTCTGTTCCCCATTGAGCAAAAGGCCAGCTGGGCACTGTAGGATGCAATGGCACGGGTGGCCTCCTGGGTATCGTGGCGTACTCCTGGCACCTCTGACACGACTTAGCATAGTTGCAGCAGTCGTCGAACATCGTCGGCCAATAATAGCCAAGCTTCTTTATTTCGATTTTCATTTTTGGCCCCGCCTAATGTGCACCGGCTGCTCTGGCATGAACCTCCTTCATAACTCCCCGGGCCTCTTCAATGGACAAGTATCAGAGGAGTACCTTCTGTCTGGCATCAGCCATGATTCGGAATAAGATCCCATTCTGGAGCTCATAAGAGTCCTTTGTTCTGATTAATCTGATCTTTTCTTCCCTTTGTAGGGGTAATTGCTGGTACTTGAACCACTGCATATAGGGGGCCCTCCAGTCAGGTAGGCTGACGGCCTCCACCGTGGCAACTTTCAGCTCTTCTTCTTCCTCTAGTTCCTCCTCTATCATGCTAGGCACCTGGCGCTGGTTGATCACTCGGATGTCGAGTAACCTGTCCGGCGAGATTGCTAGCGAGCTTGCCAATTTCGCCAAGGCGTCGGCTTGGGCATTCTCTCCCCTGGCGACATGGCCTATCTCGAGGAGGTAGAATTGCTCCATGAGCCCTTTTACCTTGGCATGATAAGGAAGTAGTTCGGGCTTCCAGACATCAAACTGTCCCTGGACCTGTCTGACGACAAGCACCGAGTCACCGAACACTTGCAACATCTTGATCTCCATTTGCAAAGCGACTTGGAGACTGATAATCAAGGCTTCATTCTCTCCTTCATTATTTGTACAGGGTTTATTGATGCAGCAAGAGGTGTGCATCACTTCTCCATCAGGAGATTTTGGGACAATGCCTACTCCAGCCTGTACTCTAGCGCATCCGGAGGGAGCTGTCTCTATTCTGGAAGCCCCATCGAAGTACAACTGCCACACGGCCTGTTGAACCTGGTCTGCTTCCAATGTCTCATCTTCGGGCAACTTGGTGGCCAGTGGGGAGTCTTCGAGTACGGGATGCGCCGCGAAGAAGTCCGCGACGGCTTGCCCCTTGATGGCTTTCTGTAGTATGTAGGTGATGTCGAACTCCATCAATAGCACAGCCCATTTGCCGAGACGCCCCTTCGGGACTACCTGGGAGAGAATGTGCTTGACGGGGTCGACCTCAGAGATCAGGCTCACTTCATGGGACAGCATGTAGTGTCTCAGCTTCTTGGCAGTGAATACCAACGCGAGGCAGACCTTCTCGATCGGAGTGTATTTGGCTTCTGCCCCCACTAATCTTCGGCTGAGCTAGTAGAGAGGTTGCTCCTTTCCCTCATCATTGTTCTGGGCGAGCATTGCCCCTAGTGAGTATTCGGTAGCTGCAATATAAAGAATGAGCGGCTTGCCCTTGACAAGTGCCCCTAGCACAGGTGAGGTTTTCAAATAATCCTTCAGCTGGTCGAGGGCATGCTGGCATTCATCACCCCAGCTGAATAGTGCATTCTTCATCATCAGTTTGTGGAATGGCTGGCAGCGTCCTGATAGGTTAGAGATGAACCTACGGATATAAGCTAGTCGGCCTTGCAGGGACCTCAGTTCTCCCAGGTTCTTCAAAGGTGGCAGCTCCTGGATGGCTTTTATTTTGAGGGGGTCGATCTCGACCCCTCTATGCTGGACGATGAAGCCCAGAAACTTTCCACTGGAGACGCCAAAAGCGCACTTCATCAGATTCATCTTCAGCTCGTACTGTCAGAGCCTTTGAAAAATGATCCAGAGGTCACTCAGGTGGTCACTTCTCCTTTTTGTCTTCATGACTAAGTCATCGATGTAGCATTCAACCTTGCTGTAAAGCAACTCATCGAATATCTTAGTCATTGCCCGTTGGTACGTGGCTCCAACATTCTTGAGGCCGAATGGCATTCTCTTGTAGTGGAAGATCCCCTTAGGTGACCTGATGGTCGTGTGAATCCGGTCGTGCTCGGCTATCCATATTTGGTTATAATCGGACGAACCATCCATGAAAGAAAGGGCCTCGTGGCAGGTAGTTGCATCGATCATCACTTCGGTGATCGGCACTGGGAAGTCATCTTTCGGGCATGCTTTATTCAGGTCGCGAAAATCCATGCAAATCCTGATTTGCCCATTCTTCTTCTTCACCGGGACGATGTTGGCCAGCCAAGTGGTGTATTGGTTCTCTGCCACAAAATCGACGTCTATAAGCTTATCGACCTCCTTGCAGATCTGTTTTATCAATTCCGGTCGCATGCGCTGAGAGGGTTGCTTCACAGGCTCCATCTTGGGGTCGATGGCCAATATATGCTGGGTCACTTCGGGACTGAGGTCGGACATTTCCTTGTAGTTCCAGGCGAAACAATCGCGGAACTCTTGTAGTAATTTCATATACTCCTCCCTCTCTGGAGGAGGCATGAGGGCACTCAGGAAAGTCGGCCTGGGGAGAAGTCCTTAATGAATCTCCTGTAATAGCCTGCTAAACCCAAGAAACTACAGATCTCGCTAGCATTATTTGATCTTCCCCAATTCTTTACAGCCTCTACCTTTGATGGATCCACAGAAATCCTATCCTTAGAGATCACATGTCCTAAGAAGGACACTTCTTCAAGCCAGAACTCACATTTACTGAGCTATGCATATAGCTGATTTGTTCTCAATATCTATAATGCAATCCTCAAATGCTCCTTATGTTCTTCCTTGGTCTTTGAATAAATCAATATGTCATCAATGAAGACCACTACAACTTGATCCAAAAGAGGCCTGAATATACTATTCATGAACTATATAAAAGTTACAGGGGCATTCGTTAGTCCAAAAGACATAACTACAAATTTGTAATGCCCATACCTGCTCCTGAATGTGGTCTTATGAATGTCCTTATCCTTGATTCTCAATTGGTGATATCCAGACCTGAGATCAATCTTCGAGAAATACTTTGATCCAGATATCTGATCAAATAACTCATCGATCCTCGGTAGTGGATACTTATTTTTGATAGTGAGGTGATTCAGCTGCCGATAGTCGATGTATAATCTCATCGATCAGTCCTTCTTCTTTACAAATAGTACGGGTGCTCCCCACGGGGAAGTGCTCGGTCTGATAAATCCTTTCTTTAGAAGTTCCATCAATTGTTCTTTTAATTCCTTGAGCTTGGCAGGGGACATCCCATAAGGTGCCTTGGAAATTGGACCAGCACTAGGGATCAGGTCGATGGTGAAGGCCACTTCTCTTTGTGGTGGTAGTCCAGGCAAATACTCTGGAAATACATTGGGAAACTTCCGAACTATTGAGATGTCTTCTATCTTGGACTCCTTCATTTCTTTTATGGTGACAAAAGTAAGGAAAAATACACACCCTTTCCTTATTAGCTTACTAGCTCAGAGAGCCGAGATAAGAGGTGACTTGCTCCGACTCTTAGGGCTAGTATAGGTAAGTTCCAAAAATTCCTTGAAAGTAACCTTGATGTTTCGGCAATCAATAGTTGCATGGTATTTAGATAGCCAATCTGCTCCTAATATGACATCATAGTCTTTCATGTCTATGAATATTAAGTCTACTGGTAGATTTCTCCCTTTCACCATAACTTCACAATTTAGATAATGATGTGTGATCTCAGATTCATTCCCGAGAGGGGTTGAAATAACTAGATCTATCGTGCGTTATAGTCCTGTTGTTGGCCGTGATGGTCCTTGTTTTGTCCTATGTGTTGGTCAGTCTTAGGTCGTGTTCTAAGGTGGTGTCTGTCTGTTGGTGGTTTTCTGGATCGGTCGGTTTAGGTGACTGGGTGTGGTCTTTTCCTTGACTGTGACAGTACCCTAATGACTCAATCTAGAACTGTCAGTGTCCTTGTCTCTGGTTGCGTAGCGGCTGTGCTTCGACGGCTGGGTTCGCCTAGCAGTTGAGTGATGGTTCGCTTTGCCCAGAGTGTTGTTGTCGTCTACCGCTCCAGTTTTTGTTTGTCTTGGCTTGGCCTCAGGGTTCGCCCATTGACCCGTGGATGTCTTTTAATATCCTATGAGGGCTAGGACCATGATAAGGTAGCCAGGAATGCTCATGCATTGAGTCTATTTGTGTGTGTATCTGTGTGTTATTAGTGTCTGGTTGTGTACCGCACCTTGGCTAGTGCGTTACGTCGTGATGGAGTGATATGGGTCCGTTACGTTCTGTGTGATCGGTGGATTTCTGTGTGTTCAGGTGTCTATAACGATTGCTTGTAGGCACATCACTATAGGTGTAACGCCCCTACCCAAGTCCGTCAAGTATTGTGACGTGGTGTTCTGTGACTGTTACGTCTTCAGGCACATTAGGTGTAGCCTGTTCAGTCTTTAGCGCATTTCACATGGCATATGCACTGTGTTTTTGGTATTGTGTAATACTACTTTAGATCCCGATAGATTAGCCTCCTCGTCCCTCGTGATGGAGCCACTAGTCATAGTCCTGGACTTTCAGTGTCTACCCACCTGGGAAAGGTGGAGGGGTACTTCCCGCTAGATGGTTTTTAAGCTAGTTCCGTAGGCCCCCGGCTTTGTACTGCAGCGTCCGCAGAGGGGAATACTAGCTAGAGGCCTGGCTCTAGGCAGGAGTCGGTGTGTGCACACGTGGTCAGAGGCTTGGACTAACACTAACGAGTGTTACTCTGACTAGTACTTGGTTCGGTTCCCTTATGCCTCTCACTTGTTGTGGTTGTCTGACTTGCGAGTTACTTGAGATGCCGTGTACGCCGTCAGTGGACGCATCTGGTCTCTCTCTTCTAGTTGGTCTCTTCTTTTTCCTATCTCTGGGGGGGAGTTGTGGTTTTTCTTCTATTGGTGGATGTAGTTCCTACCACTTATATATATAGTTAAATGCATGCCTTAATTGCTTATATTTTAAATTGACTCTGCTTCTCATGCAATGGCAGATTATAAGATTATCTGCTGCCACACAAGATCTTCCGAGATCTGTCATCTGCAATGTCCACGGTGTCAATCCCAAATTTATTGAAATAGGGAGGACAATGGAAGTTCTTCAAAAGAGAGGAGGCCAGGTCTTCCCAAATGGTGCTTATTACATTGGGAAGATGGTTTGGAGTAAAGGTTACAGAGAACTGCTCCAGTTGCTCTCGGAGCATCAAAATAAACTTGCTGACGTTGAGGTGGATTTGTATGGAAGTGGAGAAGACTCGGATGAGGTTCAACAGGTTGCCGAAAAACTGAAGTTAACTGTGAGGGTTTTCCCTGGCCGGGATCATGCCGATCCCTTATTCCATGAGTAAGCCTCCCAGCATTATAGTTTCTTCCACTTCTCTTATCATGCTGGTCTTTTTTGCAAAGATTGTTTTGTCAAACGACTTGCTTTCTTATCGGTATCTTAGAATTCAGCAGCATTCTCTCCTGTGCCCGTGTTTTCAGCTACAAGGTTATTATAAATCCTAGCACAACAGACGTTGTTTGCACAACAACAGCAGAGGCGTTGGCAATGGGCAAGCTCGTCGTCTGCGCGGACCACCCATCAAATGATTTTTTCAAGCAATTTCCCAATTGCCGCATGTGTAGTAGCGCAAACGATTTTGTGGAAGCTACTCTGAAGGCACTGTCTGAGGAGCCAATGCCATTGACGGATGAGCAGAGGCATGAGCTGTCCTGGGAAGCGGCTACAAACCGATTCCTGAGAGCTGCTGGTCTGAACAAACGGAAAACCTCTTCGGAGAAATCAAGCCCCTCTTCAGAGCCATTCATGTCGATATCATTGCGTGATCTGAGGAGAAATCTCGAAGACGCTTCGGCGTATATGCATTATGTGGTTTCTGGGAATGAAGTGGCGAGGTGCGCATTTGGTGCGATTCCGAGGACCCTGCAACCCGACGAGCAGCAACGCGAAGAGTTGGGATTGAGGTGACGGTTTGACATGTCGGTCTGGCACGTTGCGTACCGCCGCAAATATCTTAGATTGTATTGCCATGCGACCGACACGGCCGGTGGATGGGATGCAAACGGCGCGATATGTACATGCGTTTAATTTTTTTTTCATATCGGATTTATTAATTTAGTTGGTGGAGAGTGTTGGGTTATATCCGCGAGCTCGCAGGATCTAGAATTGGTAAATCCATATTTTTCTACTATAGTCATCAATGAAGGTAATAAAGTAATGATTACCTCTAAGAGATATAGGCTCAAGAGGACCACAAATGTCTGTATGCACCAACTCCAGTGGTTCTAATGCCCTCTTAGACTTACCCTTTGGAAAAGGATGCCGGTGTTGTTTCCCGAGTGTGCTTGTCTCACATACACCATCTGGTTCTTTAATTGATGGCATGCCTAGCACCATGCTTCTGGATGTCAACAGCTTCAAATTGTGGAAGTGAAGATGGCCATACCGCAAATGCCACTTCCACGACTCATTCTCTATGAGCCCATAGAAGCACTTCTCTAGTGTTGTCTTGAGGTGGAGTGGGAACATCCGATTCTTGGCCATCTGAGCTCGTGCAACCGGTCTCCCTCTTGCATCTACCAATCTAAGCATGCAGTTCTTCATGTGTATTGAGTATCCTTTTTCGAGGAGTTACCCAATACTAAGGATATTGCTCTTCATATTAGGTACATAATATACATTAGAAATGTATTGAGATGTACCATCATTTTGAAAGATTTTTATCTTTCCTTTGCCTTCCACTGCTTACTTAGATGAATCTTCGAGACTAACAGATCTATGGTTGTTGTTGGAGAGCTCCACAAAGAGTTCCTTCCTCCCACACATGTGGTTGCTTGCTCCTGAATCAATGAATCACACATTTGGTTGCTCGTGCGTCTCTTCCCGTGAAAGAAGAAGAGTGGGTTCTTCTTGGACATTTGAAGTCTCTGCAAAGTTAGATTGCTCATAGCAATCTAACTTCTTGTTTCGGTATTCAGATGCATAATGCCCAAATCGGTGGCCGTTGTAGCACTTTACATTTCTACGACTACCTTTGAACTTACCTCTACCTCGGCTAGCGTCACAGTCCTTTTGTGGGGGCTCATCGTAGAGTTGTTGATTTTCACGATCACGACTTCTTCCATAGTTGTTGCCTCTGCGTCAACCTTTCTTTTGATTGCCGAGAGTCAATTTAGACTGCAACGCTTGCTCCACCGTAATAGATTGAGATATTTTCTGGATACGTTACTCATGAACTTGCAACGACCCGACAAGCTCTTCAATAGTAAGAGCTGTTAAGTCTTTAGACTCCTCGATGGCGACAACCACATGCTCGAACTTCGGTGTGAGAGATCGAAGCATTTTCTCGATGACACGAATGTCTTCGATCTTTTCGCCATTACGTCGGCAATTTCTGATGAATTTGAGACGGAAAAAAATACGTCGGTAATTAGCAACCTCAATTTCATGACGTCCATATTTGGTCACTATTCCATCGGCATTCTGTCGAAACATGACTTTAGGACATCTTTGCGACGGATTTGCGATGGAAAGTGGACGTTGCAAAAACTGACTTTTCTTGTAGTGCTCGTCCGTGCCTTTAGTTCCGTCACTCGGGTTTTTCGCTGATACGGCCTCTAGCACCTTGTTCTGAGGGGCCAGAGATGCTCCTTCACCTCAGGAGGGTTTCTTGTCAGGTGGTGGATCACCGGGTACATTCTCATCCTGATCAGACGACGGATGGGGTTTGTTCGGCACGACCGAGTCGATACCGATTTGTTGGGCAGGCCGAACGACACTGTCGGGTTGTTGTGATTTTCTTTCGACCATCCTGAGGTGGAGTCCCTGACGCTCTCGTCAGATGACCCGAGACTTCAGTAGTCCGAGAGGACCCTTGTGTGTTGATTTTCTTCGACTTTTGCACTTCGGCGGGGCACATTATTTTTGTCGTTCAGGCGTGATTGCCATTGATCAAATTTCGGGTGCCAACATCTGACTGCAATGCTCTTGCGAGAGAAGCTCAACATCTATTTGAGTAGCGCTCAAGACGCACTAGCCGTCCAGATCACAGATGTGCTCCCCAAGTTCATGCTTGGAGACCCAGGAGGCCAGAAGCTTTTCAAGCTGAACCCTCTCAAGCAGTTCAGTAGCCAACCTGACGGCCAGGAAGACTAATGGAGCCCCCAAATCTAGACTTAGCTCCCTCAGATTATTTAGAATGGTGTTCACTATCCTCCTCTTTTGATGATGCCAAAGGGGAAGAAGTTTGTATCAGTCAATGGGTTGGGTAGGTCTGTGATTAAGTATGTCTGAGTCAGTGTAAGTCATTTTCTTTGCCTCAGTTCTCAGTTGTTGTCTTTGCCATATTAAAGTTGTTGTATGTATGTTAATACTGTTGAATGTGAAATGAAAATATCTTTCAGCACAAATCAAAGTGCGTTTACTGTGATCTGATTGGATGCATATTTCTTCTGTTATGATGTTTGCGCAAGTGTATGGATAATGTTCTTGCTAACTGTGTAAGGCTGACACAAATCTGCTGAACATACTTAACAACTTCTGTCAACTACTAAAGTACCACAACATAAAAATCAGACAACTTAATGATCACTGTTATGGTGCCGCGAAGGAGGACTTGTTCTCAGCAGGGGGAGTCGGACAGTGGTCCAGAGGAGCAGAACAGAGCCACGGTTCTAGAGGGTGTAGCTGGAGATGCGCGAGCTCCAGGGATGGGCGATTTCTTCCAAGGCATGTTTGACTATGTCCTCCAATAGCGACAGCAGGTAGACCAGCAGCAGAGAGATGATGCTGGTGAGGGTTCATCTTCTCGAGGTGGTCCCGGTCGGGTGTTGAAGGAGTTCTTGCAGTTTCAGCCAGATCCAGAGGTGGCCAGAGAGTGGCTGGGTGATTTGCAGAGGATCTTTAGTGCGATGGAGTGTGCTAAGGAGGAGCAGGTGGCGTTGGCTAGCATCGCCTTCAGGGAGCGGCCCGTACTTGGTGGATTCTACCCGTCCTTCATCAGGACGCAGAGGCTGCGTGAGTTCATAGTGTTGACTCAGGGTGACATGTCAGTGATGCAGTACCGTGCCAGGTTCGTCGAGTTGGGCCGTATGCGTCACACATCATGGCGGATGAGGAAGTGAAGACCGATCAGTTTGTTAGTGGTCTGAGGGTCAAGCTGAGGCACCATCTTCCTGCGTCAGGTTTGACCACTTTGGATGCGGCGTGCAAGGCAGCGTCGACGTTGGAGAGAGATCTGCAGAAGATTCAAGGGTAGGGCAGGACAATGCTGGTCAGGTTCGGGCAAATTTTGGTCAGCCGATGGAGGCTCAACAGTAAAGTACTGTCTAGCTCTCAGCAGGTGGTTCCGTGGCAGTGCAGTCTGTGGCTCCCACGCCAGAGTCGTCGTCCTTTAGCTCGAGGCTCAAGAAGCTGATCAAGGATGCAGGCTTTGGTGGGAAGCGTCGAGGTCACAAGGGGCAGCCGCAGCAGGAGTCGGTAGGCAGTGTTCAGCAGCCGGTAACTTTGTAGCGTCGGAGTTCGGTGAGTGGTGCTCGGGACAGGTGTCCCAGATATGGTGGCTCTCATCCAGGCAGGCCGTGTTCATCGCCCATAGTTTGCTTCAGGTATGACCAGCCATGGCACATGGCACGTGACTATCCGCAGAGGCTGAGTCAGCCGTCCGGGTTTCAGCAGCAGCAGCAGTTTCAGCCCCAGCAAGTGCCAGCATAGCCGCAGCAGTACCAGTGACAGGAGCAGTTTCCTCAGTTGTCTCGGTCAGCTACTGTAGGGAGGCAGAGATCCCGAGGCAGAGTGACCCACATGTTAGTTCAGTACAAAGTACATTGATGCTTGAGACATCTACAAGACACTCATGACACAACCTAAAATGCAATGACTTAAAAGACGCAAAGGAAAATGGCCGATCCTCACAAATGAACATGCATACAAAGCAAAGGGACGTGCATACATAAACTATATAAGACTTACATAACTACTTCTCTGCCTTTGGCATCATCAAAGGAGGGGGTAGGATAGATGAAAGGTAGACCCAAAAGATACAAGACCAAAGACACAGACTGTAGGTAGGCGACTGAATAACATCCTTCGTGGCCATCTACTGGAGGCTGATCCTCAGGAGGCTGATAGCCAAGACGGTGTCAGATATTAGTAAGATGATAGTCTTGATACTGAAGGCGATGGTGAATATTGGCAATGGTGTTCTCACGAGCCTGGTCATGGTGCTGCATGTCAAGAAGAACCCGGTTCATGGTGTGAAAGGCCTCTTTGGATTCGTCATGGCTGGTGGTGAGGGTGGTCATGTGAGTGGATAGGGTATCCATAATAGTGGAGAAAGAATCTATGTTAGCAGACATAGTGCCAAGCATATTACCCATTGTGTCTATGTGATCCCCAAAAGTAGAGACTCGGTCCCCAAAAGTGTCCACTCGAGTTTCTAGCCCAGTAAGACGCCTATCAAAAGTCTTATAGTCCACCCAAGAGTGTTGTCCGGCCCCCTGAGTGGAGGACTCCCCATGAAAGTACTACAGTGGAGGAGACATCTTTGGATCTATATGATGAGGTGAAGGTGGAGGAGGCTGATCCTTGGCCTAAACTGGAGGGGGTGCTTCCCCTTGACCCTGCTGCTGTTCTGGCTCTTCTTCACTTTCTAATTCTTCTCCATAAACTAGCACATTGCGACGTAGCTCACTATCGGGACCCCAATAATATCCAAAATCCGTGAAGATCTCTTGTGCATTATAGATATCATCCTGTCTAACTTGAATAAACATTTCCACACCAAGATTTATCCCAGCATATATGAACACTCCAGTCAACTGTGAAGCATACGGCAAAGTTCTCCTCAATTGGGTTTGGCATATCCCTATCAAACTGGTCATGAGCCGACCCATGTTGACTAAATTCCCATTCATAACATGGTAAAATAGGAATCTATGAACCTCGGTTACTTCATTTTGACTCCCACTTTTTGGATAAATAAGTGAAGTGAACATGTGGTTCAGAATTCGCTAGAGTTTGAAATCCGCATTGGTCCAGAGCAAGTCCCTTTTGAGTCATTCGTCGCTGGCTTAGGGTGTTTCTTGCGATGCTAATGTGTTTTCCGTTGTCGTGTTTCCCTAGATTCAAGATGTCACCTCGAAGGCGAAGAGCCCCAGTTCCTCGGAATGAGGCTAGTGTTTCACCTACTCCTGTTGTACCAGTTCCTGCCCAGGCTACACCTATTCCTATTCCGTCTGTGGAGTTACCCGGTGGTCGTGGATGGGCACTGAAAGAATTCTTGTTGTTCCATCCATCGACTTTTGAAGGTCAATCAGATCCCGAGGCAGTGAAGGAGTGGTTGGATGCTATCGAGTGCATCTTCCAATGCATGGAGTGTGCCGAGGATGAACGTGTTATGTTGGTTTCTTATCAACTTCAAGGTACTGCACGCACGTGGTGGACTTTAGAATGGAAAGTTACTTTCCGTTCTCGTCCGCTTCGACAGATCACATGGGCTGAGTTTGTTGTTGCATTTGAACGTGTCTATGCTCCAGCCTGCCTGAAGTTAGCCAAGATGTATTAATTTCTGGAGCTGACACAGGGTGAGATGTCAATGCTGTAATATCGCGATAAATTCATCGAGTTGGGCCGGTATGCACCTCATATTTTTGACGATGATACTGTGAGGACTCAGCAGTTTTTACACGGACTGAAAGCAGAGCTGAGCCTGTCGCTGTTCGCTACTCGTGTCGCTGAGTTGGATTCTGCATATCAAGTCACTGTCGCGCAAGAGTTGGAGTTGGCGAGGACTCAAGAATTCTCTCAGACTGGGATGGTTCCGTCGGCCGTTCAGCATCAGCTGTCCCACCAGTCGTCTGTTCCTGGAGCTTCTTCTGCCTTCTCTCCTACCGATGGTGCTTCCTTCCCGCAATCTCAGGGCCGAGGTTTCCATCATAAGAAAAAGAGGAAGAGGTTCGATCAGCCGTCATTTTCTGATCCAAGTTAGCAGTCTGGTTCTTTTGTTCGACCGCATCTGGATTTCGTTACTTTTTAGTCGAGGCTATGTTCCAAGTGTGGTGGCAGTCATCCGGGTGTACCATGCTCTTTGCTAGTTGTGTGTTACTGTTGTGATCAGTTGGGGCACATTTCTCGAAACTATCTGTCGAGGCGGCAGACGGTGCAGTTCTCGCAGACTTCACAGTTGCAACAGCCACAGTTCCATCTTCTACCGCCGCCTCAATCTCAACCGATGCAGCTACCAGCTTCCTACTGCCCAAAGATACCATGGGAATCATCGTTGGCCAGCGTAAGGCCTACATCCTGATGGATAAGGGCGTGCGGCTGACTGACCACACTGGCGACTTCTCCCCCGCGGCCCATGGGGACTTGTATAATTTGGCGGCCAAGAATTTATCCTCAGTTGCAAGGGCTTTCGGCCTGTGGGGATACCACTTCATTAGGATTGCTTGGTAGTTGACGGAGAGTGACGTCGAGTGGAAGAAGTTGGAGGCCCAACTCCACAAGCTCACAGGTGAGCGCGCCAAGCTCTGGGAGCGCCTGGAGTCACAAGGGCATGCCTTGGTGGAGGCCGAGCGTGATTGAGACACTTTCCAAGTCCAGATCTAGATGCTAGAGACATCCCTTCGTAAGGCAGTTGAACGGGCCGATGTAGCTAATGCCCGGGCGATCGGGCTATGGGCCTTCATGGACGCGGCCTAAGAGAGGGCCCAGGCGACAGAGGCCCGGGCCGATAGGTTGAAGGAGGCGATGGCCACCTTTGGCGTAGAGGCCGTGGAGTGCTTCCAGTCGTCCTCTGAGTGCCAGGACGAGCTGAATGCGACTGCAGTTGAAGTCTACAGTCTGGGAAGGGGGCTCGGCTTCCAGGAGGAATGGCTATCCGCCCTTCAAGTTGCTGCTGACAACCTGGGCATCCCGGTGCCATCCTTGCGCCTCCGCTGATGCCATTTGAGCCTGCGGCTAGCTATGGCGAGGAGGAGTCGAGCATAGCAGAGCACGTCGTTGGGGCCGAGCATTCGATGGAGAGAGAGTTGGTTGATATGACTGACGATGTTCCACCCTCTGCAGTCATTCCTGAGGGCTTGCCCATGGCTCAAGACCAGGCACCGACACACGTCACTGAGGAGGCGAGCACTTGAGGGAGTGCTCGCCAATACTTATATCTTGTCCTTCTCTCTCTCTCTCTCTCTCTCTTTTTGTAGTCAGGGTATGTCCAAACTAGCGTGGCCCTTTTTTGTATCTTTTTGCTTGATAATGATGACTTGCTCTTTCTTCGCAAACTCTGACTATCTGGATTGCCGTGTACTTTCCACGTAACCCTCCAGCTTTCTTTTCTCTGCTTTAAACCTTCCTTGGGATATGAACCTACGACCGCAGTTACATTGAGGGATGTGAGAAGGCACGATCTTCAGGATCCCATCGCTTCAGTTTCCACAGAGCCAGGAAGTCGTAAGGACCTCTTTGCCCCTTCTAGGGGCTTCATCTTCTTCCTATAAATGGTGACCCTGTGGGGAACCCTGAGGCATCCCAAGTTCCCTCAGCAGTTGAAGGCACGTTCAAGGAGATGTCATCCGAGAAGTTTGGTTCTTCATCGGAGGAGGCCCCTATAAGCGGCTCTGCTTCCAAAAGGAAGCCTTGCCGGAGCCAGATCAGTTGTCGAGGGAAGGCAGCAGTGGCGTCGTTTCGGAAGAATACGGACAGGGATACCTACAAGGGTGGTAGGACACATTAGTGAAGGTGAACCGCCTATTTTGTAATAAGGGGGTGTTGAGCCTCCAACCCGACATGTTCCATCCTAAAGAGATGAGTAACCGCTTCTACCCCCTCCCCTTATCAATAAAATTTTTTTTTCTGCAACCTTTCTTTGCATGATGGACGCTTGAGCTTTGTGTTGTGTGGTTGCTACTAATGGATTCATACCTTCCCTAGATGCGTGAGTCAAATGAAGGATACCATCTATCGCAGGTAGGGATTACCTTTACGAAAGAGAGTTCTTCCCCTATAAGTAGCAAGGTTTGTCGATGGTTCTAAGGCATCATGTGCCGCCATCCCCTTAGTCTTTGTAATCGTCATGGCTCAGCGACCTCCCAAGTCCATAGTGGAGAGGGAAACCCCAAAGCTCCTGATGCTTTTGCTATTGTCGTGGCAGGGGCGGACATTTCTCCTACTGGGTAGGTACATGAAGCTCTAGCAACTCTGCCACTGCCCGTAGGGGCTGAAGGGGGAGGCACTGTCGCCTAGTTTGCACTGACTCCGGCCACTTCCCATGAACCGCTTGACTTGGATGGTGACTTCACTCGGGGTTGGATGGATGGCCACCGTGATGGCTTTATTGCAGTTATGGCCTTAGTGTGCCCAACTCACTACCCAGATTCTCCATGTTGATCAAGTGAATATGTAGATAGCGACTAAGGGTTCTTGTATCAGCAATAAAGCATGATCTTCTTCTTTCACTTCATCGTTTTCCTCTCATGTTATTAGCGCCATGGTATGAACATTGTATGTACTTTAGCAAAATCATCCGTGTGTGGAGTGTTCATGAGAGTAGGTAGACCCGTCGTCAAATCTACCTCTAGCGTGCGTGAACTAGGTGTACGTCCTGCTTCCTGGGAAGACCACAACTTTTACTTACCTTGAGGGACTACGCTATCTTTGAACAATCATAGATAGGCGTACGTCCTTTTTTCCAAAGAGGGGAAGGACTCTCGTTTACCTTTGGCTAGGTGTACATCCTGCTTCCTAAGAAGGCCAGGACTCTCACGTGCCCTTAGGGGCTCAAAAGCCATCATTGAATGGTCTCAGAGGAGCGTACGTCCTCCCTGAAGAGGAGAGGATTATTGCTCGCTCTAGGGGACTCAGGAGTCTCCCTTTATTTCTGAGGGCGTATGAGTGCTCACTTCTTAGAAGTTTGAAAGCTACCATCATTTCTGAGAGAGCATGAGTGCTTGTCCCTTGGGAGCCCAGAAGCTACCATCGTTTCTGAGAGAGCATGAGTGCTCGTCTCTTGGAAGCTCAGAAGCTACCATCATTTCTGAGAGAATATGAGTGCTCATCTCTTGGAAGCTCGGAAGCTACCATAGTTGGGCTCGGTGGGCAACTGGCAATGATTCCCTGAACTAGGTCTTGGAATGGTGAGGAGGAGCAACAATTTACTGATAAAATGATATGAGATTTACATAATTCCAAATCTTGGGGACTTCTTGCCCATCCAGTATCGTCAGCCTATACGTCCCTTTTCCGAGCACTTCTATCACTTGATGTGGGGCTTCCAAGTTTGGAGCCAGTTTCCCCATATTGTTCTGGGTCCGCCACTCTAGCTCATCGCAGCACGAGGTCTCTAGGGAGAAAGTGGCATTCTCTAACATAAGCATTGTAGTATTGGGCCAATCTTTGTTGATAGGCCACGAGTCTCAGCTAAGTGTGCTCCCTGCTTTCTTCGAGCAGGTCCAGATTTTCTCGCATCGCCAGATTATTTCTAGCCTTGTGAAACTGGCTAACCCGTAACGTTTGGCTGGATATCTCAACTGGAACAACTACTTCCGTTCCATATTTGAGGTGGAAAGGCATTTCCCCCTGTGGCGGTCTGAGCAGTCGTTCGGTGTGCCCATAGGACACTCAAGATGGAATCAACCCAAGACTCGCCGGCCTACTCCAAGCTGGTCTTGATGCCATGAAGGATCATTCTGTTGGCGGTATGTGTTTACTCAGAAGGACTTGAACCTCAGACAACGACGTTGGATGAAGTATATGAAGGATTATGACTTCGCCCTGTCTTATCAGCCGGGCAGGATGAATGTCATCGTCGATGCTTTGAGTCGGAAGGTCACGGTCAGTACCTTGATGTTGAGGAAGTGGAGGCTCTGGGAACAAGTGCCCGAAGAGTCTTTCAGGCTTAAGATTCCCCAAGAGCCAGGGTTAGCGGTGCTCGCGAGCCTGACTGTCACCCCTGCTATCTGCCGTTAGGTGACAGAGGCTCAGTATGCGGACCCTGAGTTGCCCCAGATTTTAGCTTTGGCTGATGTGGTGCTCGGCGAGGACAGTGCTGTGAGGTTCTATGGCAGGCTGTACATCCCAGCTAAGGAGCAGGTTCATCGTGCAGTGTTGTGTGAGGCTCATGGGAGTAGGTACACCGTACACCTGGGGGCGACAAAGATATATCAGAACTTGCGGAGGCAGTTCTGGTGGCCTGGCATGAAGAGAGATGTTGCCGAGTTCGGGGCCAGGTGCCTGACCTGTTAGCAGGGGAAGACGGAGCATCAGCGACCGGGAGGTGTGCTTCAGCCCTTGGAGGTTCCCATGTGGAAATGGGACCGCGTGACCACTGATTTTGTGGTGGGCTTGCCGAGGACTCCGAGTGGGCATGATAGCATTTGGTTACTCGTGGATCGGTTGATGAAAATGGCTCAGTTGTTACCGATTAGGGTCAGCTGGAGTGTGCCCAAGCTAGAACGTTTGTATGTGGAGCAGATCGTACCCTTGCATGGGATTCCCATTTCGATCGTGTCGGATCGAGATCCACATTTCACATCTGGTTTTCGGAGGAGTTTCCAGAGGGCTCTAGGCACCGAGCTAGCTTTTAGCTCGGCGTATCATCCTCTGTCGGACGATCAGTCAGAGAGGACCATCTAGACTTTGGAGGACATATTGAGGTCATGTTGTCTGGAGTGGCAGGGGAGTTGGTTTCACCACCTACCATTAATGGAGTTTGCCTACAACAACTCCTATCATTCGAGCATAGGGATGGCTCCCTATGAGGCGTTGTATGGGCATCCATGTTAGACTCCACTCAATTGGTTTGAGGTTGGTGAGCGTGTTTTGACAGGACTGGAGTTGGTGCAGTAGTGTGTGAATGTCGTGCACCTGGTTCGTCAGAACATGTTGGCGGCCCAGAGTCGGCAGAAGAAATTGGATTAAAATCCCAAGATTGATGCCTCTGAAAAATGGCATTAATTAATTGACGCCCTGTAAGAAGGCGTGGATCATTATGAATTTTCTTCCGAAAATAATGATTAAAACTCAATTTTGATGCCTCCGAAAAGTAGCGTTAATTAATTGACGCTTTGTGAGAAGGCGTGGATTCCTTACAACCATTCTGATATTTCCAAAAATAGCGCCTCATAAATGGTCATGTCTTGATCATCTGACGCCTTCAATCACGCCGTTATTTCTAACCGCCATTACCCATCGAATCAATCATTCCACCTCATTTATTGCCTTGACGACGGTTCAAGCGACTGCTCAAATCCCAACGCAAAGTGAAATGACGCCTTGGTGCTAGCCGTTAAAAGTAAAAACAACGCCTTTAGGGCCGTCGTTGATTGTAATTATTTTTAGAATTCTAAAAACTAAATCAAACAACGCCTTTGTTTGTGAGCGTCAATATAACAAATAACGTCCTTGTTCAAGCCGTCAATTTGTTTCGAATTCCATGCACAAAACTCCCACTATTTCCTTTCCCCGCCCCTGCTACCTTTTATTCGTCCCTCTTACAACTGCCCTAGTTTCCCTTTCTCTGCAACCCCCGAAACCCAAGTTTTCCCCATCCTCCGTCTCCGTCCTCTGGCTTCCATCTTCATCACCATGATCGGACCCAACAAATGCCAGCGTGTTACGGCCCCAGAGGTGGTGGACCTCGGCGAGGAACACGGCGACGTTGAGCAACCCCCTGCGGCGGCCAGTGAAGAAGTACCCGTGGCGGCACTTGGCGAGGCCAAGGGAGAGGAAGAAGACACCGAGGGGGATGAAGGTGAAGATGGAGAAGAAGAAGATGATGAAGAAGAAGGAGAAGGCGATGGTGACGGCGAGGAAGCTGGAGAAGAAGGCGACGGTGAAGACGAGGAGGAAGAGGCCCCTCGATGGCCAATGCGTGGGGGTCACGCACAGCCTGAGCACAGTAAGGTAGGTGCACGCATTTTATTATTATTATTTTTTCTTTTCATATTTTTATGGTCCTCGGTGGTGAGAGGTCGCTAGAAAACCCTGTGACCCAACAAATGACACCCACAAGGGGTGTTGTTAATTAAAATAATGACCTGCAACAAGTCGTTAATTCTTTTAATAATTTCTGAAAAAAATGCCCTAGCCCAAGCATGCTTATGTCATTTTTTTTGTATATTGGCCTCTTCTTCAACGCCCATGGCCTCTCCAGCTTCTCCTTCAACTTCCTCAGCCTCTACTGGAGCCGTGGGGTCTTCTTCCTCCATAGGTTGGGTCGCCGCCGCCGCCGTCGCCTCTTTCACCGATGAGCTCACCGATGGGGAAGCCGTGTCGCGTTCTGCCCTTGCCTTCACCTTCTGGACCGCTTTTCTCTTTTTCCCTTTCTCACGAGTCATCTTGGCTGGGAGAGTGTCTCACCGGAGCTCGTCGCCGGAGGGAGGAGAATGAGAGGATTTTGGAGGGGTTTTTGGGTGGGTACGGAATGATTTGAAACAAATGAGGGAAAATGAGGGTCCATTTGTTTTTTAACAACCCAGGAAATTTAACGGTCTGTCGAGCAGCCGTTATGTTGGGCATAATGCATGGCACCTGGTCTGCCATGTAACTGGGTCATTAATTGTTGAAATTTTGAATCAGTGGACTTTGACGGGCTCCATACAGTCAGTTATTTTGCTATATGGCGCACATTTATGAGTTTGTTAAATGGTTGGCTTATGTTTTATCCTATTGAAAGATTATACCTTGATTGATGAATTATTGTTATTATTATTGGCTAACCACCCTGTTGCAACAAGCCAAATTATGAAATGCCATCATGGAAATCATCCGCTCGCCCGCTCAGGTAAGATAGGTATTGTATCTCGTTCCTTTATCCCTCAATGCATTACTATATGTTAAATACATTATATAATCTCGAGAACCGGTTGGTCATTCATATGCCCCAGGATCTGATGTTCCCCTCAAACAAAAACGATGATGATCTAGGTGCACATATTTAATCGTTGGATAGGCTGTTAGGTTGAAAAAGTTTGGGGACGATGGTTTTATCTTGCACGTCGTGGTTGCAGATGGTGTCCTGACCCTAGTTTCTTCAGTCTAGCAGTACTATTCTCGAGTATCTTGTTATTTTATCCCTTTCTTGGCATTCGTTTTAAGATTTCTTTTTCTTTAGCCTAGCATGCAGCATACGCATCTTTGAGCATTATCGTGCTTCATCTGTCTGAGGTATCCCAGTGATAGTGAACAGCTATGTTCGTAATCTCAAGTAAGGAGAATCATTCCACTCTAAGTCAGAAAGTTTTCGTCGGTCTACTCACTTGGTCTGGTTAGCTGAAGGTTCATATCTGGAGTTTAGTTAATTATCTCTTTCCTTTCCGTTGCTCCGGCCGCTCATCCCTTCCCCTTCCCTAGGATCCCCATTAACCCACCATTAAACCCACTTCAAGACCCAAGGAGGGAACCCCTCTTCCCTCCCCACCATTTGTGCCCCCACCACTTCCCCTTCTCACCAAGTCCGCCCCACACCTCTCCCCCCCTTGCTACTACCACAGCTCTCTCTACACCCCTCCATCAATCCCAGCAACCCTCCTCCACCTCCTACAGCCATTAGCCCTGACCCCTTGACAATCCCATCACCCCCCACTACACCTATCACCCTCTTGCACACCCAGTTCACAGGCAACAGTAAAAGATCCAGCTTGTTGACTATGCTCCGGGGCCATACGGCATCATCAGGAAGTGTACCATACATTGACAGAAAGGTCTTCAAGTCAGATTCGACTGCGAGATGATCCCACCTTCATCCGAGTTCGAGGCGGTCCGAGAGGTCCATTCTCGTCAGAGTGTGCATCTGGCATCCAAGCGAAGACTAGAGCGCCAGTTCAAAAGCTGCTACATCCACACCCCAGCTCCCCTTGGTGCGTCGTTTGGCTGGGACATTCCTCTACCTGTCCTCTGTCCAGCACCGCTGGCAGCACCTCGTTCGGAGTCCGGAGGTGTCAGTTCTGAAATTTCTCTCCCAAGTGCGCAGGTCAGTCCACTCAGAACCAGCACTGATCCCATGTCACTGTTCACCCTCTACCTCTCTGCTCTGACCTCTTCTGGAGGCGTTCTTGGTTGGAGATTGAAGAATATTCGTAGACGGACATGTCCACTTTAGTCCCACACCATTCTGACTCCGGGAGTGCTCGTGACGACATCATCTTCCTGCTGTTGCACCCTGAGAACAGTCCCAGTAAGAGTAGAGCCACCCTGCCCCAGAGTCAGCCACGACTAGTGACGACTCCGGATGGTTCCCCAAAAATTCTGGAGACTTCCTGAACTAGACAATGATGTATTAGCGCTGGTTTTGGCATCATTCGAGTTTGCTACAGACCGTGGCGTTGTCAATAGCGACTATTGGTCAGTTTATTCCAAAAGCTGGCAGAACTGACCGAGTTATTTTCCCGATAAACTAGTGATCTTCATGATGGAGGCATCAGCACTACCTCCCTTTGGCTCGGGTCATCCACACACCCGAGATTGGATTGAGCTCGAGCATCCCTGCGCTGTCGAATCCGATGCCGAGTCATGGTGGGCCACGTCTTTATGAGCCACGGCTGTCGCGGCCACGTGCCCTCTATTTTGAGGACTACGAGTCTGATAACGATTACGAGGGAAATGGCCGACACAGGCATGGTCACCGACCACAAAGGGATGATGAGGATGACCAGATCCTCAAGACCGTTCGTGCGGACCCTCCCACATTTGATGGGTCCAAGGCTTTGGACCCGAAGGTCTTTCTTGATTGGGAGGCCAACATGGATCGTTACTTTGAGTGGTTCGAGATGACGGACCATCGAAGGGTCAAGTATGTCAAAATGAAGTTGCTGGGGCAAGCATAAACCTACTAGAGCAATTTGGAGAGCTTGCTCTTTCAGCGTCATGAACGCCAGGTTGGTTCTTGGGATGAGATGAAGGACAGGCTTAGGCGTAAGTACCTTCTTGCCACATACCGTCAAAGGCTCATTGATCTGTGGTAGAATCTCACCCAAGGGGATCGGTCCGTATTGGACTACATCGCGGAGTTTGATGAGTATTTTTTACAATGTGGTGTCATAGAGGAGAGCACCATGCCCATCTCACACTTCCGTCGTGGTTTGCGGCCCCGCTACCAATATGAATTATTTCATCGTAATGTGACCACCTTGGAGGACGCATACCAGGTTGCTCTTGAATTGGAGTAGTTCGAGTCAGAGTTCGCTCCCGTCCAGCGTTCGGGGATCACTTATCAGTGTGGGACCGGCCCTCGTACCACGCCCAACTCCTATAGTCGATTTTCAGTGGCCCGCCCTCTGAAACCCCCTCGACAGACCCCCACTACTCCTAGGCCCCGTGCCTTCCCTCCGAGGGACCCTCCCCCTCACCTGCAGGCACCCGTCCTTGCCCCTCAGCCTTATCAGCCTGCCGCACCGACTTGGCCTCTTCTTCCCACACCCCCGTCCATCGAGAGGACAAGGGTAAGGGGCCAATGATTAGTGGAACATCTCAGGGCACCGGGACACGAGACCGTTGCTACACTTGTGGCACAGTTGGCCATTTCTCGAGCAAGTGTCCCACACGGGAATCACTTGTTATTGCTGACACGTTGGCCCGTGACCCCACGCCCGAGTTGGTGCCAGTCAGTTATGAGCCGGACCAAGATCTGGTGGAGGAATTCTTTGATGAGCTGTTGGAGGGTGAGCATGTTGACATCCCTGGTACCCAGTATCAGGATGATGTCTAGTTGGGTGTAGTCAGGTGCATCCTGACCCAACCTCAGGTGAGTGATGACTGGCACTGGTGTAGGGTGGACGGCACCACTCTGTTCTGGTGTAGCCAAGGCCGGCCAAGTAGCACCTTGTAGGAAGTATTAGAGTTGATGACGTGGAACTGGACCTTGGTGGTGAAGTCCCCGAAGGACAGGTCGAATTCTGCAACCCCCATGGGCACCTCGCATTTCTGGTTAAAGCCAGCAATCTTGGCGTTCTTCACTTTGACCAGGTGCACATCAAAGTAATGCTTTTGGTACACTCGGTAGGGAAGTATGTTCACTGCTGCCCCTGGGTCGATCAGGACCCTGTTGATAGGTTGTCCATTCAACTGCCCCTTCATGTAGAGCAGCCTATTGTGACAGCAGGTGGGCAGAAGCATGTCATCCTCCGTGAAGGCCACGGCTACTTCTGATGACATCTCCACCAGACAGGCTTCAAGGTGTGCTGGCGTTTGGAGTGCAGTGATGATGGCTTGCCGTGTTTCTTCATCTAGGGATAGCATCTGCCAGACGGTGAATCGGGTCGGGATCTTCTTGAGGTGCCTGACTATCCGGTCGGCAGCCCGAACCTTGAGCAGCTTCATTTCTTCGGCCTTGCCGCATCTGCCCCGCCCTGGGATTGGGGCGTTGGGTCAGAGGATGCTTGGTCTACTGGGTCTGATGCGGTTGGTGGAGCCTGCGGGGTCGATTAGGCTTCCCCTTTCTCTTGTATGAATTCGGCGAGGTTGGAGACGCCGTCAAATTCTTCTTCCGGCTGAGGAGGGGTTGCTGCCGATGGAGCCGGGAGGCTGCTTGCTACTTTGGCCGGCCGGGGCCCCTGTGGGCGTGGCTGCCCTCCAGATCGGGCCATCAAGAATTCGGTGAATGAGGGAGTGCCCCGACTTTTGGGTCCATCGGGGTAGAGTCCCGATGGAGGAGGGACCTCTGCGCCTCGAACCTTAGGCTCGGGGACTTGGTATGGTTGCTCCCTCCTGAGCAGGATGTTGCGGTCAGCCGGAGGAGGGCGTCCCCATTTCCTTCCCGATCTGGTGGCATGCTGGGAAGTGGATGCTTCAGCCTGATTCGCCTCCGCTAGTTCATAGGGTGTCCCTTGTTCTTCTTCCTCTAGAGAGAGGGTAGTGTCGAACAGTGCCGAGAGGGTGTTGCAGGCGACGATGACCTCCTTTTTCTTCTTATTTTTGGGTCTTCTCTTCTTCTTCTTCTTTTCTGCAGTGGCCGGTGGCTGCTCTTGAGGGAATCACGTGTCACTTATGCTGATTGTAGGGTCGAACTCCTTTATTGGATCTGGACTTAAGTTAAGGGTTTCGAATCCTGTAGTATTGACCTCACTAGCAATAGCTGATATAACTGCATCGACCTTTAACTTAGTGCATCGAGGTACTATTCTAATTCTCTAACCTTTTGGCTTAAGGCAGTGCTGCTTCGACCTTCTTTTGCTACTGCTGCTACTGCTAATGACCAAGAAATTCAATTGAATTCTATTGACTTCAGGTGCTTCTGATGTCTTGAAGTCTTCTGACTTGGAGAGTTAGACTGACTTGCTGAACTTGTGTTGAAAGTGAATTGCTGTGTTTGAGCTTGCTGCTGCTGCTATGGTGAATTGCTATAGACTTGACTAATGGAGCCCTTGAGTTCCTTTTGATGCGGGACAGGTGTGGCTCGGACAGACAACGCAACCTTGGACTTGCTATGTTGATCGGACTCACCTGGGATAGACGCAACCAGCAAGACACAGACAATATGAACACCTCGGCGTGACTCCAAGGAGCTCCAAAAGAGGAGAAATGTCATCAACAAGAAGCGCAACTTATGACTCATCCCTAGCGATAGAAGCACGTGGATCTGCACGATTGAGAAACTAGCATGAGTCAAGGGTGGTCTACACTCCTGCGTGCCGGATTGGGCCACTGGATGGGTCACATGATCGCTCTCTGACAGAGGTTATGGATTTGGCAGTGAGCTAGTAAACCTATCTTATGCAAGTGTGGCATTCAACATATACTAAATAAGCAAGCGACAAGGGAGAAGCAGAGATGTACCTCCACGCTTGGGGTGTGGGGAAGAGTTTCCCTGCCAAGAATCGTAACTCCCGGTATAAATCATATAATTAATTACAGCATGATAATTATGGTCCACTCCACGCAGGGAGGTAAAAGGTCACAACAGCGGTCCGGGAGTGCCAATCCTAGGTTGACGGGTAGCGGCTCTGGATCTGCAATTTCAGACTGGTAGGACAGCAAGCATGAGCGTCCAACGGGACGTCAGTCTTTGGGGATCTTATAAAGGCCGGGGTTCACCAGGACGCTGGTGGAGGGTCCCTGGTTGACCTCTGGGAGTGGCAGTCACTGGATCTGCTATGACGTATTTTCTAAGGATTTAACTTGTGACCTCCTTCTACAGGCCTGTCTCGGGACAGACCTGGACAGTCCTGCACACTCCGGCGAAAACATTGGTGCTTCGAAGTACGTGTGACAGTGCTCTTTTACCAGTCTGTACTTTTGCACTCGTGTTTTGAGTCTCTGTATCTTGTGAGCCTTCACTAGTCGTAGCCTTACATCACGTTACGGTGTGACAGCTCTTGTAGCAGGGCACTTTCCCGATATATGGTTCTTAAGCTAGTACCGTGGGCTCCCGTTCCAACCGTAGTGTCCTTCGGAGGGGGAATACTAGCAAGAGGCCTGGCTTAGGCAGTGGGCCAGTGTGTGCACACGTGGTCAGGGGCTTTGGACTGACGTCGACAGGCATTCCCCTGTATAGTTACACGCGATGGTACTTTGGTTCTGGTTCTGACAGTGTCTTGGTCTCGGCCTAGTCCTTGTAGTAGGGTATGTGGACAAGACACTAATAGGCGCAACATAAGATGATAGTCAACGCAACTAGCTGTTCTTCTAGTGAGAGGTATACCAGTCACGTGGCACGTGACTCTTCGCGGCTCTCTTCATGGTTCTTGTGCATCGTGACCTTCTGGGTTAGCCCTCTCATGGCTACACTTGAGGTCAGTGTCCTGTCGTATGCATGACATTCTAGTCATGTGTGGGACAATGTGCACGATGTTCTAGTCGTGTCATCTGGGCCTACGTCTGTCTAGATTTTTCCTAAGTTTCTTTGTCTATTTTGCAGGCCCCTTGCAGTGTCAACAGATCGGCAACTCTTGACTTCGTCAGCTAGAGTCACCTTCATGTTGCTGCTTGGAGTAGTTTGGGGTGTCGAGGTTAGTTCGGCAATCACTTGTCTGGTACGATTTCTTCCCCTCTCCTTACATTGTTCCCTACTCCTGCTCCCTATCTTTCTTTTACTGCTTTTCAGCATAATGTTATAGCTTTGTAGTTTAGTTTTCTTACTTTACTACCTGTTGTTTTACTTGTTTCGTGTTATTGCGTGTTTTCCAGTGGGGATCCGTGTGACCCCTACTGAGCCAGTGACACGAGACTCACCCCTACATTTCAGGTGGGCCGTTGTTCATTCTGCTTCCGCGAGTCCTAGTGTGCGAGTTCGTAGCTGCCAGCTGGTACCTTTGTCGGGCTTCCCCCGACTTTCTGGGTACGTCTTTACTTTCTGTCAGCTATACTGTAGACTTGTTGTCTTCCCTTTGGACTGGACTCTGGTATATAATTGTTAAATGTAAAATGTTAATTAAAAAGTAATTTTATTTCTACTACTACGCTCTGATTGACTTGATCGTTGTAGACATCGTCACGCCACTTCCGAGTTATCTTCCGCGCTCGGGGCGTGACAATGGCTATGAAGTTCTATGGGAGAGAAAATTCCTATCAGGGAGAGAATTGGATGACGTCTTGGTTCTCTTCTTTTTCTTCCTGGTTCTTCAACACGATCTCAAGAGGAAACGATGAACTTGCTTCACGACTTTCAAGGAAACTTGATGAAGCTTCTATAGATGCTATCTTCCTTGCTGTGAGACCTCCTCGGATGAAGAAGAAGGTCTGTTGCCCTTTTTGTTGCGGTCACTCTAGCGACAGGATGAAGACTATGTCTCACCCAGGAAAAGAACGTCTTCTTCCATTTTTGGTTCCTTCTTCCTTGTTGACCCTCTTCCCTTTTTCTCAGCAAAAAATTGGAGTACCTATGTCTGCCTCTCTCTTGTTCTCGAAGTTATCTCCCACTGTATCTACTTGCCAAAAACCATGCACTGGACGTAGCAGTCACACTGCTCACTCTGCTTCAACAACTCCATGTACTTATCTTCCGTGTGTCCCATGTTTGTGGGTAGTTGGGGAACCAAATCTGTAAAAGGACAACCACCTAGAGGATTATTCTGCTACCCAGTCAGATCCTCTACACTTGACGGCTTCCAGAATGTTTTTCAAGAGTGATCACATCCTCCACGACGGGTTACGGATCTTGAAAAGTAGATGCGGTGGGTTTTAGATCAATTCTAGGTGCACATGAAGGTGTCGACACTTTCAGACAAGGTGTCGGTACATCTCGTTCAAAACATGAAGAGACAAGGCTTCCAAGTGAGATAGGTCGACAGTTCGATGGCTAAGTGTCGACACATGTGTCACCCTTGCATGCGACTCTAGCCTCTGTGTCGAGACTTCTCTTGGAAGTGTCGGGACATGCGCGCCAGACAGAGATGAAGCCCGTTGCACTGAACCCAAGGTGTCGGCACTTTCTCCATAGGGTGTCGACACCTTGCTCATGCCAGAGCTCAAATAGAAATGGTTAAAGGATGGTTTCTTCATGAAGTGTCGACACGTCCAGATGATAGGTCGACACTTGAGTGTCCTTTACTTGAGCTTGTCCAAAACACGATTGAAACAAAATCATTAATCACACCACACGGATTCAATAATGAACTGTGATTTGTTATCATTAAAACCAGGGGACACAACATTCTCCCATTTTTTGATGTAATCAAGTTTAATGAAATTTGGGCAGCATCTCCCCATACCCAGAGGGTCACGGGGGGGGGAAGCGGAGGCATACCCACGGAATTGGGGTAGGCTCCTTAAAATCAGGTGGCACGGCGGTGGCCGACAGACCCAAATGGATGGAAAACCCCGAGGGCTAGCCTACGAGAGGCACCAGTAATCCGTGGGCCAAACCACGATTGAAAGGGATGGCCAATGAGGGAGGAAACCCCGAGGACTAGCCTGCGAGCGGCACACACCCATGGTCACCACTAGTTCCCTTAAGGACAGTGTATTTAATGTTGGGGTAAGAGCCCTATTTGTATTCACTCTCTGGTGGTCCATAGGGATGCATGCCATAAACGGACAGGACCCTTTGACCAAAAGGTGATTCAGATATTTCAATAGGAAATGTTTCCCCTCCCCAGGGCATCAAAGCTGCCATTCTCGAAATAATAAAGCACGATAATGTAACTCTTGTAGAGAGTAGAAGGGGTATAGTAGAGTAACATTCAGGGAGCTAGCAGGTTAACATCACGAGGAATTAATAGGTTAGGACTCACGGAGTTAGCAGGTTAGCACTCACGGAGTTAGTAGGTTAGTATGCGAATTATATAGATCAAGACAGAGGGAGCAAACACTCAAACGATTGGCGGGCGACGAGTGGCCCTACCCAGTATCCTTGCATACAGGTTATAGGGATGGCCTTGTTCACTCTAGCTTGTAGGTGAGCGCAGGGAGACATTAAGGAGGCCAGTCCCGAAAGGGGGAAGACGGAGATACACATATGAATGTGTTTCCAACAATAAAATTGGCAACGGGCGTGTAGCATATCTAGCATAGCCCTCACTATAGCGCAAAGAGCCCTAGGGAGGGGATACCATTATTATGGCCCATGGACCATTCCAGGGTGTATTCGACGTCAGAGGGGGGAACCAGTCGGCGATTAACTATATTCAGGAACGAAAGTAGTAGAAATAAAGAGGGGTTCAAACACAGCTCATGAGATAATGAATTTCACATTCGGCTCGTCGTTGTCGTGCGGGCTCATTCCATTACACTTTCACATTCAGGCGATGAAGAGGAATGAGAACAAAAAGAGTAGCAGGATCCACTAAGAAAGAAATTGAGAAGGGGTGCAGGCTCATATCATCGCTTGTTTCATTACAGGCTATAGAGGGAAGATTTACAGAGAGGAGAAGGGAAGAGAAAAATTCATTATCATCATAAGCCTTATCCCATCCATCCAGGGTTGGCTAGATCTAACAAAGAAGACAAGAATTTGGCTAAGTATTTTGACCAGTTACTTGCCCGATGCCAACCCTTTCTAAAGTGATACCAAATAGCTGACAGGATAACTTTGAATAGGAGAAGGCCTGTCAAAGTCCCCTAAGGCCAGTTGGCAGGTAGAAAACTACCTTTTTGGTTATGTGATTGAAGCTCATGCAACCAGAGAGCAACCCTCGAAGGGATCATTGATGAGATTTTTGTATTCTATCAATTAATTCTGATCTAGATATTCTCACATCGAAGATATGTTTACACACATATCCATTACCTATATATGATACACAGGCTCATGACTTCAGGTGTCAATACTGAGATTCATACCATCCAAAAGAATCAATATGCATTTAGTGTACAGCTTCATTTAATATTTCTAAAAATTTGCAAAGTATCAATATGTATTTGGTATTTACTGTGCAGATCCATACCATCCAAAAGAATATGTTCAATAGATACATGTCAATGCTAAGCCATTGTTGCTTAGAAATGGTTCAACAAAACTGAGCATAAGTCATCCATACCCATGAGATTCTATAGCATGCATGACTGGTGATGACTGATGACAACAGAGCACACATCCAAAACATCTCTGTTCAGGAGGACAGGAGGGGGGTAGTAGATAGTAGGGCCCTTCCATCTACTGACTTATGGCCTAGTGGGCAAGAATAAGACGTACAGGGGGGGCAAACGCCATCTGTTGAAAGTAGCTTGGCAGGAGGAGAAATTTTTTGTTATCTCAAGCAGACAGGGCGCATGGCACATGGACTAGCAGGTTGGTGGACTTTGTTTGTTGAAGACTAAGAGTAAACCCACCCACTCAGGATCAAGCCTGAATCACCAAGCCCCTCTTTGATAGAGGGATATCCCATGTTTATCCCGGAGATAAGTCACATTTTATCGATTTTTTAGTTTGATAGCGCAATAAAGTTAATCCGGTTACAATGAGGGATAACCCTCATATATCCCGGTTAAACTGACCCAACAAAACTGGTGGAACAATTTATCCCCCCATTTAACCCATTGTCTACCAAAATAAATGGCGTTAAACTCTGGGATAAATTAACTCACGAGGGATATCTCTCCATTTATCTATCCCTCTATCAAAGAGGGGCCAATAGCCTAAGCCGAGGGCAGGCCAAACATGTGTTGGACAGTGCACACCCCCAGGGTCTAGTGAGGTCCAAGAAGTAGGAACTGACCAGAACCCTGGATTGGTACCCGTCTGTTGACCCCATTATTTTTCTTGAGCCAATCAAGATGGAGGGAAAAATACGCCAGGCCCAACATGGCCCAGTAACGTCAGGTCCACTATAGCCCAATGTCACTAGGCCCGTAATGACCATCGCTAGTCGACTGACGGTCCAGGAACATGGCCCAATCGAGACCCACTCAGAACTGGCCGACCCACAGACATGATCCCCGTACACATGCGCCCCGGACGTCGTGAGATCCGCAACGGGTGGACGTTGCGACCACGATCACGGGGCTAACTCTGAAGAGCACCAGATCGCGCCCACATCGCCAAGATGCCCGCCACGATGCCCTTCCTCACAAAGCGGGTGAGTGGGCAACGGATGATCCGACAATTAGGCGGCGCACCGCTCCATTAACCACGCCCTCGCTAAGTCAGGAAAGGTATGACACTGCCACAACTACTATAAATAGGTCCTAGGCGGACCTACGGGGAGAGAGGGCTAGACATAGGGACACACACACAAACGGAGAGCCAGAGAAGGAATCCCACACATAAACGCAGAAAGAGAGATAGTGGCATAAAGTTCTCCTTCGCATTCAAGCCCCGACTCCTTCTCCAAGCACTCGCCCCCCATTTGAGCACTGGTTTGCTTCCCTTAGACCTTCTTCTCCTCCTTTTTGACTCTCCTGTTTTGCTCTCACGTCCGTTACTGACTTAAGGATTGGAGGGTTATCCCATGAAATCACATCCAGGGCTCCTTCTAGTGCTCCATTCGATGGTTGCAGGTTTTCTCGAGATAGTCAGACACTCTTTCCCACCAAATAAATCATAGAGGTGTAATATGAGGTCCAGGTAACACTTTTTAATCTCTACACTTTTGGCGCCGTCTATGGAAACTAAGCGGAAAGCCATGGCACTCCGTGGAAACTACGGCAATACTAGCAACCGCTAGGAGGCCCCGGGCTCCCAGCGGGGTTCTCAGAAAGCCTCGTCCACCTTACACCCATCCTGTAGCACTGCTCCATCGAATCTCGCTGCAAACGAACTAGCGGAGATGTGCCGCCAGATTCAGTTGTTGATGGTGACATACCAAGGTCTCCTCCATCAGCAGGTGGAGCAGGGCACCTCTCAAGAACGGAGGCACACCGACCGTGGCAGAGTCACGCCGGGTGCGCGAGCCTTCACTCCTCTCCGCCGTCCACACTCCTCGACCGTGCAGTCAGCCCCCACGGCGCCCTGCCAACCCGCTGCACTCCAACCCCAAGATGCCCCAGCGGCTACAACACTACGAGGAGGTCGAGCGCGAGCTTGAAGGTAAGATCCGCTACCTGGATGACATTCTCCAGACGACACGGACCAAGGGGTTGATCAACGACTACTCCAACTTTCATGCTCCTTTCTCCGGAGAGATCATGGAAGCGTCGATTCCCCCAAAGTTTCAACTGTTGCCGTTCACTCCGTACGACGGCACTACCGACCCCGCCAACCACATACACAGCTTCGAGTCCAACCTGGCGTTCCACCAGACATCAGACGCTGTCAAGTGTTTGGCGTTCGTCACCACCCTACGAGAGAACGCACGGACGCAGCTCGAGTCACTGCCCGCAGAGACCATTACCTCCCAACAACTCAAGAGGATGATCAAGGAAAACTTCCTCAGCTGCAAACAAAGAGGTCAGGATTGTCGTGAGCCTCCTTGCCATAAAGTAGGGCCGCAAGGAACCCTTGTGGGACTTCGTTGCCCGCTTCTGCAAGGAGGCCCTCCGCATTCCCCCCCTGGACGTCAGCATCGCCACGACAATGCTGACGTAAGGCACTCAAGATGCCATCCTTCGAAGACCCCTAGGGGTGGAGTCTCCTACCACGCTGATGGAACTCCTCGCCCTCGCCCAGAAGCACACCAGCTGCGAGAAGAGCAACGCAAGGTTAGGCCGAGCGGCCGGAGCCGATCAATCCGACCGCAAGTGACTGACCGAATCTCCCCACCATGAGAGGAGGAAACGCGAGCGCCATGATCTAGAGGGCCGCGACTGGGACGGGCCAAAGGAGAAAGCCTTCTATAGGCACTACACCCCTCTGACGACCCCTCCCGAGTAGATCCTCAAGGAGATCCGTGAGGAACCCTACCTCCGCTGGCCCCAGAAGATGAAGTATGATCCTCAACGAGGAATCGGAGAAGATACTATCGCTTCCACCGCGACCATGCCTCAATATTGCAAACTATGTCTAACTCAAGGATGCCCTCGAGGACCTGGTCCGCCGAGGGCTCCAAGACAAGTTCATCGCCAAGGCCGCCGAGCGACGATAGTGAAAGGCCAGCACGCCACCCCCCATCGATAACCAACTCAATAGAAAAGAGATCATGATGATTTTCGGAGGGCCAGCATCGAGTGGGAATAGCTTCAACAGGCGCCATACGTATGCCTCCCGAGTCAACCAGGTGGAATGCGACGACACCAGCCGCCACGACCCGCCTACTCGGATTCCTGCACGGGACGGCCTCAAAGAGCCTATTGTCTTTCAGACGAAGACTTAGCAAACATAACCACTCCACACTCCGACGCTCTAGTTGTTTCTTCAATTATCAATCAATGTACTGTGCGTCGTATTCATATAGATAATGGAAGTGGTTCAGACATCATTTCTTACGATTGCCTTGTCCTGATGGGTGTTAATCTCTCCCGCATCGCGCCATTGCACACACCCCTGTTTGGTTTCTCCAGCTCCACGGTCTACCCTGAGGGGCGGATCTCTCTTCCAATCACTTTCGGAACTACTCCAAGAGACGTGATCTTTGTGGCCGACTTCACAATCGTGCGAGGCATGGCTGGC
Source organism: Amorphophallus titanum (assembly GCA_024336825.1). Classification (NCBI taxonomy): domain Eukaryota; kingdom Viridiplantae; phylum Streptophyta; class Magnoliopsida; order Alismatales; family Araceae; genus Amorphophallus; species Amorphophallus titanum. Next base: position 19,299,205 of record JANBPO010006516.1, read on the forward strand.
TACAACACCATAATCGACCAATGAATCTTGGGGGTACTGAAGGGGGTCCCCTCTTCGTACCACCAGAAGCTGAAGTTCCCCACTGAAAATTCGAGGAGACTAGAGGGAATCCCACCAGTGCTACCTGATCTCCACTAAGGAGAGGAGCGTGGAAGACACCCCATCAGAGAAGAAGGCCAGGATGGATGAGCCCAGGCCAAGCAGAAGCATTCCGATAGAAGATCCCTTCCTCATCCAGGTAGGCGAAAACCCTAAACGCTCCCTGCGAGTTAGCTCGCTATTGTCTGAGGAAGAGAAGAGGGGATATCAGTGCTTCCTGACGGCAATTCATGATGTGTTCGCATGGTCTGAGGATGAGCTCCCCGGCATCCCTCCGGAGGTGATTACTCACCAACTGAAGTTGGATCCCAAATGTCGCCCAGTTCAACAGCATAGGTGGCATTGTAATCCCGAGCGACATGTGATCATCTGGGAGCAAGTGAGCAAGAAACTACACTCGACACTGCTCAGACCAACCCAGTACCGAGACTAGGTCTCCAACGTGGTTTTGGTCCCCCAGAGCAACAGGAAGTGGCGTATGTATGTCGATTATACCGACCTCAACAAGGCTATACCTAAGGACAACTTCCACATGCCATGGATCGACCAGCTGATCGATGCAACGGTCGGGCACGAGATGTTGAGTTTTCTGGATATCTACTCTGGATACCACCAGATCAACATGTACGGTCCCGACCAAGACAAGACCGCCTTCATCACCGACCACAACTTGTATTGCTACACTAGGATGCCTTTCGGTCTAAAGAACGTAGGAGCCATGTACCAGTGTCTCATCAACCACATGTTTGACTCCCAGTTCAGCCGCAATATAGAGGTCTATATAGACAACATGCTCGTCAAGAGCCTGTACGCGACCGACCACCTGGAAGATTTGGCAGAGACGTTCATCACCTTGCGTCGATGCAACATGAAACTCAATCTGAACAAGTGCATGTTTGAAGTGAGGTCGGGCAAGTTCCTCGGGTTCCTAGTCACTCACCGAGACATCGAAGCCAACCTGGAGCAGATCAAAGTCGAATTGGAGATGAAGCGACCAAAACGTGTGAGAGATGTGCAGAGCCTCACTGGCCGCGTCGCCGCACTCAGCCGATTCCTATCCAGAGCAGTTGAAAGGTGCCTCCCATTCTTCCGATTAATCAAAAAAGCTAGCAAGTCACCAGAGAAGAGAGGACACGTCGACTAGGATCAAGAGTGCGAGCGGGCCTTCGAGGATCTAAAAAGGTATCTCTCATTGCCACCGATTCTCTCTCAGCCCCTTCCTGGCGAACACCTATTCCTCTGTTTATCTGTGACACTAAGCATGCTCACCGGCGTGCACGCTCGAAAAGACGAGAGGGGTATGAAGCTAGTATATTACGTGAGCAAAGCCCTCTAGGGGGCGAAGTTTCGGTATTCGCAGACTAAGAAGTTCGCGTTACCTCTAGTCCAAAATCTCGACATCTCAGGGAGACTAGTGAAATGGGCCATAGAGTTCAGGGAATTCGACATTAGCTTCCGCCCAAGCACCGCCATCAAGGCCCAGGCCCTGTCTGACTTCGTCGCTAAATGCACGCTCCCTGACAAGGGAGGAGCTACTCGCTCATCTGGGCTTGCCTGGGAGTTGTATGTGGACGGGTCTTCTTATGCGAGCAGAAGCGAGACAAGCTTGGTTCTTTTGTCGCCGGACGGGATCGAGCTATAATATGCCCTGCGCTTCATTTCCTGACTATAAACAACGTAACTGAGTACCAAGCCCTACTGTCCAGCATCCAGGTGGCTAAGCATCTCAGAGCTCTCCACCTCCGTGCGTACAACGATTCATTGCTGGTCGCCAACTAGGTTCGCGGGGAGTACGAAGCCCGAGACCCATCCATGGTGAAGCACCTCCATAAGATCAGGGAGGTCTCTTCAGATCTCTCTCGCTTCGAGGTGGTACATATACCAAAGGCGGAGAACGCCCGAGCAGACGCCCTCTCTCGCCTCGCCTCATCCACGACGCTAGTGAGCTCTCGATTAGTCCTGATTGAAGAGCTCTAGTGACCGAGCATCGAGAAACCCGAGCCTCAGGTCAACGCCATTGACTATGAGCCGTCCAGGATGGACTCCATCCTCGATTACCTCCATCGGAGGCAACTACCTGAAGATCGCTTAGAAGTCGAGCAAATACGAGCTCGAGCGGCGCACTTCACCCTGGTAAATGGAAGCCTTTTCAGGCGTTCTCTGTCCTCACAGCTCCTAAAGTGTTTGTTTTACTGAAGCCGAGCAAGCCATCTGCGAAGTCCACGAAGGACTTTGTGGTAACCACGTAAGGGGACAAGAACACGCCAGAAGCCTACTCAGGCAAGGATACTGGTGGCCCACTTTACAGCAAGGTTGCCTTCAATATGTGCGGAGCTACAACCAATGCCAGAGGTATGCACACCAACATCATCAACCTATGACACAACTTCACACTCTGATAGGACCTCGCCGGTTTGCGCGGTGGGGAGTGGACATCTTAGGCCCCTTCCGAGAAGCTAAGGGGAGGAAGAAATTTCTCATCGTCGCCATCGACTACTTCACCAAATGGGTCGAGGCAGAACCTCACACGAAGATCACGAGCGAGACGTCCTGGAAGTTCATCCTGAACAACGTTATTTGCCGGTTTGGGATCCCACGCATCCTCACAATAGACAACGACTGACAGTTCGATAGCATTGTCGTCCGTGAGAAGTGCTCAGAACTTGGGATCTAGAATCACTACACCTCGGTGGGACACCCCCAAGCCAATAGGACTCTCCTTCATGGCATTAAGAACTGCCTGCAACAAGCTAGCGAGTCATGGGTGGACACCACACCAAGTGTCCTGTGGGCACACCGCACTACTGCTCAGACAGCCACCGAAGAGACTTCATTTCATCTGGCATACGGAGCTGAGGTAGTCATACAAGTCGAGATGTCCAATCCAACTCTAAGAGTCAACCAGTTCGATGAGGCACAAAACAATCAAGCGCTACGAGAAAACTTGGATCTACTAACGGAAGACAAAGATCGTGTCCGGACCCGACTGGTCACCTATCAACAGCGACTGTCGCAATACTACATTGCTCGGGTCAAAGTGCACCCCTTCTTCCCTGGAGATCTTATGCTACATTGTGCCAGCGTCACTGATCCGCGTGCAGCCGTGGGGAAATTGGCTCCGAACTGGGAAGGTTCATACAAGATTACAGAAGTGCTAGGAAGGGGTTCTACAGGCTATCATCCCTTGATGGCCGAGAAATCCCTCGTACTTAGAACTCTGTCAATCTTTAAGGCATTTTACCAATAAAAGAGTGGATTGGATTGCAATTTTGCTTTGAGGGCACCATTGGATGCCTAGGGGCATGGGGAAGGGTTTCCCCTTTGTTTCCCCATCACCCGGGGGTGATCGGGGCGTGGAATGGCGATTTCCGTCGTGATTTGCCATTCTCGATTTTTTGGGAAGAAAATGGCCCTAACAGGAACCATTTTTTGGCTCAGGCGGTCCTAAGAAGGATCACCTATCGACCAGGAAGTGTCGGTAGGGTACACAGTCAATTGACTGACCGCTTCACCCTGTGGCGGCCAAGAGGCTAACCGTTTTCGCCGTGGAGCCAACGTGACTCCCGAGGCATTTCTGACTATTGAGTTTTGACCGTTGCATAGTTCTGGGCTTAGCAGTCATGAGATGACCATTTAAACTAGTCTGGCGGTCCCAAGGGAGACCATTTCAGTCCCCAATGATCACAAGGTGACCGTTTCATGGCCCATGCAATTTGGTGGCTTAGCAGCCCAAGGGGGACCGCTTAGCTCCTGGAGCGGCCCATCGGTGGACCGTTCAGATCTTGAACGGTCTGAAGGAGACCATTTTTCTCCTTTGGGTGGCAGACGCTAGGCGACCGCCCCTCCTCCTCACACAGTCTAGTGTGGACAGTCTAACTCCTTGAGGTGGTCCAGAATTTGACCGTTTGTGCCAGGGACGGCCCAGAGTGGACCGCCTCCTGTGTGCTGTCCAGTCGGAGTCTATTTCTTATCGATTCGAATCCCGAGTGAGTAGATCTCGATCCACGTGCTGACCTATGACCCGACTGATGCTAGACATCATGTGGGGGCCATGTGTTAGGGTGTCGTGGGGTCCCGGGAGGTGGTGTTCTCAGCTCGTGTCACCGTGAGTCAGTGTCGGTACGAGGAGTGGTCCTTGTACTTTGTTCGGTTCAGGCATTACTTTCCATCGGCTAGAGAGTCTACTCCTTCAGCGACCCTCCACTAGTCGTAGCCTTCCAACACGCGTGTGGTCCCACCAGGAAGATGTGGCGAGGCTACCCGAGAGAGACGGCTTTAGGCTAGTTGCCGTGGACCTCCTACTGTGGCGGCTCGAGTCTGGGCCGGGAGGAAGAACCAGCTAGAGGGCCTGATGTAGCGTAGTCAGTCAGTGTGTGCACACGTGGTCGGGGACTTCGGATGCATGCTGACGAGCATGGCCCTGACTAGACCCTTGTTAGTGTTACTTGTGTGTGTCTTAGTTTCCACCTGGGGCGAGTAGGGAGACACGGCGGCGCGGTGTAAGTCGTCAGGGGATGCATCCAGCTGTGCTTCTAGTGAGAGGTACTCCTGTCTTGTCAGGTAGTGACTCTTAGATTTCCCTATGACGTGTGTCTCTGCTTTCGCACCATGAGATCGATGTCAGGCATAGTAGGGCTTTTCCATTTATTTATTCCTATTGTACCTGATTCTATGTTTTGAGTAGGAATCGCCTTTAGCTACTTTGCATTACAATTTCTAGTTTTACGAGGTAGGGGTCTGAGTGATCCCTACTGAGCCTTTTGTTATGAGGCTCATTCCCTGTATTTTTCACGTTTCAGGTGAGGCGAGGCTTCAGAGGAGCGCGTCTGAGGCTCCACATGGTTCTAGTGCCCAGGGTTAGTTGCCAGTCGCCAGAGCCGGGGTATGCCCCGTGTAGTTGTACTTCCCTTTCTTCACTGTACTAGTTGTGGACTACTATTGTATTATTAAACTGTTGTTATATTGTGGACCATGTAATTTGCTTAATGTTAATTCTATTTTCTACTTATTCATATAGATCGTGTAATTCTACAATTATTTTAGATTCTCGTGTACTTCCACACCATCCCTTTAACCCTTCCGAGTCTTCAGACTCGTGGGTGGCAGTTCGAGATTCAGATTATCTGGCCTTTCTCGGTATTCGAATCTCGGGTCGTTATAGTTGGTATCAGAGCACGATTGTGGGAATACATAAGAATCATAAATAAATATTGTGATCCACTAGTCCACAATAATGATGTACAATCGGCACTGGCTTAGGGCATCGTATGTTTTATTGACTTCGCCATTTTCTGTGTCTTCTATCTTTTGCATCAGGGCGAGCATGGCGCCGAGGCAGAGGACTCGCTCCCAGCAAGGATAGTCGATAGAGATTCAGGATGAGCAGGAGGAGCAGAGCAGAGTGCCACCAGTTGCCACTGAGGCAGGGGATGCAACGAGAGTTTCCAAGGCAGAGGATTATATTCGGGGCATATTTCAGTTCATGACTCAGCAAATCGGCGGAGATGTTAGTGAGGGCTCGTCATCCAGGGGTGGGCCTGGTCGTGCAGTGATGGACTTTTTACAGTTCCATCCTCCCTACTATGGCAGCCAGCCAGACCTAGATGTGACTAGAGATTGGCTTGATGAGATGGAGAGAGTGTTCAGTTCTATGAACTACGCCGAGGAGGACAAGGTGATGTTGGCTTACAACTAGTTGTAGGGTACAGCTCGAGCTTGGTGGTCTTCAGAGTGGAAGACATCCTTTCAGTCTCATTCGCTTCAGCAGGTTGTATGGAAGGACTTCATCAAGGTCTTCAAGCGTGCTTACTGCCCATCCTATGTCAGTACGCAGAAGATGCGTCAGTTTCTAGAGCTGGTTCAGGAAGACATGTCAGTGTTGCAGTATAGGGCTCGGTTTGTGGAATTGGGACGTTATGATCCCCATATCATGGAGAATGAGGAGCTAAAGACCGAGCAGTTCATCCAAGGTTTGAGGCAGGAGCTAAGGCACCTTCTGATAGCAAATGTTGCCAGTGATTTGGAGACGGCTTCCCGTGTTGCGGTGTCATTGGAGCTGGATATGCAGAGGACCTGAGGATAGGTTGGACAGGGGCAGTCCCAGTCAGGCCACAGCCAGTAGACGGCTACCTAGCAGTAGAGCACCTTTCACCACTCTACGGATAGTTCGGGAGCTTCGGCACCAGCGGTATCAGTGACAGGATCTACATCATTTGGCTCCAAGGTTAAGAAGTTCTTCATGAAGAACTTTGGTAAGAAGCGTAAGGAGGGTAGAGATCTGAGGCATGAGTCCCCAGGTAGTGTTCAACAGCTGATGCCTTATCAACATCAGGGATCAGTTGGTGGTTCGCGAGGGTCATGTCCCCGGTGTGGCGAATCGCATCTAGGTAGGCAGTGTACGACGCCAGTGATTTGTTTCAGATGTGACAAGGCAGGGCATATGGCGCGTGACTGTCCTCAAAGGCCGCGTCAGCCACCCCAGTATCCTCAGCAGCAGCAGTATCCTCAGCAGTAGCAGTACCCTCAGCAGCAGTAGTAGTTTCAGTAGTAGGGACAGTATCCGCCACTACTACAGTCAACGAGTGTGGGTAGGCAGAGGTCTTGAGGCAAGATCACACACATGACCAGGGCAGAGGTAGAGTCGTCACAACTTATGGAAGGTACTGTTATGATTTTGGGTTGCACAACTTGAGTTTTATTCGATTCTCGCGCGTCAGATTCGTTTATATCAGAGGCCCTTCTGCTCCCTCTACTAAATCAATATGAGAAATGAATGAAAAGTAGAAAGACACAGAAATATATAAACTTGTGTGATCGCCACCAAGGTGCGAAATGTGATGAACACGCTATACCTTGGAAAAGAAGGGAGGAACTCGCCTTTAACCAGCACTGCAGAGATGCGCGACCCAGGAAGAATCGCCCGCTTTGGACGAATGACCACTCGATAGATCGTCGCACAGTGCTAGGGTGGAACGCGCGACGAAGCACGATGGTAGAAGAACGGTTTGGGGGCGGCCGCAGGAAGAAGATGAACGACAAGGATGAAGCCGCTCGACTCCTCAAACAGATGAAAATTAACCGCTTGACGCCACCACCTTCCACAACGTAGGACCTCAACCTCCACTCCTTTCGGCCGGACAGAAGGAGTGTGCCTCGTGCTAGAACGTTGCTGACCTACAAGACAAGGTGTAGAACACAAAAATAAACCCAAAATCTGGACTGTGAAGTGTAGTAAATGCCAAAGTGGAATGAAATAACCATGACTAAATGGAATGGGGGATACCTTGGAGTTTTTAAACCCCTAGGGGAGTCAAAAAACGTGGGAGGGTGTGTGTAATGCAGTGAAGAGAGTAGGAAAAACGTGGGAAGGGAAAAAGAAATAATGCATGCAATGAGAAAATGACGGGGGGCTAATGAACTAATGACACAAAAACATGCTACTCCCTGAAACTGGAGGCCTGAATGGACGTAGAAGGCCTCCCTCCCTGATCTTAGGTCGCTCTAGAGTTCGACAGGGCTTCGCCGTCGACCAAAAATCTCCCCCTTTTTTCATCTTGGCCCTAGGGTCTATTTATAGAGCCCGTAGGTCCAAGCTCGGAATTAGGGTTTCTAGCCATTTTTAGGTCAAGATAATAACACAAAATGTGTAGATAATTGAATTATCTCTTAACCAGAAGAAATGGCACGCAATTTGGTAAAATATTCGCAGAGGAAATGATGGGAGAAGTTGGGGATAAAACCTCAAATGGAGAGAGAAAAACTCTTTAAAACTTCTGAAATTGAGCGGTTGAACGGTCGCTCGATAGGCCACTCATCCCTATAAGCGACTACCTATAGGACGTCCATCCCTGTCGGTGGAAATTAAAACAAATAAGAAATATAATCAAATTATCCATCAAACTGACTGGCAAATTCGACGCTGGACTCTCATAGATAAATGGCTATTCAACACAATAATTAAAGACAGTTGTAGAAGGAGAGTAAGAAATTATAGTAAGGTGGTTGGATGGCTCATAGAGCAAGTCATGATTGAAAATTTTATGCGGTTGAAAAACCCACGTAGGTGTGTAAGGAGAGAAGGGGATCTGGGAAGATCGTCAGATAAACGCCTAGCCCAGGAGGAAGATAGTAGCAAAGGCTGAGACGAGTGAACAGAGAGAATGACGGCTAACGAGCCTTCAATAACACAGTTGGTGACGGACCATGATCCGTCAATGACGGAGTCCTCCTGGTAAGGATGGCTTGGAGAAATGGCAACATCTAGAGTTTCCCCTGGTATGTTGGAGATCAAAGGTGGCCCTTTTAGAGGTGGAGGCGAGAACATTCATCCTAGTGCGATGGAAACATCTTGAATATCAAACCACTTATACCATCTGCACTCTGGGTCATTATTCTTTCCTCTTTTAAAAGTTCTTGAGCAGCCCTCAGCCATGTATACAACCTGTGATTGCCCCCTTATTTCTTGTGGATCATCTCCCAACTGAATAACAGGCCCCTTTCTAAAGTGTGAATACAAGGTCCACGTAAGAGATTTTCCATCTTCTTCAATCGAGCCTTCAAAGCCTAAGTCGACTCTAAGGATTGCCCGGGCCTTCTTCACCGGCCTCAGTCTTCCGTGTAATTGTGCTCCTAGACCCCTGCCTTGCTGATAGCCTAAGTTGCTCATGATCTCCCATCCCTTGGAATGGGAAGGGGAATGTGGCGTTGGCCCGGGAGGCGGCTTCTTTTGTGTTGGCAAAGCGCGACTGGGGTCACACACATCTAGCAGTGAAAGAATAGGCCTATGGGTCAGCCAGACAGAGGGCAATGAAGTGTTAATAGCATCCACCATAGGGAGCAGGGGCATGCTAAACACTTTGACGATCTGTCCCTTGTACGAAAATTTTAGGCATTGGTGGTTGGTGGAAGGGATGACATTCAGTGTCTCTATGTAAGGACGCCCCAATATGTCCTTGAATGTGGAGTCCATGTCAAGGATGTGAAACTTCGCAGGAACGGCAACAGGACCCACTTCTACATTAAGGGTAATCATTCCCTGCGGCGGTCTCTTGCTGTTATCATTTGCCGTGACCGTGATAGCCGACGGCCTTATCTGCTCTATGTCAACCCCACATAGCAAGAGAGTGTTCATGGAGATCACATTGATTGAGGCACCTGTAAAAAGAAGAAAAGGTAAAGAAGAGGAGAAAAGAGAAGAGAAGATGAGAAGAAGAAAAGAAGAAAAGGACACCCCTCAAACGTGCCCTTCAAACGGCACACCCTCAAGTGCCCTCCAACAGCACACCTACTGCGCCCCTTCAATGGCACACGGCCAAACGCCTCCACCGGCACGCCATGAGAAGCCTTCAATGGCACACTAGTTTGTGCCCTCCAACGGCACACCCCCTGTGCCCCCCTTCAACGGCACACCCAGACTGACCCCTGGCCGGTACACCCCTTGAAGCCCCTCAGCGGCACACCTTCAAGGCCGACCAGAGGCACACTCCTTCAAGCGCCCTCAGTGGCACACCATGTAGAGCTCTTCAACGGCATGCCGCTGAGCCTCCAGCGGCACACCCGCTTGAGCCTCCAACGGCACAACATTTCACCCATCCATCGACACACTCTAACCTACCCGCTACCCGGTGCAACCGACAAGGAAATCCAAGGCCATACCGTACAGCCCTCGACGCACAGCGGGGACAACTCAAGGCTAGGTGAGGTGTCATTCCCTCATGTGGGCATGCAAGCTAGCCTGCAGCCAGGTACGGGACGGGGTCAACTCCCATTAACACCCTTCCCGCCATCGACGCTCCCGCCACGAGGGTTATAAAAACCCTGATGAGATAGGTATGTCGGATTCAGAGGGGGGGGTGAATGAATTCCCCTTCTAAAAAATCGATCCCCAATTAAAAATAGCTTCTAATCATGCCCAAATAATACCAGTAGAAAAGTACACATGCAGAAGTAATCTGGGCAAGTGACTTAGAACAACCTAGCAACTTCCTACACTGAACAGGTAGAGGAGAGATGGACCAAAATTCACAGAACAAAAGACTAACCAGATGACTGAACTTCAAATCACTTAACACACATGAGACTGAAATCAAATAAATGATGTGCACAACAATCACTCACTAGATTTGAGGAACAAGTTGATCGGCCTAAGCAAACATCTAGCGGATACAGATAGAGCAATCAGATCATAGTGCACAAGGGGACTTTTAGGTGGTTCAGTCCTCCAGACCTACGTCCACCCCACACTCAAACCTGAGTGTGGCTTCACTGCTGCGCCTCATAGCTTGTGTCCACTGCCCCCGATCTACTCCTCTTCGAGGAGCGAGATGACTCACCTTCCATTCTGAAGCTCGATTCACCCTCCATTCTGAAACGAAGAATTTTTGTTATTTCATCTGCCGACATTTGAAGGCCAGACCGATCCGGATGCTGCCAGAATATGGTTGGACGCCACCGAACGTGTATTTCGTTCTATGGAATGTGCGGAGGATGAAAAGGTGATGCTCGGTACCTTTCAGCTCCAGGGCGCGGCGTTGACTTGGTGGAATACCGAGTGGGAAGTTTCTTTTCAATCTCGCCCACTCTGCCAGATCTCGTGGACTGAGTTCGTCGCCACTTTCGAACTCACTTTCAGCCTGGCTTATCTCCGCATGGATAAAATGCATCAGTTTTTATAGCTTGTCCAGGGAGGGATGTCGGTGCTTGAATATCGGAACAGATTTATGGAATTGGGCCGTTATGCGCCCCATATTCTTGCAAATGAGGCATTGAAGATAGAGTAATTTCTGCGTGGCCTCCGTGCTGAGTTGATGCAGCCGCTAATTGTTACCCGGGTTACCACTATGACTGAAGTATATCAGGCAGCAGCAGCGTTGGAACTGGATTTGACAAGATCTCTTGTCCCTTCTCAGGCATTATTGGTTCAGCCGACAGCTCCACTTCCGTCAGGTTATCTGCCTCCTGTTCCAGGATTTTCTTCTACCACTCCAGCAGCAAGTGGTGTTGCTTCTTCTGGCAAGTCCTAGTTTAGAAACTTCAAGAACAAGAAAAGGCTTAAGAAGCATTTTGACCAGCAAGCTTCGTCCGGTGCTACCCAGTAGTCAGCCCCATCTTTCCAGCAGCGACAGACTTCTGCAAAAAGCCAGTTTAAAGGTTGTGCATGATGTGGTGGCAGCCACCCAGGCAAACCCTGCTCGTTGTTGGTGGTGTGTTTTCAGTGTGACCAGCCAGGTCATGTGGTGAGAGACTGTTCGATGAGAGCAATTCCAGTGTAGTTTGCTCCAGTAGCTCCATCCCAGCCATCTCAATCACAATTCAGGCCTCCATTTTCACCACTGCTGCCATCTCAGCAATTTCAGCAAATGCTCCCTCAGGCTTCAGCAGCATCTTCTTTCCAGTCTTCTACAGCTGCCGATAGAAAGATGAAAGGTAAAGTGGCTCATATCTCTCGGGCAGAGGCTGTAGCTTACACTATTTTTGGTTGTGCAGCCCGTGCTTTATTTGATTCTAGTGCTTCTCACTCCTTCATTTCTGAGGATTTCATTGCATGTATCGAGGAGCCCATGATCGAGGTAGCTTGTGATTTACCTTAAACATATTTAAAAAAACTTTCTCACCTCTAAAAGAGATATCCATCATTCCCGTGGCATAGTTAATATTGGCCTTAGCAGTAGCTAGAAAAGGATATCCCAAAATAATTGATGTAGGTTTTAACTCCTGAGATGAGGCCATGTCTATGATTAAGAAATCCACAGGAAAATAGCATTCATGAACTTTTACTATTACATCCTCCAACAAACCCCTTGGCATTTTCACTGAACGATCCACTAATTGAATGATTATTGATGTCGACTTGAGCTCTCCCAAATCAAACTGCTCATAAATAAAGGTGGACTAGAGATTCACACTAGCTCCTAAGTCTAGTAATGCCTTATCAAAAGTGATTCCACCTATATCACATGAAATCATTGGAGCTCTAGGATCCTTCAACTTCTTTGGCAAATGTTCATCAAAATTGCACTCACATCATCAGATAAGCGGATCTTTTGAGTTAATGTCTTCGGTTCTCTTTTTGGCATACATAGGTCCTTCAAAAACTTTACATAAGCCGGTACATGCTTGATTGCATCAAATAATGGAATATTGATGTTCACCTGTTTAAACAGTTCCATTAATTTTTCTTATTGGACCAGCTGCTTCTTATGAGCTTTTGACGTCAATGCATCAGGGAACATAACATTTGGCATGTATTCATGGGGTTCTTTATTCTTGTGCTTTCCGTTGTCAAGCACCTTCCTTCGCCTCTCACCTTCTGACTTCTTCTTTTCATTGACAATTATGGGTTCCTCTTCCTCATTATCGCTCTCATCTTGGGCATCTTGGGCCGAACTACTACTAACTCCCTTAGCCTTATATAGATCATCAAGAACCTTCCCACTCCTAAGAGAAGAGATAGTCTTAGAATTTTTAAATTGGGGACCTACAGGAGGAGGCAGCTGAGGTTGGTTAGGTTGAGGAAGAATATGAACTCTTTGGGGGAAGCCCAAAGGTTAGTTCCAGGGATTAGCCACAAGTTGGCTAGGAAGCTAATCTACCACTCTCTTAACATTATTTACAACTAATTGCCCTATCTGACCTTCCAACATAGTAATGGATTATTGCTGAGAAAGAATGAGTTATTGGAGTTGGTCGAATTTTTCATCAAAATTGGGCTGAGGGAGTTGAGGAGGAGGAGGTTGAACAAGAATTTGAGCTTGAAAACGGTTTTGAGGATATTGATGAAATTGGTCCTAAAATGAGCTCCTGCTCTTCTTCACTTGCTGAGTCGTCCCCATAAGTTGGGACATCACGACGTAGCTGACCATCGGGACCCCAATAATATCCCATATCTGTGAAAATCTTGTGGGCATTATAGATATCATCCCGTCTAACTCGAATGAACATTTCATCTCCCAAATTGATCCCAGCATAGATAAAGATTCTTGTCAGCTGTGAAGCATAAGGCAAAGATCGCCTCAATTGGGTTCGACACGTTCCAATTAAACCAGTCTTGAGTCGACCCATATTCACTAGATTCCCATTCATAACATGGTAAAATAAGAATCTAGAGGTCACTTCATTTCTACACCCACTTTTGGGATAAATAAGTGAATTAAACATGTGGTGTAGAATACACTGCAGTGGGAGAAAATAATTGACATTTAATTGAATTAAATCACTGACACCATGAACGTAATCACAGCCTATCATAACAATAAATGTAGCCTCGACTTCACCATGACCAAAGGTCATGTCAGCACCCCGGGCTAAAACTCCTAAAGCATGCTCAAAGAGATCCGGAGTGATGTGAATCTTAGTGCCTTGAACAACTGTATATAACTCCCCATTTATGTCAACTAAATTCCCATAAAACTGCTAGACTAGGTTGGGGTAGTACCTAGTGTATTTAGTGACAAAGTCACTCCAACCCGACTGAATCTCAAAGATGGCACAAAGATCTGGCAGGATGTCATTCACCTCATTAAAATCAACCAGGTGAGGGTCCATGATAGACCGTGGAGGCAAACGAGGTGCTTGACGAGGTGCAGGTGCCCGCTGTGGTGGAGGAGCCGGGGCCTCTCGTCTCTGACCACTGGCTTCACCTTGGGCAGAGCGTCGAGAACTCCGTCTAGGCAACATCTTAAGCTAGAAAACCCTATGTAGAGACCCTTGAAGATCGAGCTCAACCCTGGGGATAAAGATGAACCAAAAGACACTCCTAGGGCTTGGAATGATCTTCTCCACAATCTGGAAGCTTGGAGGTAGCTTCACGAACACGCGAACGGCCGCGGAGATTTCGTCCCGAAATCGTGACGAACCGATCGAATCTCGTGCGGGTGAAGGAAAAATGAAGTTGTTGGGCTAGAGAGGTGGAGAAATGTGGTTCCAGGGTTAGGGAAATGTGTTGGAGGAAGAGTGGGGGTGATAGAATGAGAGAATGGGGTGTTAAGACCCCTTTTAAAAGGGTTCGACCAACCATTGAGCATTAATCAGAATTGATCAAAAGGGTAAAAAATTAAAATAAATGCTTAAGGTAAATAAATGCTTATGGTAAATACATGCTCACCTGAGCTGCAAGGTCGCGCTCGGCCCCCTCCGCGCGGGCCTCCGCGCCAGCCAGCTACCCCTGAAGTGAAGAAACATCTGGAGGAGGAGCTTGCGAGCTAGAAGACGCTCCGCCTGTCGCCCCTGCTGCTGCTGCTGCCTAATGGGCACGCTAAAGTTTACAATTGAGTGACAGTTAGTAGTTGAGCACCAAAAATTCAGGTAACAAAAAGGAAAAAAATAATAATCATGTAAACTTACCAAGATGTTCAGCTCCTGCCGGCTAACTGCTAGCTGTTGTCTGGCATCTGCTAGCTGTGCTCGTAGGTCGGTGATGATGGCGTCACGGGCATCCTACATTCATCAGCATGTAGGTCAAGATCATTCATAAACATAACCAAATTAAAAGAAATAAATAAATACTCATTTCATACTTACCCCTGCTGGCCTCCCAAGGTAGAGGCACCCTGCATACGTCTCCCGGTACCGCTGTAGGTAGTCGGTGCTGTCCTGCACCTGGGACACCACTGGGACGCCTTCCTGTTGCCAATCCTGGTACTGAGCAGGGAAGCGTGTACGCCAGTCCACCAGCTTCGCCTTGCCCCGGGTCTTCCGCCCGATGCGGCTCGGCACGTCCACCTCCACCGACTCCTGGGCAAGTCCCAGGGTCCTCATAACCAACCTGAGTCGCAGCGGCTCGAGCTCATTCAGGCAGTGGACCCAGAGATCTCACCCGAATCGAGGTCGGCCCGCCACAACCCAAGGCTGGCCAGCATCGGCCATGCCCAGGTAGGGTCTCCATACAACCTGCATCACCAGCCATGCATCACGTTAGTTGCTATAATATCAAATATATAAAAAAACATATAATAAGAATTGAAATCATACCATGGCCTCAGGGTACTTAGTCAGCTCCCGTCGAAGTGACGTCAGCTGGTAGGTGTGCGGAGCCACGCTCGTCACGGGACTCCACCGCCGTGCCAGGGGTACGACCGCGCGGTCCCACTGCCTGGCCCTTCCCATCGGGAAGTAGTAATAGCTCCAAACATGCATCCATTGCATCTCATTAGCATAATTAATTGCATAAATATCAAATTGACTTCATTCTAAATAAAATAAACAAATGAAATGCTTACCTGCACCATGGGAGAGAGTGTGACCTGTGCCCTCGGCACCCGGTCGGCCTCATTGAATTGGGCCTCCATATCCTTGGGAAGAATCTTGGCCTTGCTGGCCCTCTACCAGCAAGGGTCCAGCCCTCACAACCTCGACTTGGCATCACTGAGTTACCCTCGGTTTTGGGTGAGTGTCGGGTGAGTGGCCGTCGATATCGATCCAATTCTCTTGCAAACTGTGCTTGCTTGTTCAGGTCCCAGGTGTATCGGTCTTGTGACTATCACCTCCAAGGTGGTGTCACATCAATATAGTAATGCAATAAGGGCTATAGGGATCGGAATACTTACCTGAC
This sequence comes from Amorphophallus titanum, assembly GCA_024336825.1. Taxonomy (NCBI): domain Eukaryota; kingdom Viridiplantae; phylum Streptophyta; class Magnoliopsida; order Alismatales; family Araceae; genus Amorphophallus; species Amorphophallus titanum. The sequence continues at coordinate 19,314,851 of JANBPO010006516.1, forward strand.
TTACCTGACGGAGGTGAAAGGCAAGTGGAAACAATTGCTGCAGATAAAATCATTAACAACACTTGCAATATATCATGAAATAGCCAAATAATCAATTAATCACATGATGCAGCAACAAAGGAGTTTAAACATACAAACGGTTAATAAGAGACCGCTCATCATCAAGAACGGCTATGGCCAAGCCGTGCATCAGCAGAGAGTTTGAACATTTAATAAGAAGAAGGATGGCTCATTTAAAACCACCCAATATTGGATGGCCATAATGATGGCTGTGCACATACAACATACTGTTGGAGGAAGAACGGTCAGAAAATAACCATTTCATGGTTGGACAGCCTTACGATAGACCGCTCATCCTTTGGGGTTTTTAAAACATTAAAACCCCTTCGTCTCCCTCCTCCCCACCGTGACCGACGGTGGGAGAAGGGAGAATGAAGGCACTGAAGCCCCCCCATTCCCCCCTTTCCAACCCCCTCAATCTCTCTTACTCCCTCATTCTCTCTCTCAAACCCTCTCATTCTCTCACCCGCCCATGCGAACTAAACGCCAGGCCCTGATCCACCCCACTCGAGCCATGGCCGGAGAGGAAGAGCTGTTGCCACCGCCACCGACGGTGACCATGGAAGAAGAAGTGGCGGTGTCGGCCACCGTCGAAGAGGAAGCCCGACCGCCACCTGTTGCCGAGGAGGAGAAAGCACCCCCAGCAGCTGCGGTAGAGGAAGGTGGGGCGGTGGGCGAAGAGCACGCCGGCGGACCGGCGGTGGCGCCCACAGCGGCAAAGTGGAAAACCCCACGGGACCCCAAGGTAGGTACCCCTCAATGCCTTGCTCATCTTCAATTTTAATTTATGCATGTTAGCCTAGGGGAATCACGGGGGGAAATTAATGGGCCAGTCGACCGACCCGTCTATAGGGAGGTCGACATACCCCAGGGTCTGGTCGACCGAAATGCAGTCTTTTATGCCCTTTTGGTCATTGGTCAACCCGATGGACACCCATTGGTCGACCTTTTGTCCCGTGGATTTCCCGGATACCATGTAGGGACTGAGTTCCTATTTTTGGGTGTCTGGAGAGGTCGGGATACCTTGTATACCGTGCTATGTGGATTTGAGGGTCCGGGCGACCCCTTGTGTTTTGGGCTTTTACATCATGCTATTTGCATCAGCGTGCGCTCGAGTTCGTGTAGAGGGCTATCCCTGCACAGTGTTGGTTTATCCAGGAAGTTGTTTTCCGTGTAGGCCATGAGTATGGCCAATGACTGTGAGTTCAATGACCCAGCCAGAGATGTTGGGGGCTTCTTAGTCTCCCTTAGAGAAGGAATGAACCCGGCGGTTATGAGCTACCTCATGAGTCCTTTTGACTGTGGTTTCTATTTCCGACTTAGGGTGATTTAACGGCATGGAGCCATATTATGTAGTGGCCTTGTGATGAGTCATATGACTAGATGGTCTAGTGTTTAGCTAGTTTAGTTAGCTGTCTTGAGTCCAGTGGCACTGAGCCACCTGGTGTTTCGAGATACTTACGAGGGGTGCTTGCATAGTCGACAATACTCTGGGGGTTTCCTCTCTACTGAGAGTTTCTGCGTCGAGTGACCTCCCACTAGACAGTGCTTTCATGGCCGTGTGTGCACTTACCCACTGGGGAGAGGTGGAGGACACGACGTGATGATTTTTAGGCCGATTCCTGTAGGGCCCCTTGCCTTTACGCTCGAGTCCGGGTTGGGGGGAAAAGTAGATAGAGAACCTGACTTAAAGCAGTGAGTCTGTGTGTGCACACGTGGTTGAGGGTTCGGCCGCATGCTAATGAGCACGACCCTAATTAGTCTTTGTTATGTGGTTACTTATACGGTGTCTCAGTTTCTGCCTGGGGTGAGTAGGGTGACACCTGGCGTAATGACTTGGGATCTGAGTACCGGAAAGGAACGCATATGACTCGAATCTCGACCCGCCACCCACGAGCCCAAAGACTCAGAACGGTTAAAGGATGGTGTGAGGGTACAAGGGAATCTAAAATAACTGTAGAGCTAGCATAATGAGCTTAAAGAAAAGGCATGGAATTAAATAAATACTCACTAATAAGCTACAAGGTCTAGAGTACCACATGTCCAAAATAAGTATAATCAATAGAAAGAAAAGTACAAGTACGCGGGGGATACTCCGGCTCTGGTAACTGGCAGTAGTCCCGGTTACTGGAACCACGCTGAACCTCGGATGCGCCTCTCGACGATCCCACCTCATCTGAAAATATAGGGGTGGGCCTCATCTCATTGGCTCAATAGGGATCTCGTGGACCCCCACCTCACAATGAGGAAAATAAAACAGCAAGCTAAGTAACAGAAGTGCGGCAGTAACGATAATAAATAAATGGAAAATCTCTCTACAACCATCTGTACTACACCGAACAAACCGACTGCGGTTCGACGGGAAAATAAGCCTGTACCTACCAGACGACAGAAGCACCACCCACTAGAAGCAAAGCCGGATGCGTCCCCTGACGTCTTACACTGTGCCTAAGTGTCTCCCTACGACGTCCCAGGCGGAGACTGAGATATACAATAAGTACCACGAACCAAGGCTAGCTGTGGTCGCGCTCGTCAGCGTGGGTCCGACTGCCCCCAACTACGTGTGCATGCACAGACCATGCGCTCTACGTCAGATCCTCTAGCTGGTTCTTCCCCAAAGTCTGGACTCAAGCTGCGCGAAGGGGCCCTACGATGACTAGCCTACCAACTGTCTCTCTCGGGTAAGCCGCTCCACCACTACCGGGTGGGTCAGTACACGCGTACCGTAAGAAGGCTTCATCTAGTGGACGTGACACTGGAGGTAATAACTCACTAACCAACAGAAACCACCGGCTACACATTGACGAGGCATAGAGGCAGCCCTCCGTACTGACACAGACTCTCGGTGACCAAAAATAGGGAATACGGATGCCCGGGACACTGGTGAGGTCTAATCGTCCCTTAAGTCACGCGGCATGTTAACTGAGGTAATTGTCCTTCCAGGGACCCCTAGATGCACCTATGGCTCTCATTGGGTGCTCAAGGCAACCCTCGGGTCATACGCCACAAAGGACCCAACAACTAACTCACCCGGAGGCTAAATTGTCTGATAGAAACACAGATCGAAAGGGAACATGGACACGACCATCACTAGGGTCACGTCATTAACGCGTCCAAGGATCCAGTTGCGATAACAGAAGAACGCACGCTAAGAGACAGGGGCGTTCTCAACAGAACGCACCCAATATGGTGGGCGCGATTCGATAGATGCGATGCCCACAAGGGGCGCAACCCGGCCAATCCCCAGACATGCTCGGACGAATGCGCTACCCATATCCACCTCGTCATTAACGCGTGTCTTCGGTGGGCACGATCTCCATCATCACGGTAAGTCGGGTAGGCGCGATCACAACCGCCTAACTGTTCATCTTCCCCAATGAATGTGACCTAACGGTGCATTGCGTTCGTCAAGAACGCAACCTGACGACGCGTTGTGTTCTTCAAGAACGCGACCCCTGAGATCGCCACGATACCAGGCCGAGCTCGGCTCGCGAACCTCGTGTGGAAAGCTTGATCCCACGCCCCTTTGACCCCCAGGTGAAGGGGAAACAAAGGGGAATCCTTCCCTTACCCCTCAAGCACTAAATAGAACCCAAAAAATCACACAAATCTTGAGATCCGGTGCTCAAACCCGGAACATGCGATTTTCCTTTCCGGCATGAAACAAGTCCCTCTCAACCTCCCCACGGCCTAGAAATCACGGGGAAAGCGGGAAAGGAGGTAAGGATCCATTCCCCTACCTCAAGGAAGGCCAAAATCCACCGGATCGCCACTGATATCCAAATCTTGGCCGCACACAAATGGCATCCCACGCCATGAGAAGGCCACCTCCACGATCACCTCACCGTAGCCGTCGTCACCGTGCTGCCGCCTTGATCTGCCACCCGTCGTTGGAGGAGGAGGGAGCATCGCGAGCTTGAACGGGGAGAGAGGAAGCAACGGTCCGTCGTGGTTCACAGGGGAGAAGAAAGAAGAAGAAAGAAGAAGAAAAGAAAAAGGAAAAAGAAATTGGTCATATATAGAAAATCCAAAAAATTGGAAAAATATGAAAAATTAGAAAAAATTATTTCCTCGATCCTCAGAACATGCTCGTCGTAGTGGTACCGCCCCAGAGTAGGAGAACGCAATGGGTTGCCCTACACAGGGTTCTACAGGTTCGTCAGGAAAAAAACACGCGTAAACCACAAAAATGCGCTCCGGGACCCCCAAAAGTGATCCGAAACTCACGGATCCGGATTTGAAAAATGTCTAAAAAATCTAGGACATTACAACCCTCCCACCTTGTCCTTCTTGCCACATTTCAGCTCAATAAGGACGCCCGTACGTGGTGGAAGGCCACCTCGGGTCATCTTCAAAATGCGCAAGTTTCTTGTGAGGAGTTTCTTGAACTCTTTCGAGGAAACTATTTCTCCGAACATGTCCGCGAGAGGAAGGCAGCGGAATTTGTCTCTCTTCACCAAGGCATGATGTCCGTGGCCGAGTACGAACTCCAATTCTCAATGTTGGCACCTTATGCTCCGCATCTGGTAAGCACGGAGCTCTTGAAGGCTAATCGCTTTATGGATGGCCTAAGGCCTATCTTTGTCAAATAACTTGGCCCACAAAATATCCGGACCTATACGGAGATGGTCCACCGGGCACATATATGCAACAGGACCTTGGAGAAGGTCGAGAAATACAAATGCAAGAAAAAGGAATCAAGCTAGAAGTCTGATAGGCGGGGAAAGAAGGAAGAGAAATTCAACATTATGGTGTCCTACAACTCCCATGACAATAAGAAGAGGTCAAGAAACGGCAATGGCAATAACAAGAATAAGAAAGTTAAAGAGGAAGAGAAGCAAGTCATGGCACCTTGCATGTTCTGTGAAAAGTTCAATCATTCGGCCGAAGAATGCTAGAAGCACCTCGGCACTTGCCTACGATGTGGAAGCCGGGAACACCGCATGTCGGATTGCCCCCTTATGAAAGATCAACCCTCCAATGGTGGACGTAGGCGGCAGGCTCGCCTAAGTGCCGTACTAGACGAGAAAGCGCCCAAGGATGATGGGGTAATGGAAGGTACCGTTCAAATCCTGCTTTTGTGTTATTCGATACTGGTGCTTCTCATTCCTTTATATCTACTGCTTTTACAAAAAATTTACCAACTTCACATGTTCCTTTACCTTCGGATCTAACTATCACCACACCTTTAAGTCCTGGAACCAAACTTACAACCCACTACCCAAATAGTGAGGTAATCATAGAAGGCCATAATCTCCCCGTGAATCTCGTATGCCTTGATATGGAAGGCTACGATACCATCTTAGGTGTAGATTGATTATGTGATCACTATGTCAACATCAACTGTCGCAATAGGAGGATTTTCTTTCACAAACTGGATCTCCCACGATTCTCTTTCCTTGGCATTAAATATAGAAAGCATCATATCCTTATTTCTTCTCTTCACGCCTGCAAACTTATCTCGTAAAGTTATGAAGCTCTTCTTGCTTCTGTAATGCCGCGCCTCCTGAAGACTCGGCCTCACCTGAAAACACAGGGGTGAGTCTCATTTCATAGGCTCAGTAAGGATCCCACGGACCCCCACCTCGCACGAAAGAAACAAGGCGAGAACGAAAAGAAATGCTACCTAGTACGGTAGAACCAACAAACAGTAATAAATAAATGAAAAAGTCATCTAAACTAATTGTACCGCACGAACTGACCTCAGTGCGTCAAAACACAAGTCCACACCTGCCAGGAGACAGGAGCTCTACCCACTAGAAGAACGACCGGATGCGTCCCTTGACGTCTTACACCGCGTCACAAGTGTCTCCCTACACGCTCTAGGTGAAAACTAAGACACGCAACAAGTGCCACAAACAAGGACTAGCTGGGGTCGCGCTCGTCAGTGTGCGTCTTGACCCCCCAACTATGTGTGCACGGACAGACTATCTGCTCTAAGTCGGGTCCTCTAGATGGTTTTCTCCCCAGCCGGACTCGGGCTGCAAAGGCAAGGGGCCCTATGACAAACCAGCCTAAAAATCATCTCTCACCGGGTCACGCTCTCCACCACACCAGAGTGGGTCTGCACCCGCGTATGCAGGAAAGTTACGACTAGTGGATAGGTCACAGAAGGACTAGGCTCTCTAATCAACGAAAACGACATCTGAACCAGACAAGGTACAAGGACCGCTCCTCGCACTGGCACCGACTCACAATAACAAGTCGAGAACACCACCTCCCGGGACCCCACAACACCCTAATGCATGGCCTCCCACATGATGCCCAGCATCAGTCAGGCCACGAGTCAACACGTGGATCGAGGCCCACTCACCTGGGACTCGAATCGGTAAGAAGAAAGCTACCGGTAAGACAACACACCATAAGCGGTCCACCCTGGGCCGTTTGTGTGTACACGGTCGGTCGATGGGCCGCTTCAAGTACTGAGACGGTCCATCACAAGCCGTTTGACAAACTAGAACGGTCTCTAACAAACTGTCCCTCAATAGACAGACACAGTCTTCCCTGGACCGTGTAAAACATAAACGGTCCTCCTGGGACCGCCCCAGATAGTGAACGGTCTCCAACTGGACCGTCCAACTTCTAGTTTGAACGAGAAACCACACGCTCATCCTCAGACCGTTCTGGGCATACACGGCCCAACGATAGGCCGCTTGAGGATCTGAGCGGTCTCCATTGGGCCGCCCGGTCACCCAACGGCACAAAAGTTCAACCACTCTGCCCTGCACCAGATCACAGACAGTAGCAGAATCCCATTTTGTAAAGCCTGCCCTGGCGTCAATCAGTGACTTATGGAGGATTGCCATACATCGTCGGAAAGCTCTCCTAATTAGCTTCGACGTCGAGGTGATCCCGCCTTCATCAGAGTTCGTGGCTGTCCGGGAGATCCATTCTTGTTGGAGCGCGCATCTAGCATCCGTGGGAAGACCAAAGCCCTGCTGCAGAAGCTGCTACACCCACACCCCAACTCCCATTGGTGTGCCGTTTGGCTGGGGTGTTCCTCTACCAGTCTTCTATCCATCGCCACCAGCAGAGCCTCATTTGGAGTCCGGAGGTGTCCGTTCTGATTTTTCTTCCTCGGGTGCGCTGGTCAGTTCACTCAAAACTAGTACCAGTACCCCGCCACTGTTCACCCTCTACCTCCCCACTACGACCTCCTCTGGTGCCCTTCTTGGTTGGAGAACTAAGAAGACTCATAAATGGATGCACTCGCTTTGGTCCCGCACCATTTAGATGATGGGAGTGATCGTGACAGCGCCGCCTTCCTGAGAGTCGTCCTCCACTGACTGTGCAGAACCAGTCCGGCCTACAACCAGAAACGGCTTACAGAAGCTACTACGACCTCAACTCTGCTCCTCTTGGTGCGCCGCATGGCCGAGGCATTCTCCTACCGGTCCTCCTTCCAACCCAGTCAACGGAGCCTCATTTGGAGTCCAGATCTGTCGGTTTTGAATTTTCTCTCCCAGGTGCGCAGGTCAGTCCACGTAGAACCAGCACTGATACCCTGCCACTATTCACCCTGTATCTCTCTGCTCCGACCTCTCCTGGAGGAATTCATGGTTGGAGATTGAAGAAGGCTCGTAGACGGACGCGTCTGCTTTGGTCCGCACCATTCCGACTCCGGGAGTGCTCGTGACGGCATCATCTTCCTGCTGCTATGCCCAGAGAACAGTCCCAATCAGAGCAGAGCCACCTTGGCCCTGAGTCAGCCACGACCAGCGATGACTCCGGGCCATTCCCCAAAAATTCTGGAGACTTCCTGCACCAGACAGCGACGCCTGAGCACTGGTTTCGTTGTCATCCGAGTTCGTTACGGCCCGTGGTGGTGACACTATCGACTGCTGGTCAGTTTGTTCCTGAAGCTGTCAGAATCGGCTGAGTGACTTCTTCGGCAATCTAGTGGTCTTCTTCCCCCACCCACGCATGGGGATAGGGGCGTTAAAGTCAACATGCACCCAACGCGAACGATGAGGGCTATAATGCACCATAACAGGCACGTTAAAGACACCCGAACTCGAAAATCCATAGAAAACCCACAGCTTCATGCATGATATACCGCACCTATACCGGGGCGTTAAACAACTATAACGGACCTAAGGGAGACCACCACAAGGGAAAATAATGCACCTCCACAGGCGCGCCAAAAGACTATAACCCACCGGGGCAGGCGCGTTAAATCGTCTGGGTTTCAAGGTTCCAGAGTTCGAAATCGATCTCCCCTCCCGATCGACCGAAATCAATGGGGGGGGCGGGGAAGAACAATTCTAACCTACTCTACAATGCCATACCATGCCACAACAACAATCCAAAACCTATGCAAGCCACTAGAATTAAAAGACGATGCCTATGGAGACGGTTTCATGAAATTAGAACTAAAAATAGACTAAATAGGAACATGCACGAAAAAGGAAGAAGAGGCGTCGGACCACGGCGCATGTGGTATCGGCGGTGTCCTAATGAGGCAAGGAGTCCGTCCCCCTACCTGGACTACGATGAACCCAACGCTTCGATGCCGATCCGGCGAGAGGGCGACGCGGCAACTCCCGGCCCGACTCGGCTCCACGCTCAACGGATCGAGGGAAGATGGGCGTTAACGTGATCCTCGCGACGCGACCAATCCAACGGTACGTCCCTCGCTTCGGTCAGCGACCGTCTGGACCAGAAATTGAGAGAGGAACACAAATCAAGAAATTAGCTCAAAATTTCATAAAATAGAGTTTTACACGAAAAATAATGAAGATGGTGACGGATGGCGATGGATGGCGACGTATGTGGCATCAACGGGTTCCTGGCGAGACGAGAAATCCATTCCCCTACCTCTTGCGCGGCGAAGACGGCGAATCGGTGCAGATCGGGCGACGGGGGCCACGCCGTCCTTCCGCTCGTATGCACCTCCACGCTCCGCAACCCGAGGGACGAAGGGTACCGAAGCGATCCTCGCGTCGAGCCCGTCCCGTCAGCACCTCCCATGCATCGACCCGAGGCCGAATGGGCCGCGAATTGAGTGAAAGGGGGAGAGAGGAGAGAGAACGTGTGAGGGAGAGAGAGAATCGAGAGGAAGAGAGAGGGATGAGAGAAAAGTGAGAGGAGAGAGAGGGTGCGTGAGTTTTTAAAAAATATGATTTTTTATTGGGTAATGTGTATTTTAATAGTTCTGGCAGGTTTTAAAACTCTAGGGTATGTTTTTAGGCAATTTTGGGCATTTTGCATCTTAGGAGTATTTTTGGTCATTTTTGTGGTATCCAAGGTTTGCTGACTCAGGGATCCGACTTGTATCAGATCCCTGCTGATCTGGTACGAGTTGGCCTGAGTTGGTCTGACTCGTAGCTACTTGGGCCGAGTTGCTTGTGGGAAGCTTTTTTTGCATGTTGGGCCTATGCAGCGAAGAACACGAGGCTGTCTTCCTGCAAACTGAACTTTAGCATCACGCTGTACAACACAACAATAACCGCAAAGAATGAAGATTCCACAACGCATGTATAGCACATCAATCCTCTTCTCAAAGTGAAGAAAGAGATTAATATTCATAAGATTCTTCCCTCCTTAGCACCTGTATTGGCAGAGATGCATTATCGCTCCATGTCGCTTGAGGCTTCCAATGGAATCACAAGCTTGTGCTACTTGCTATTTAAATGGCGAGAGTGGCAAGAGCACACGAAATGCAGCATCCAATCAAAACAACCAAGGAAAAGAAAGCAAGATTTTGCAGACGAGAACATCTACCTGCTCGGTTCTGACCTCGAAGTGCTTGAGATTTTCCTGCACTCGCTGCTTGTGTGCTGCCTCATAGTCATCGCCATTGGCCATGCCGACGTTCTACGTAGTGGAGGCTCTACTTCGCGCAAGCTGTCGACTCGGAGTTGGTGAAGCTTCATAGTGAGAAGGTGAGAAGAGGAAGGGATGGGCTTTTGTGGTATCAGTTGGCTAAATATCGGGCGACTCGATCCGATACGCACTATTGTATCGGCCGTGTCGGATCGGTATTGGATCTAACTCATGCCGTATCGCATGAGTCGGCCCAATACTCTACGATCCGGCATCGACCCACCCAACTCGAATGATCCAAATCGGATTAGGTATGGGGTTCCCCTAGATACGACTCAAGTTGCCTGAGTCGAGGCAAGTCAGTTCGAGACGTCAAACCATTGTGGTATCTAGGGTTTGGAGGGGTGTTTTAAGGATTTAACATTTTTTTTAAATTTTTCCATGATTTTATGATGTTTTGGGACATTGAGGGCATATTTTTGGTAATTTTAACCTTTTTATCCCTATAAAAGGGACCTCAACAGAGGACTAACACACAGGGAAATTCATGAAGAACCACCTGCTAAGAGACAAGCACGACCCTTTCTCCTTCCTCTCTCTTCCCTTACGATCTCTCACTCTCTCCCTCGTCGTTCTCTCTCTTCTCGCCCTCTTTGCTCCAGCTAGAGACGGAGGTGGCTCGGGGACAAGGTGGGGACGACGTGGAACTACTGTGGAGTGTGCTAGCGTGAAGATCGAGGCGTGGTGTTGGTGCGATCCCATTCGTTGATTCAAAGTTGACGTGGGTTGTTCGAGCAATGGTTTTTGGCGTGGATTAGTCGTTTTGACGCGCGAGAACTTAGGTGGAGGTAGGGAGATGGATCACCTACTTCTCTTCTACGTTCCCTCACGATTTGGAGCTGAACGGTGCGAGTATGAGCGGGTTTTGTCACGTTTGTGTGAAATCATGCTTCGGGGGGTGTACGGTGAGTTCTCCTTTCCCGGTGATGGTTCCCTGCCAAATAAGTATCATTGGAACCCCTAGCATGTTAGCGTTCCATTTTTGCCAGTTTTATTGTGATTGGTTGTTATTTGGGGCTAGTAGGTGCCCGGGAACCCATGTGACTTAGTTTGGGTCGATTCGGTGGAATTGCCCATTTCTTGCCATTCATACGTCGATTTGATCCCTTCTGGACTGTGAAAGGTTAATTTGGTCATTAGGATTGTTTCCCCTTCGTTTTATGGCAAATGGGGCAAGGAAAGGTTGAGTTTCAGCCATTCCCCTGATTTTCCCGCCGTAACACCTTAGTGGTCCTTTCAGAGACTGTTTGCGTGCCTTAAGCGGTCCAATATGCGACCGTTTTGTCTTATGTCGGTTTAGGTCTTCGTGGTCATGCGATTGACCATTTTCCCTGGTTAGCAGCCCATCGTTGGACCGCCAAGCTCTGTCCAGCAATCCAATTGGTGGCCGTTAGACTTTAGTGGTACATCGGTTTGGCTAAGCGGTCTTACGATAGACCGTGTGGCTTGCATTAGCGGCCCATTAGTAGACCGCTAAGCATCATTGAATTTGGTCAACGATTTTGAGTTAGTCCGGGCTAGCGGTGTAGCTTCGACCGTTTGGAGTCCTTAGCGGCCCTTCGATAGACCGCCAAGCTCCATTTGACTTCGGTCAATGTTTTAAAGTCAGTTCGAGTTGGTGTTCTTAGCGGCCCATTAGTAGACTGCTAAGTTCTGTAAGTGGTTCTATTATAGACCATTTTGGTGGTTTGATTGGTAAAGTCGGTTCGAGGGTTGACTGGGTCTAGCGGATATTGTAAATTTGATAAGCGGGCGTATTAAACGACGTGCGTTCTCAGCGAGTCAGTCGTGTGCAACGGTCTTGACCCCGAGTCTTGTGACTTAAGGGCCATTGTGATTGTTAGGTCTAGTGGGCTATCCAGAGTCTAGTGGCCTCGAGCCACCTGTTACTCTGTGTTACTCGCAAAGAGTGCGTGCATGGTTTTCTGTGTCCACGTTCTATGAGCCCCCACTAGTCGTAGCCTTCTTACGACATGCGTGTGCTGACCCACCCGGGACTGGTGGAGCGGCTTACCCGAGAGAGACAGTTGTTAGGCTGGTTATCGTAGGGCCCCCACACACAACTGAGTCTGGGCTTCGGGAGAAGAACCAGCTAGAGGACAGGCCTAGGGCGTATGGTCTGAGTGTGCATACGGGGCTGAGGGCTTCGAGCCCACGCTAACGAGCGCAACCTCAACTAGTCCTTGTTTATGGTTCCTGGTTACTTTAGTGTCTCTGTCTCTACCTGGGGCATCGTACCGAGACACAAGGATGTGGTGTAAGACGTCAGGGGACGCATCCGGCCTGTTCTTCTAGTGGGCGGTACTCTTGTCACGTGATGTGAGTTGTTGTATCACGGGTTTCTATTTTTCATTTGCGAGATGAGATTTCGTGTGTAGTTTTGGGCGTGTTCTCTAGAGTCGTAGTCTAGGGTTCCGGTGAGCGTCACCGAGGACTTTCCCTAGATGACGTTAAGTTCACGACAGTGAGGTCGTGACGGTGTTTACAGACTATGTGGTTTCAGTGTGGGCCCTTGTCTGCAAGGACAGGCCTCCACGACAGTGGCATCGTGTCATTTTCCTAGTAGAGTGACTTGGGTGGTTCGTGTATGGTGGTCCCTCATATGTGGGATCAGGGTGTTGGGCTCTGTTCTGGTACAGTAGGAGTAGCTGTAGAGCGGAGGTTTTACCAGCCACCGAGTTTACTGCCCCTGCTATTGTCATTGTTCTTGTTGTAGTTGTTGCTTTCTGTACTGCCATTGTTTTTGGTTGACATTCTGCGGGACCCCTACTGAGCCAGTGATAGGAGGCTCGCCCCTGATTTTCAGGCGTGGCGGTTCTTCCTCAAGATTCGAGGGCGTTCGGTGGAGGTTCTTAGTTGCCAGCTTGTCGGGTCGAGTGTTCACTTGGCATTCGGTATGTTCTCTACCTTAGACTGTACTTTCAGTTGGACTGGACTATGTTAAGAAAAAGGGTGAGAACCCTGAAAGGGTGAGGAGGAGTAAGTAGAAAGAGGAGAAGAAGCATCATCCGACGTGGTCGGAGAAAAGGAACGAGAATCACCCGATAGGGTTGGGGAGAAGAGTTAGGATCACCCGACAGGGTCGGGGAAGAAGAACCATAGGCACCCGACAGGGTCAGGGAAAGAGAATGAGGACCACTTGACAGGGTCGGGGAAGAAGAACGAGAATCACCCGACAGGGTCGGGGAAGGAGAATAAGGACCACCCGACAGAGTCGGCGAAAGAGAATCATAGACACCCGACGGGGTCGGGGAAAGGGAATGAAAATCACCCAACATGGTTAGGGAAGAAAAATTAGAACCCGGAGATATCAGAGGAGAAGAATCAGAAGATGTCCCAGGATCGGGATGGTGAGAGGCCATAGGTCGAGTCCTAGAATAACGAGAATGGGGAAAACCCGAAGGCCCCGAACGAGAAAAGTGGGGGTTCACGGACCCAGGAAGAGAGGAGAGAACAGTAGAGATAGAGTTAGAAGAGGGAAGATACACCACCCAGGGGTGGGAGCTGAGCAAAAGAAATGATGAGTGAAAAGGAGAAGAAGGAGAAGTGGACCCCTGAGTGCACAACTGATAGCCTTTAAACTTAATCCACCGCCTCTTCTTAGCGAAGATTTCTTGAAAATGGGCCCTCCTGGCATTGACTCGGACCCATGGGCCTCTTGTCTTGCAATACCTTCTCAAATAACGGGCCCACCTGGCAAATGGCTTGGCTCGGTCATAATCATGTAGCCTTACTGGGGCAGTTGCCCCTAGACATCTGGTGCTAACAATAGTTGGACATTCTTAAGCAAGTAACTCCTCAAAGTAATGAACAACAAAGCACGGAGTCTTCTAACTAGGCACAAAGATGTGGAGCTTTGGCAACTCCACTTGGCAATCCGACATGAAGCATAACTCCCTTGACAGAAGAGCAGGATGAAATTGAGGGAGAGTAATGCACGACGTTGACATGGCCAGCTTACTGATAAATCGAGGGAGATTGCATAAAATGTGCAGAATGTCCTTTGAAAATGTTAGAGGTACGGCCAATTACCCCTTGAACATAGAATCTATAATCTACTTGGCGGTCGTATGGGATAGCACAACTCGGGTGGAGAACCCCTCTCGGCCAGCAATTTCAATGGCAACAGAGCGAGAGGAAATAACAGCATCAATCGCTAAGTGTCTGTTTATCTCTCCTTGTGGTGGGCTTTAGATAGATCGCCAGACTCTGTAGCAGTCCAAGAGTTGGCCACCATACGTTTGTTTAATCGAAGTTTGTTCTCGCTGAGGCAAGTCCCAGGTGAGTCAATCTCGATCCGCGTGTTGACCCGTGGCCTGTCTGATGCTGGGCATCGTGTGGGGGCCGTGTGTTATGGTGCCGTGGAGTTTCGGGAGGTGTTATTCTCCGCTTGTGTCACGGTGAGTCGGTGTCAGTACGAGGAGTGCCTTGTACTTTGTCCGATTCAGATGCTGCTTTTCGCTGACTAGAGAGTCTACACCTTCAGTGACCCTCCACTAATCGTAGCCTTCTTACACGCGTGTGGTCCCACCTGGGAGTGGTGGAGAGGCTACCCCGAGGGATGATTTTTAGGCTGGTTACCGTAGGGCCCCACATCTTGCAGCCAGAGTCCGGCTGAAGGGAAAACTAGTTAGAGGCCAGACCTGGGATGCATAGTCTGTGTGTGCACACGTGGTTGGGGGCAGTGGACACGCACTGATGAGTGTGACCCTAGCTAGTTCTTGTTCTGTGGTGACTTGTACAGCGTCTTAGCCTCCGCCCGGGGCATAGCAGGTAGGCACTTGCGGTGCGGTGTAAGTCGTCAGGGGACGCATCCGGTTGTACTTCTAGTGGGAGGTACTCCTGTCTGGTCAGGCAGAGACTCTTGGTTTTGCTTTTGGTTTTGTCGGTGAGTGACTTGACTCTTGGTTCCGACTCGAGCGACTTTTCAGGGTTAGTCATTTGACTCTTGGTCAAGGTTTTACCACCGTGACGTGCATCTCAATCTCAGCACCGTGAGACCAGTGTCTATAGTAGCAGGGTTTTCAATTGTACTCGCTTTAGCTGCTTTGCATTGTAATTTCTCATTTTACAAGGTAGGGGTTCGAGTGATCCCTACTGAGCCTTGTTTTATATGAGGCTCATTCCCTGCGTGTTTTCACCATGTTTCAAGTGAGGCGAGGCTTCAGGGAAGTGTGCCTGAGACTCAGCGTGGTTCGTGTGCCCAGGGTTAGTTGCCAGTTGCCAGAGTCGGGGGATACCCCGTGTAGTTGTACTTTCCTTTCTGTTACTGTACTCAACTGTGGTGGCCAAGGAAGAAAACCCTCACCAGATAATGGAGGAAGAAGCCTACAACGAGGGCGGTAGACAACAAGAGGTAGATGGGGTTTCAATCTCAATGAAGAACCTCATTTTCAGCTTACAAACATCCATTTAGTCAACATCAAAATAAATCAGAAATTAATCATGAGGAGGGGGTTCAACAGGGAGTCTAAGTGCTAAGCTGGTGCGGGTGCCCCCAGTTGGCTGCCGAGGCACCCGTTTCCTTTAGCTCCGCTTTATCCTCTCGCGTCCATCGCAGGAGGGTAAAATGGTTGGTAGTGGGAACCGTGGGCACGACCCGATCCCGAGGTGTTATCGGTTCGCCTCCATTGAGACGAATTCTCAAGTCGCCAACAAGAAGGGTCTTGCTGGAATTGCTAGTTGCAACAGCGGGTCGCCTGCCCCTGCGATCGTTGCGGGGCTTTTTCTGGGGAGCCGAGGAAGATCTTGCTCCGAGATGGTAGACAGAGAAGACCTGATCTACCGTTGCTGGCAGTGCAAAACTGTCAGCCAAAAGTGCTGGGATCGGCCTTCGGGGCATAAAGCTCGTATCAAGAGCCGATGGCTGAGTGACCTGAGCATAAGCTCTTGCCCGAGCCGACAGAAGTGTCGTCGATGCTCGAGGTGACACTCGCACCAAGAACCAATGCTGCGGAAGGTGCTGGAGTGTCGGCAACACGGGGTTGTGAACTCGTGTCAAGTGCTGGCGTAGCTGGAGTGTGGGGCAGAGGGCCCATAGCGGGCACTAGGGTTGCCGCCTCCTAAAGAGAAAGACCTGTGCTGGGAGTTGGCGTTGCTGGATTGTAGGGGGAAAGACCCCAATGTAGAGCTGGGAGGCCAAGGACCCGGTGCGGAGAATCCACGTCAGGGGCCGGCCTTGATATGGCCCGGGGTTGTGCGCCCGAGCTGGATGCTGGGGACCCTCGAACCCGGGGTTGGGAACCCGCATTGAGTGATGGCTCGTTCTGGGTTCGAGCCTGGAGGCTCAAAAAGAATGCTGAGGAGACTTGCCCCCAGGGCGGGAAACCCGTGCTGGGGTAGGCTCGGTTGGGACTCGGAACCGAGAGCCCGAGTCAGGTGCTGAGGAGCCACAAACCCGGGGCAGGGAGCCCGTGTCGGGTGCCGGCTTGGCTAAGGCTCGGGATTGGAGACCCGAGGAAGGAGCTGGGGGCCCGGGGCAAAAAGCCCATGTCGGGTGCTGACTCGGCTGAGGCTCGGGACTGGAAGCCCAAGGAAGGAGCTGAGGAGCCGTAGACCCGGGGCAGGGAGCCCGTGTCGGGTGTCGGCTTGGCTGAGGCTCGGGATTGGAGACCCGAGTGAAGTGCTGAAGTAATAACCAAAGTCTGGGGCACAGGGCCCGTGTTGGAGATCAGTCGAAACTGGGCCCGGGAGCTATCACTTGCCCGGGCAGGAGATGATCTGGGGCCCCTATGGGGGCCAGTGGTGGAGGCCCCGAGTCTGGCACTCGGGCGATCCACCAGTGTTGGAGAAGGGGGCAGCGCGTTGTCCGCGCGAACGGGCACAAGCACTGAGAACGACCACGGAACAGCCACGGGGACCACACCCAAGAAATAAGGTGATCCAATGACGAGGGCAAAGGTGCCGAAAGCGATCGACATCGCCAAATATCCCACCCGTGCATGAGTGGCGATGACGATGGGGCCATAAGTCACGGCCGCCATGGTCACTAGAGTGCTGGCTGTTGGGAGGGCAACGGTCGGAGACGGTCGTCGAGCGTGGTTCAGCTGTCGGAACGCGAGCTGGAAGCTGCTGGGATGCGTGTGCGTGTCCCTCCTCTACCTCTCCTGCAAGGATAGAAAAAGGGCACCACAGCTTCAGGGCTGGCACTCAGCAGAAAGAAGAAAGGCGGGAGACATCCCACCGGGCGTGCCATCCTTTTTGTTTCCTCTCGCGGCGGCTCTCCCCTTAGTCCCGACCCGTGAGGGGGTGGTAGAGGAGAAGTGTGCGAAGATATTGGTGGCCGCGGTAAGAGAAGGAATAAAGCGATAAAGGAAAACACGGGAGTTTGATGTATCCCGGGTATCCTCCTCCATGGCCGTATGCCTCTCACGACGGCACCGGGCACTCGCCTTTTACGGAAAGTCGAGAGGGGTCAAATGGCACGAGGGGGTTTCTAGGAGTTGGTAGACAGAGCCGACGGTCTACGAACGGGATGGTGACTCACTCGGGACGAATGAGGCAATGGCGGCTGGGAGACAGGGTTGCGGGACAGGGTGCGGGCGTGCCAGTCAATTTCTCGATAGTCACCTATGGAACCAAAGGTTGGCCGGGGAAGCGTCGCCAGGACGCGACACGTGGGCAAGGGATATCGGGCGGCACGTGGAGAGAAGGAGAGGTTCCACGGGTGCGAGTGCGCACGCGATTATGGGGATTCGTGTACGGGACGTCTTTCCCTACCGGCCGCAAGCAACCGGTGTTTATTTACATCAGATTAAATCCGAACATCTTTGTTCCGTGCCAAAGAAGATCCTAGATAATTCTGAAGCCAAGGACAGGGAACCGGGTACATCCTGCAACTGGGGAACTGGTGGGCTGAGACCCGGGAAAACGGGTTGCACACTAATTGGTGGGGGTAGGAAACTGGAACCCAGGATACGGGTGTGTATATTCCACTGGTTTCATACTTTATGGGTGCCACGTGGGGTTTGCAGAGGGGCCGCAAGGGCCGGAATACAACTGGTGCAAGCCGCGGGACAATTCCGGCACGCAGGTCGGTCCCCGGGTCAATGCAGGATAAAGCAGATTATCCGCGTGTTTTACAGGGGCCCTCCTCGAGGAGCTAAAGACGTGCCCGAGTCACCAAGGGAGGGCTAGACTGGATGGCAGGTGCAGACGCTGACTGGTGCCTGAGGGAGGCCGGACGGGGCTCAGGATGAGCGATCGAGTACCGGTCCCGAGAGGCGAGTGTCTTCATGCTGGGGAAGTGAGGCCGGTCCCAGGAATGTTACTTTCGGGCTAGGGCCCGGCTCACTCGGGTCAGCGGTCGAGACAGTTGGCGGCCAGCTCGTGGTGAGCGAAGGGCACGTCGACCCGTGGCGGGGGTGATTTCGGCATCATGGCGCAGGTGTTGTTATCATAACGCCTTACACGCGGGCGGACTCGGAATGCGGGTGTGTTCGCCATTATCACGATGCCTTACACGTAGGGGATGGACTTGAGTGAGACGGCCTAGACGCCATATGAGGGGAGTACGCGCGACATACCCTCGGCGTATGTGAGCCGATAAGCAAGCCAACCAACCCGCACTTAGCTCCTCGCCGTTCTTGCCGGAAGCCTTGGGGCTTGTCCTTGCCAGAGTGCCTTTGGATGTCCAAGTGCTAGTTAGCATGCATCGTATGTGCCCCTTGAGATTCTAAGGGGAATTTATAGGAGAAGTTGAAGGGTCAGGGGGGTTTACGCAGACCGGGATGGGGGGTGCGATCTGGTTCACGTAAACCCCTCAAAAATATATTTTTTTTGTTTCTGAGTGAGGGAGGGGGGTTTAAGCGGACCAGGTTGGGGGGCTGCTATTACAATTACTACACTCCACGCAGGGAGGGGATCACGGGGATGGGCAAACCATTACATGCACTACCCTCACGTAGGAGGGGGGAACAAAGGGAGGGGAAACCAAACTATGATCGTACGCCTAGCTCGGACGTCCAATCGAGGTGCTGTCAGTGCCTGGATGAAGCTTGGGGGATGTCTAAGGATGCCTGAAAGTCTGACATCGAGCCGATGTCACTGGAAGGTGGAGGAGGTCGCAACCGATGGCCTATGTAGTTCTACCTTGCAGGACTAGATGGCACAGTCGTGATGCGTCGACAGGTACGCTCGCTGTAGAACTCCAATAGTGACGGGACCAACTCGTGGACATAGAAGACAGAGAGTAGTACAAACCCTCAAGAGATGGCGACTGTCAGATCACCTCACCGGTCGTGGTCACCGAAATGGTCGACATCAGGTTTCTGGGTGAACAACAGGATAGGTTGATGATGACTAAGGTGGAGTCTTCTGTGTTGATGTCGGAATGAGACAAAACCACTTGTGTTTGTTTTGCATCATCGAAATTCACAACTTTTTAGAAGACTGCTTGGCCTGAAACGGAGTGGAGGAGGGAGTATCTGGGCCGACTATGTGGCAGTATTTCCTGGGTAAACAGGGAGTTCTGGGTTTGGCACAACCGAGGGAAAATGGATGCCCCGGGCAGAGGTGTTGTCAAAAGAAGGCGAGACCACCTTTGGTTCATTAGCACTTCGAAGAAGAATAACTCTCATGAAGGGGGTTCTAGCCGATTCACACAGGGAAGTCGGTGTCGGCGTTGCCAATTGGCACTCAGAAACAAGCGTGGTCCAGGCACAGTTGTACAGAAACACCTATAGCGGTTGATGCCGTTGATGAAAGGAGGCGGGACCACTTCAGGAGCGTGGCCAACTCGAAGGTGGATTACTTTGCTGAAGACGCCTCGAGCCGAATCTCACTGTGGACGCTACTAGAATGCCTGCCAACCGAGTCTCTGCTGCTGACTTGTAGCAGAGTGTAGCAGAATGAAGCTTCTTATTCCACGGGGAAAAGGAGCGACGATGGAGCAACTCCGGGAATTGCTGTGGGCGCACTAAGTAGAGGGGAGGAGAATGTTGGTTGCAGAGGGAGAGGGAGCTAGGGCGTGGGGTGCTGGTGAGGGCAGCTAGGGTTAGGTATGGGGGGGGCGCACTTGGTTGGGAATGGGAAGGGGTGCAAAACTGATGACCCCAATTATTGCGTATATCATCGCATAGTGGGCCGCACCATTGAAAATTGTTATGTCTTCAAGGATGAGGCGGAGAAGATGAGTCGGAACCAACTCATCACAATGAAAAGCAATTTGGTGGATCCTCTGCAACCCCATGCATGGGATCGGCTGACACGCTCGGCCAATATAATTCATCACTCAACCAATGGGGGCTTTAGGGCTCCAGAATTTACTTTTCCCGACCTAGAAACAAAGGAAGCCGGTCCCAGCCAAGCAAAACCCACTTTGTGGTAACCAGGTTGGAGGCCGTCCCATCAATGTTCCTTTCCGAAGGAAAATACCAAGAAGATATTTGATCACCTACTTGAAGATGGTCGAATCATGGTGCACGACCCGCCAGCGGATTGCACCGAGGTCGAGAAAAGGCATCCTCGGTATTGTGAGTACCATGCCATAATATCTCATCCCACTGGGAAATGTGAAGAGGTACATGATCTTATTGAAATCTTTATTCAAAGGGGCGGGATTGATATCCTTGGGAACAACATGGTGGAAAAAGGTCTGCGGGAAGCTGCTGAGCAGACCTTAAGCCGACGTTGCGACAAGGAAAGCCCACCTCGACCTCGTATACGAGAAAAATCAAATTTCTCCATAAATGTGATTCACAAAATCTCGGGAAAGAGCTAGGCGAGGTTCATGGTAAACGAGTTTCAACCATACCTCCCTGCTGGGTCGCAAGAAGCATCACAAAGGGGTATACCTCTCCTGATGTCTGAATGCTTCGCCATTCGGAAGACAGTCCGAAAAATCGAAAGGGAAGTCCGTCGTCTACAACACAACCAGCAGAACTTACTCCGGCTTATGGAGTGAATCGAGGACCGCTTGTCAACACTGACTCCGGCCCCTTCAATATGGCCCTATGTCCTAACCTCTACCTGAAATTCAGAAAACACGGTAGAGCCTTGAAGGTTGCCAAGATAGGGGGGTGGTTGTCCGATGAGGTTGCAGACTCGCCCATCAATCAGGCCCTGCGGAAGCTATACTCTTTCCCTCGGCATAAAACCTTGGAGATATTCCGTATGTGTCGTAAGGTGGGGTTGGTACAGCTCCCCGCACCCGACAATGACCCCGGCACTGGCATGAGGCATCGACACCACTATTGCCTATACCACCGCACCACGGGCCATGTCATCTACGATTGCC
Organism: Amorphophallus titanum; assembly: GCA_024336825.1. NCBI lineage: Eukaryota > Viridiplantae > Streptophyta > Magnoliopsida > Alismatales > Araceae > Amorphophallus > Amorphophallus titanum. Next base: position 19,335,972 of record JANBPO010006516.1, read on the forward strand.
CCGTGTTCAAAAACAAATGTTCGTTTATCCACTGTATTCTCTAGTTCTTGTAATATCAGGTTGCTTCTTAGATTCGGCACTGCTCTTCGGAAAATCCGTTCCTATATTGGCAACTCGATGTTTACCTGTCGTCTCTTATCCGACGGTCCTTGCAGCTCCCAGGGCAATGGAAAAGAACAAAAATCGTAACTAGGAGCGCCTCCAGAAGCCTCCCCAGTGTGCAAGCAAGGTCCAATGGCTTTCGGAGACCTTTTCGCAATCGGAAATTTTAGCAGCTCAAGTCAGGAAGTGTCGTCTCTCTCTTTCTTATGGTTTGCTGAATCATGTGGACTGAAAGTTCTACTTAGTTTCCTGAGGTTCCCTGGAGGCATGAAGGCGACTGTGTTGTGCTCCCAGTGTCTGTTATGTTCAGAGTGTATGGCCTTACCTTCCTATTTATGTGAATGCTGGTTTGATGTTTGCAACTCTTATCTTGGCATGAATTATTGTGAGTGGAAACTATCAGCCGCATGCTCCTGTTGTTTCTGTTCCATTATCACAAAACTGAACAAAAGGTATTGGGTTCCAGTACTCGTTGTAGGCATGGGCACATTTATATAACATCCCCATCAGAGGCCACATGCCTGTCTACCTAGTGGGTCTGCTTCCAGGTCATGTGTTTCCAGTGGGGTTGCCCATATCTTGGAAAATCACAGCCCCTCCCCCCTCCTCTCTCCCCCTCTCTCTTTCTTTCTCTCTCTGGGTCCTCCCCCTTACCTTCTACTTGTCCCCACTCTGATTAATAGCTTGCCTAACTGTTGGAACCCTGGGATTTGTTTGGTTCCTCCCTCTGGCGGTGACCTCTGAATCGCTCAGATCTGAGCCAATTAATTGCTTGTGTTGGGTGGATGCGCGGCACCGGTGGTTTGTTTATTCTGTTTCTGTCTCATGCTGAGACATGCACCTCTCAGCCTGCACTGAGTGATTAGGAAGCTCCACCTCTGATCCTTTAGCCTCTCACTGTTATCTAATGTGCCCTTCCTTTACTGAGACGAGTCCTCTGCCCCTTGGCGCACCGTGCCCGGCTCGGCTGCGACGCTGGGTAAGGTGGGACCGATCGGTTCGGCGCACCGTGCCGCGGTGCAGGCCCATCTTTCCTTCTTCACAGACTTGCTGGTACCGCAGCACATTCACATGGTGGTGGTCCATGGATTCCATCGCCACCTGTGGAGGTGCCGACACCGTCCAGTCAGGTTGAGTCACCCACATGTTAGAAGAGGTAAAGAGAGTAGAGCGGGACCAAAGATATTGGAATATTATTTGCCCTCCTTCCGAACCCAAAGCGTACGCCACCTAAACGCGTAGGCGCACACATCGAGCCGTGCGGGTCGTAGCTTCACCCACGTCAACACGACCACTCCTCTTTTCCCGGGGTCCGGGATTTTTCGCGCCAAATACCAGAAGGAGAGAAAGGATATTTGGTTAGGTTACGCCAACACCGTGGCTCCCCACCCCCACAACACTCTTCTTCTCTGTGCCCCTCCTCCGACGCCACCGTCCCTTGTTTCGCTCTTCCACTTCTCTCTCCCTCTCTCTCTCGCCACTCCGGCCTCTCCTCGCCCCTCCCACCATCGTGAAGTCCCGTCTGATCTACCCCTCGGGAGGCAGTGTGTGTTCCGTCAGGAGGTCCGCCTTCATCGCCATTTCTCCTCCCCATGCCTTCCTTGATTCTAATAGGGAGATAGAGAGAGAGAGGGGGGGAGGAGTGTCTGTGGGAAGAAGATGGCCGGAGGTGGAGAGGTCATCTGTTGATAAGAAAACGGTAGAGAAAGGGAGAGGTGGGGGGGGGGGGATGCGATGGGAGGAGGAGGAGGAAAGGTAGTGAGTGGCATTGAACGAAGGATCTGCGGTGCCGCTGATGTCTTCACGCTCCCTTTTAATGTGTTTGGGTATGTAGTTACTAATCTTCTCCCAAGTTGGATATTTATTACAGAATATGCACTAATAATCTCGGGGTACACCGGCCCCACCCGACTTATCAAAGGCGAGTTTGAGTTTTCTGTACATGGAGAGAACCCTGATTGCAAATTTAAAATAGATTTATTCATCTTCTTTTCATTAATTCATATTGTACCTTGCTTAAATCGGGGCCCTCCAAGATATATACATATATATATCCAAAGGCCTACAGACCAACGAACAAGGGGCAACACTAGGCACTAACCTTTTCAGACGCAGCATGCCCGTTACTATTAAATATAATTATGATTCCGAAAGTTTAGTTAATTCGCACCATAATAACGCAAAAAAGGTGGGGGTACAAGGGACAGAGAGATCTCTTTTCCCGTTATTATCTGATGACTCTCAGGACGACTGAAAAATATTTGGGCAGACACGGGTAACCGGCCCAATAAAATAAATCCCGGGGGGCGGAGAAGGGCGAGTCATGCCTCCCCCAAATTAAGTTGACCTGTGAAGGAAGATAGAGGAGATGGTCAATCACATAGGCAATCACACATGACACAAGATTTTTAGGTGGTTCAGGACCACGGTAGGCTCCCTACGTCCACCCCTCACCCAACTGGGTGAGAATTCAATACACGCTACTTTTGTAGCAACACGGGGACGAACCCCAGCCACACACATTGCTTCCGCAGCAATACACGCACGACGGCACGAGGCCTTGCCTCAACACACTGCCACTGCAGCGCACACACATGCACGATCGGGGAATGTACCCTGGACACAAGACCACACGGAGACGTAGCTCCGTCTACACATAAACAACCACGGGGAAACTTTCCCCACAATAAAACCATGCATGCGGAGTTGCAGCTCTTGCCACACATAATTATATTCTTAGTTTAATAAACAAAAGATATACAATAAACACCCAAATGTTAATCTGTTGCTCTAATAGAAGAGTAGAGATGAGAGAAGAAGGATCCCCCTCAAATCTTCAGTGAAATCACGTCCAAAGGAACAATGGGGTGCGCCGAACGATCTGTCCATGGAGTGGAAGCTTGCTACGTTCGCAAGAGACGCCCAAGGAGAAACTGTCTTCAGTAGGTATGCTCGAAGTCGTATCAGATCAGTAGATGGGAGCTTCTTGTTGGCGGTCTCCTCCTCTCCTTCTTCCTCCTCCAGGTGGGGTGGCGCCCTCAGCTCCTTTCCCTCCTTTTCCTACAAGCAAAGATGAAGAATATTAGCCCAAGGATACTCCATACGGTGGAGTTCACAGGTTACATATAGCTAGGGAAAACCAACCATAAAAGACTTATTACCCCATGTAAAAACCCTTCAATCCAACACCCAATAGATAGGAGAAACCCTAGGGGTATTGGGGTAAAAAGCCCCAAGCAATCGGACCCTTAAATGGGGTTTTCAAAGTCAATCTGGAAACCACGATCCGGATGTCCCAGAAAAAGTGTCAACCTCTAGGGTCGACACTCGCATCAACGAGTTATGCCAAAAACACAAAATCCAGAACCCAGGCAAAATTGTTGACCCATGGGGTCGACCTTTTTTTTCGCCAGGTTCTGTCCAGAGTACAAATTTAGTACCCAGGGAAAAGTGTCGACTCATGGGGTCAACCTTTTTCTCACAGGGTTCTGTCCAAAGAACAAAAACACTATCCAGGGTAAAAAGTGTTGACCCATGGGGTCGACCTTTTCTCATCTTTTTTTTTCTTCTTTTTTTTGTAGGGCTCAATAAGTACATCTGCAGGTCGACTCTCTTACAAGTGGGTGACTGATGTCACGGTGAGGGAGAGAAGGTGTCGAATGTCGTAGCAAATTTCTGGACGGATCAAGGGTTGGTGTGGAATCAAGGGGGTCTTTTTTTATTGGTTCGGATAACGACTTTGGGCCAATGGTAAGATATTTGTTGGCTTAGACTGAAGGTCATGATGCCCAATGACTTGGCTTAGACGTCAGGTCGTAACGCCAAAAGGGGAGAATACTTAACGGCTTAGACATAAAGTCATGACGCCGTACGACTTGGCTTAAGCGAAAGGCCATGACGCCAAGGCAGAATATTTAACGGCTTAGACGTAAAGTCATGACGCCGTATGACTTGTCTTAGACGTATGGTCATGATGTCAAGGCAGAATTTTTTAACCGACTTAGGCGGAGAGCCATGACGCCGTATAGCTTGGCTTAGGCAGAAGGCCATGACACCAAGGCAGAATTTTTAAACAGATTAGGCGAATTGCCATGACGTCAAGGAAGAAGTTTTAAACAGCTTAGGTGAAATGCCATGATGCCGTACAGCTTGTCTTAGGCGGAAGGCCATGACGCCAAGGTAGAATGTTTAACCGGCTTAGGCGGAGGGCCATGATGCCGGACAGCTTGGCTTAGGCGAAAGGCCATGACGTCAGGATAAAATTTTTAAACGGCTTAGGTAAATTACCATGATGCCATACAACTTGGCTTAGGTGGAGAGCCATGATGCCAAGGTAGAATTTTTACCAACTTAGGCACAGGGCCATGACGCCGTATAGCCTGCCTTAGGCGGAAGGCCATGACGCCAAGGTAAAATTTTTAAACAACTTAGGCGAATTGTCATGACGCCGTACAACTTGGCTTAGGCGAAAGGCCATAACGCCAGGATAAAATTTTTAAACGGCTTAGGCAAATTACCATGACGCCGTATAGCTTGGTTTAGGCGGAAGGCCATGACGCTAAGGTAGAATAGCAGGTTTTATTATCGTTATTGGGTTTATACCGATGCAAAGGAGTTTATATGTTTTATTAGAATAGACGTAAGGTCTAATCTAGATAAGTTTCATCATTTTACCTCAGGTGGGACATGAGAATATACATGGGTTTCATCATCAGTGGAACTTAAAAAAATGTGTGGGTTTTATCAGAATAGACGTAAGGGAATCTGGCGACCAACTCCCCAGTTACTTCTCTTTGCGCTATTGCTTCTTCCCATCTAGAGAAGTTGTCTATGGTTGCTAAGATATATTTGCATCCTGATGAGGAAGCTGGCAGAGGCCCCACCACGTATGTGCCCCATTGAGCAAATGGCCAACTCAGGATGGTGGGATGCAGTGGCGCCGGTGGTCTTCTCGACACGGTGGTGTGTTCTTGACATTTCTGACAAGCTTTGGCAAACTTGCAACAATCGTCAAACATAGTGAGCCAGTAATAGCCCAGTTTCTTTATTTCAATCTTTATTTTCGGACTGGCCTGATGTGACCTGGTTGACCCGGCATGAACTTCTTGCATCACTTGCCAAGCTTCTGCTGAAGAGCAACAATGAAGTAAAACTTTTTTTCGGGCATCTGCCATTATTCGGAACAATGTTCCATTTCTCATCACATAAGAATCCTTGATCCTGAGGAGCTTCATTCTTTGTTCTTTCTCCTTCTGGAGTTGCTGGTGGTGGAACCATCGTAGGAGATGTTCCTGCTAGTCAGACTGTTGGATTTCCTCCACAGCTGCTGCTTCATTTTCTTCTTCATTAGTCAGGACCTCTTTCACACTAGGGACCCGGTGTTAATTAATTACTATTATATTCAGGCTTGTGTCTGGCGGATTGCCAAAGAACTGGCCAACTTTGCGAGGGCATCTGCCTGAGCATTCTGCCCTCGATTGATGTGCCTAATTTGATGAGATAAAATCTTGCCATCAAGCGGAGTGTCAATTGATAGTAAGGGAGGAGTTCTTGCTTCCGCACATCAAACTCTCCTTCCAATTATTTTATAACTAGCATGGAATCCCCAAATGCCTCTTGCATCTGAATTTTCATGGATAGGGCAATCTGTAACCCGATTATCAGGGCTTCATATTCTACCTCATTGTTTGTGCAAGGTTTGTTTATCGAGTAGGAGGTATAGATGACCTCTCCCTTAGGGGATTTCAGGACTATGCCTGCCCCAACCATGGCTCTGGCTACTCCGGCTATCGGGGTGTCAATTTTGGACGCACCATTGAAATACAACTGCCACAGGGTGGACTGCACTTGGTCGACTTTCAGGGTCTCATCATCAGGGAGTTCTGTCTCTAATGGATAGTCTTCAGGTACTGGATGCGCAGCAAAGAAATCTGCGATGGCTTGACCTTTGACAGCTCTCTGCGGCACATTGGTTGGAGTCTTTGTTGTCATTTACTTCGATGACATCCTTATTTATAGCTGCACTAGGGAAGATCACATGGATCATTTGAGGCAGATCTGTTTGATCTTGAGGTGAGAGCAATTGTATGCCAACCCAAAGAAGTGTGCTTTCATGACATCACATGTTACCTTCTTGGGTTTTATTATATCTAGTTAAGGGGTCTCCGCCAATCCGGAGAAGATTCCAGCTATTGTTGAGTGGCTAGAGCCCCGCACGCTCCACGATATTTATAGCTTCCATGGCCTCGTGACGTTCTATCATCATTTCATCCATGGATTTAGTTCTGTCACTGCCCCGATTACGGATTGTATTCGGAAGGGCACATTTGTATGGACGAAGGCCACCGCTGTCGCCCATTGGGACATTAAGGAGTGTATGACCCAGGCACCAATCCTTCGATTAGCTGACTTCACGAAGGTGTTTGAGGTCTCTTGTGATGCATCTAGTGTTGGTACAGGCAAAGTCTTGAGCTAGGAGAGCCACCCTATTGCTTTCTTTAGTGAGAAGTTGAGTGACGCCAAACTGCGATACTCCTGTTGGGTTGCTAGACCCAGATTCAGAGGGGGGGTGAATGAATCCCCTTCAAAAATTGTGTCGACTAAGAACTTAAAGCCCAATTTAAACAATGAACTAATAAACTCTTGCGGAACTAAACACTATAGTTCAGTAGTGCGTTCGGTCTAATAGAATTCATACACACACACCAATTCAGCTAATCGTGTGTGAATCACAATCGAACACACAATGTGCTCAATAGACAACGTACCCTTACATTAAGCCGGAGACAATCAGTAGAAGATAAAAGCATAGAGTAGACAGTCTATTCTACACAGTTGTTATAGTAAGGCGCACAGTCGAACACATATCTTGCAACTTCAGAAAAGCACAATGTCTCTTTACAGAAGACCCGAGCCTAATCATTCATCTACCAAAATCGAGATAGACAAACAAACCATACACACACAGGAAATTTTTAGGTGGTTCGGCCAGACCTCCAGTCCGCCTACATCCACCCCTCACTCCAAACCAGAGTGAGACTTCCCTTGCAAAAGCAAGAACAGTAGACTCAGTCTGCAACAGACGCTGCCAAACAGCTTGGACCGAGAGAGACAAATCCCTCAACCTGATCTTGCTACCCACAAGATCAGCACCCTAGCTCTGCTACCCACAGAACTAGAACCGGGGCATGCCTCCCAAGGTGGGCTCTCCCATTGGGGGGGTGGCCAGCCCAAGTGGGCCCTGGAGAGTGTACCACAAGGTGGCCTGGTAGCCCTAAATCAGCCTACTAAATTGAAAATGCTACTAATAAGGTCCAACTGGCCACAGCTCGACCTACAAGAATCCAAAGTGATAAAGAAAATAAGACTCCAGCTCATGGGTTGCTCTCCAAGTTCTCTCCAATTCAAAGCGAAGTCTGCGCATCCTGAATAGTGTTGCGCGTCCTGTAATGTCGCTCTATCGCGTCGCGCCTATCTCAAGCTCGGGTGTGCTCACCAACTCTCCTCGGGTGAGAAGAACTCGACCCCATCGAGTAAGGGTCTCTATCGCTCCGGTATCGCTCGAGCAAGTCTGGATCTATCCTCTCAAGCTCTGCCCCAGGGACTCCATGTGTCCCCAGACACGGGCTGTCCTCTCCAACATACCAAGTAGTGGTGATACATGCCACCCCTTGTGGTAGTCACCTGCTCATCGAGTATAGACTCTATCCGCTCATGCTGCTGAGGTGACGGGGATGGAAGTGGACTCTTAGGGGAGGGTTCGCTCACAAAGGGTGGAGAAGGCCCAAATGACTCACTGGGGATCACTATTGGGTCCCTATATACGACTAGATCGAAGATGCTGAATGTGGAACTAATACCATAGTCCTCCGGCAAGTCTATAACATATGCATTGGATCCAACTCGCCTCAAACTCTAAAGGGGCCAGCATCATGAGCCTGTAGTTTCTTCATGGCTCCAGAAGGAAATTGTTCCGGTCTGACCCGGATCATGACATGATCGTCCTCCTGGAACTCGTGGGGGTGTCTATGAACATCAGCCAATTCTTTATATCACGCATTGCTGGTCTCTATGTGGCGACGAATATCGTCATGCAAACCCCTAACGTGCTCAGCAAATGACTCTACAGACTATGACACTCTTGCATGCATGGGTAAGGGAACTAGATCCACTAGCTTCCTAGGTCTATATCTTGTGACGATCTCAAAAGGACTCATGCCCGTGAACCTATTGACTGAGTCATTATATGTAAACTCAGCAAGTGGCAAGACCAGATCCCAGTCCCTCTCGCGTTCCCTAACCAAGCATCTTAGGAGATTCCCCAAACTTCTATTAACTACCTCGATCTACCCGTCAATTTGGGGATGATACATCATGGAGAACTTGAGTTACGTGCCAGAGCCTCTTTCTTCTCTTCTTCTTCTTCTTCTCTTCCTCTTCTTCTCTTCTCTCTGTGGGGATGCTTCGTGGATCTTCCTCTGCTTCCATCTGTGTGTATGTGTATGTCTCTCTACGTATCTCTCTCTCTTATTTGTCTGTCTGTCTGTCTCTCTCTCTTGTCTATCTGTCTGTTCGTCAGAGAGGAGGGGTTTTTATACCCCAAAGGCACAGGGCCTTCGAACGCGAGAATGGCAAAGGCGGGAACATGGGACATTAATGAGGATTTGACTCCGGTCATTTTCGGTGATAGGGAGTGTAGCCAGCGTGCCACCCTCTCCGTTCGACACCTCAGCCAGCACGTTGCGTGCCAAAAATCCGTAGGGGAATAGTGTAAGATCTTCCCTGTCGGACGTGTCGTTGAAGAAGCATGTCACTGAAGGCATTTGCAGCGTGCCGTTGAAGAGCGTTGGAAGCGTGCCGACGAAGGGCACTTGGTGAGTGTGCCGCTGAAGGCAGCACAAAGTGTGTCGCTGAGCGGGCTTCAGGGGTGTTCCGTTGAAAACACCGAGCTAGGTGTACCGGTGAAGGCGCAGGCGAGGTGTGCAGCTGAGGAAACTAGCAGGGGCATGCCGGCGAAGGGGGGCACATAGGGAGCGTGCCGCTGAGGGCACCCCCGGGGGTGTGCCGGGGAAGACCCGTCAGGGTGTGCCGGGGAAGCGACACCACGGGTGTGCCGGGGAAGCGACACCGTGGGTGTGCCGTTGGAGGGGGTGTGTCAGGGAAGTGACACCACGGTGGTGCAGATGCAGGCCTTTGATCGTGCCGTTGAAGGCTGATAGGCATGCCGTTAAGGGCACGTCCATGCCCGTTAAGAGCACGACTTGAGACCCATCTGATTTTCTTCGGGGCGCATGAATCGTGAGCTGACTGGGGGTTCATTCCTCTTCGTTGCTGTGACTCCGGAGGCGGCTTCATAGTAGTGTGTGTTTATTCGGAGGGTCCGGATGGGACGCACTCTCCGCATTTTCTTCAGTGAAAGTTGTTGTTGACGCTGGACTGGTCGGGACATGTAGACGTGTAATTTTACACGTCCACAGGATGATGAGCCTACACTTTCAAAGATGGTTGCTAAGAGGAGCTCCTTTGCACTAGTGCCAATTTCTTCTCGAGTGAGGCCGGTGGCAATCTCTTTGCTCGCCGGAGGATTCACTATTAATTTTGTTATCACATCTTGCTCGATTGCCATTCAGTTCACTGGCCAAGAAGGGCTCTCTACTCGAGTTGTGCTAACTCATATGGCCGCCAAGGGTTTGCTAGATTTCATGTTCAAGGGGCAATTGGTGATATCTTCTACATTTTCCAAGGATATTCTGCACATCCTATGCAGTCTCCCTCGATTTATCAGTGAGTCAGCCATGTCAACACCACGTATTTCTCTCCCTTAATATCATCCTGCTCTTCTAGTATGGGAGTTATGCTTCATGTCTAGTTACCGAGTGGAGATGCCGAATCTCATACTGCTAGTGCCAAGTGACGAAACTCCATGGTTTTCTGATATTCATTCATTTGAGGAGTTATCTGTTCCAGAATGTCCACCTATAGTTAGCACTGGGTGTCTAGGGGAAACCATCCTGATAAAGTCGCATGTTCACAGTCAGGCCAGGCCATCTGCCAGGTGGGCCCGTTAATTGAGAAGGTATTACAGATTGAGAAGGGCGAAGGTCCGAGTCTGCACTAGGCGGGTCAGTGTTCAGGAAGTGTCAGCTAAGAATAGGTGGCAACGTAAGTTTAAGGGCCGTCCTTTGTGCACTCAGGGGTCCGCTTCTTCCTCTTTCTCTTCCTCTCATTCATCTTTCCTTCTGCTTGGCTCCCACCCTTGGGTGGTGTACCTCCCTTCCTCTAATCCAGTTTCCATGATTTTTTCCTCACTGTTCGGGTCCACAAATCACCATTCTTCTTTCTTCCCTCATCTGGAGCCTCCGAATTCTCCATTTTCTCATGATTCTAGGTCTCAGCCTATGTCATCCTTTCATCCCACTTTCAAGACTTCTTCTGATCCTTCTCCTCTGGTATCCCCGGGCTCTGTTTCTGGTCCTTCCCTGTCCATGTCGAGTGATTACCCTTTTCTTTCCCCGACCCTGTCGGGTGACCATCATTTTTCTTCCCCAACCCTTTCGGGTGTCTCTTATTTTCTTTCCCCGACCCTGTCGAGTGATTCTCATTCTCCTTCTCCGACCTCGTCGGATGACTCCTGTGCTTTTTCTCCGAGCACGCCGGATGATCACTCCTCTTCTCCCTCATCTTTGCCACAATCTTCTCAGGGTTTGCCTATTCTTTATTCATCACCCTTTTGGGGTTCTCACTCTTTTTCTTGTTACTTTCGAGGCTTTAACCTGCCTTGATCCCAGTTAATCTCTATTTATTCTGTATTTGGTTCCTTGTTATCAGAGCCTCTGTGCCTTAATGAGGGAGTTCTAGCCCTCGTCTCTCTTCCTTTTCATCTTTCTTCGTCCAATTTGGTGTCTGTCGCTCCTCCATGTAGAGAAATCATCAACTTCTTTGCTATCCTATCCATTTTTGTCCTATCAAGTGAGGAAAACAAAGCTCGTGCTGCTCAAAGCTCAATGGTCAAGATCACATCACAGTGCTATTTTCACGCTATGGATTTGCAAGGTATCTTTGTTTTGTGCAAGAACATACTATTATTGCTATCATTTCTATTTTTCCTACGCATGAGTATATTGTTGGTTCCTTCACGCGAATGAGTGGCCTTAGTTAGTTTGCGTAGTTAAATGAGTTCGCTTCTGCAGCACCCCTAGGCTGGTGATAGCCCCACACTGGGAGTCTTAATTTCTTTTCTCGATTGTTGAGGGTGACCTTTGGGCATGGATTTTTCACACACTTCATGACAAGCCATAGCTGATTCCTCTGAAGCAACACCGTTGCTACTTTGGTCATACCATGGGTATGCACGAAGGCGTTTTCTCTTTTTTACTTGGCCGAGTGCAGGGGCAAGAGATCGATGGATGAGATGACCAACCTAGGTGCTCCCCAACACGGGGGAGGTCTCAAATAGGGGTAGTCCTGACCCTTGAAAAATGAGCTTTCATGTAATATCTAGCCAATAAGGACTATAACAAAGAAATTCATTGAATCAATGCAAAATTATGAATCAAAGGCATGGCAAGAGTGGCAAAGTCCCCACGGGTTGTCATGAGCCTAGTCGTATGTGTGCCCAGTATGAAAAAAGACACAAAGCCCCAGCGTAACAGACCTACTCTTTGAAGGGTAGTGCCCTGGAAGGAAGTCAAGTCCTTATATCTCTCATCCTGTATGAAGTTTGTCTCTAATTTTCTTCCATTTCTCCCTCTTAGGCTGGGTTGTATCTCGGGTATGGCCTTAGTTGGGGCACCGTTCTTTAGAGACGATTAGTTATGGTAAGCTACTTTCAAATGCACGCCCTGCTCAAGGGAAGTCGCTCAAGTGGTCCAGCCCCCATCCATCGGCATATTTGAAGGAGATTAGAAGGGGATGATCCAGGATGGCTTCACTCGAGCTGCCAACTGAGAGCCCGTGGGAACGAATCAGTGCAAACAGCCAGGGGGTGTTACTGTACAGTGAGTCCCGCCTATCCTCCCCTTTGATAAAAGTCCTGTAAGGATGCAAGCTATTGGTCTCTGGATGCCAGTCGGCCACCGACGGAAAGGGCTCCTCCCTCGACAAAGGGAGCTGCTGAAGAGCTACCCGCTCACTGCTCACCCGGCATAATCCTCGAAGCGTCTTCACATAATCATCCTTTTTTATCTCGGGCATCTTCAGGTCAGCCTTGGATGAATGATGCTTCGCAGCCTTCCGCGCTTCCAAATATGCCACTACCTCTGTGTTGGTCCAAGACTTCAGCTTCTTCAGATAAGAAGGTTCGATGTTGAGGATTGGCTCTAGCTGGGAATCCAAGAATCGACATTCTGCAACAGACCAGCATTCTCGACGAATATTTCTATAAAACCTTGTCCACGCATTCCACCACTAGATATACTCTGGAGTGACTCGAGGGAAGCGAGCAGGGGGCGGAACCCTAAATGATACATCCTCCCGGTGGTGGAAGTAGTCCCACCATGCACGAGCCTCGTCATTGGCCACCTGGCTGGCTCTATGCCTGTTCGGCAACCCAAACTGTGTGGAAGAAGAAGGGATGTGCTGATCGTAGCCAAAATTCTGACTGAACCTGAATGGATAGTACGGCTCTAGTCAAAGGATGCCACTCTGTCGAAAGACAAGGACGCTTGGTCAAATAGCTAGTGCCCAGTCAATCAGCTCTGACTCCAAGATCGGCCTCGTACACTTGGTGCCAGAGATCGGATTATGTATTCCTCTGTCCCCAACAGACTGCACTGCCTCATCTTATTCCCGAGTGGGCTGGAATGTGTGGCCAGGCTCCAAAAGTGTAGAACTCTAGGCGAGTCTGTGGGAACCTTGGTCAGTTTGCCCCTAATGGCGAAGAGTTGTTCCGCCACCAATGACGGTTCGACACTTGCAAATTCTATCATCCTCGGGACAAGGTGAGATGACTGTAACGCCCGAGGAGCAGCTTTCGGGAATAGGGTACAGACCCCAAGCATTGAAGAAATGTAACGGACCGATGGTCCACAAATTCCTGGGAACACGGGTCCTGTACAAGTCTCCCAGTATGGTTTAGCCTTAGGGATTTGCTTTGTGGTGGTTTTGCTAGACTCCCCAACCTTCTGTTTGCCCTTCTCCTCAGCACTCCCAGTATTTTACATTTTGGACCTTCGAACCTGATGCGGGATGATAATGAGACGCTACTCGGACCCGTTGCAACCTTGGACTCTATAGGACGACACGACTAAAGAGACAACGCGACCAGCAACCACACTATAACGTGACACCTAAAGAGCTCCAGAAGAGGCAAACATGCCCCCAAATAAGAAGCGCTAACTCACAATCATCCCCAGCGAGGGAAACGTGGCGATCTGCACGGTTGAGTAACTGGCTTTGAGTCTCGGGTGGTCGGCTCACTCTCGTGCCCGGAACGAGTCACGGAAAAGATCTCACACTCACAACTCATAGCGATGACGTAGTACGAACAAGCTAGGAAAGTAACCTACTCACATGCAGTGGCATCTAGGGCATATACTAGCTAAACAAAATGACAAAAAGGGGGAGGCGAGTGTACCTCCACACTCGGGGTGTAGGGAAGATGTCCCAACTAAGATCCGTAACTCCCGGTATAGCAATAATTATTAATTATAGAATTGATTATATAGCCCACTCCACGTAGGGAGGTAACAGGTGACACGTGGGGTCCGGGAGCACCGATCTCAGGTTGACGGGCAGCAGTCGGTGATGCTCGGGTGGGCGGCGGACGGCGACACCGGTTCTGTGAACAACTGGCCGGCAGGACAGTAAGCGGAGACGTCCAAAGGGACGCCGACCTCCGGATGGTTGCTGATGGCGGTGGATCACCGAGATGACGGGGGTGGGCCCCTGGTCGGCCCCTGGGAGCGGCAGTTGTTGAGTCGCCTCCAGCGTATTTTTCGAGGAATTTCTCTGGCCGCCCCTTCTAGCTGTCCAGGCTCTGGACAGAGTTGCGCACCTCCACGAGAACGGCCGCCACAACTAGGGTTGATGTTGGAATGAGGCAGAGCTAGTGCCGTTGTGAAGCTCTCTCACAGATCTACGATCCCAGACTGAGACAGGATTTTTCTTAGGGCGGGACTTTCCGTGGTGGAATTTTAGTTTGACTGGTTCACAAATCCAGAACAGACAAGGCTGAAAGATGATCTGGCTGAGAACAATGGTTGATCGAAGGGGAGATGATGGATATGGGAGATGGGATTTTTATGGCTGACAGAGGGGGATGTGAGGGGTGTGCACGAATTCGCCAGCTCAGCGGCTTGCCCATTGACGGGGAGCCTTATGAAGAAGTATGCCTCCCGGACCTTATCAAAGATGAAACTGATGGGGATGGCTACTATTCTCTGGGATACTCATATCGGTACCTAATGAAGGCATACCGACAGTTGTATCAGTCAGCCCATGGTGAGAGGCAGCCTCGCCGCAGAGACAGGAAGAGGGTCAGGATGGCCCTGTGGCTATAGTATTTTTATGATGGGCCAAAGCAGTATGAGGACTTCCCCTGTGTCAGCACCGTTACTACCCACAAGAAATGTGCAAAGCCTAAGACGGATGCGAAAATCCCCTCCAAGGTGCGGCAGAGTGGGTCCAACCCGATGGCGGTCGATCCGCTGACGCATTGTGCGGCGTATTTGACTTACTGGCTATGTTCGTTTGCGATGCCGTACGGGGATGAGATGGTGATCCGGCCAGATGCAATTTACCCGGTGTGCCAGATGGCATAGGGGATTAAGCTGTCTCTTTGTCCAGCCACCCTCTGCCTAATATACAAGGCTCTAGGGGATGTCAGCGCTCATCAGTTCCCGCGACAGGCCCGGTATGTGTGCCCGCTACATTTTTCAATGTGTGGGTTTGTTCTCTATTCCCAGAGTTCGCCCCGCGTGCCATTCAAGACTGGGGGCTCATGCCACTGATGCTCGTATTTGCCAGTGCTGAGCTGGGGCCTACTTCTCTGCGGTTGTACGATATCCTGGGCCGATTGACCACAGTCCCCAAGATGCCACCGGGACCATTCATTTCTAGGCACTGGCTGCGCACTCCAGCCCTCTGGTGAACAGTAGGAGAGAGTGCAAAGATGACCAGGTGAAGAAGTACATCCACTCGATTAGCCAGGCAAACGTGGTTTGCCCGCTGCTGGAACCTGAATTGAGGGACTGGGCGCTGTCCATCCGTCCCAGCGTGATGGTATTCAGGAAACGGGAGACGTTACTACTAGAGCCGTATTACCCCTTCTGTTTTGGCCGAAACTTTGGCTACGATCAGCACATTCCTGTATATAGTGCCCAGTTCGGCTTGGCGACGCGGGCTCTTCGGGGTAGCTTAGTTGCAGAGAATGCCAGAGTCTGGTGGGACTTCTTCCATCGGACAGACGCTGCAACCTTTAGAGTACCAGCTCCCGGCCGCGTCCCTCGGGTGACACCTAATTACGTGAAGTGGTGGAACACCCGCACGGCCTTTACAACAAATGCCCCCCACGGGTCGTGCGTCGGAGGTGGAGATGAGGGTGTACAGCCCGTGAGACCCCTGTTCTGGGTTGTTGTAGTTCCATTTTGACACTTCAAGTGCCTTTATTTTTGCTGTGTTGCATGTGTTGGTTTTGTTGGTGTTCTGACCACTTTTCCATGCTTTGTCTTGCAGCTATGGGGCATTTTGGCAGAGATGGATGGGTTCCGAGGCGGGTGGCCCGAGAGGAGGACCGCTGGGTGCGGAGGACCCACCGGCAGCCACCCCCTTTCGGCCCGCCGGTGGTTACTATGGCTAACATGGAGCAGCTGGACCGTGGGCATACAATAGGTGAGAGAGCTACTAGAGTCGGGACCATAGAGGTGACAAGGATCCTGGAGGTCGATGGCATGTACACCTATGACAGGAGCAGGGGCTATCTGTTGGAGTTCCCCCTAGATCAGCATTTGTTCGAGTTTCTCCGGAGCTACATTTTACCTGGCATGGAGGAGGACGACTCATGGATTCTTGGAGCCCGTCGTCGGCTTGAGCGGGCCATCTTGATCGGCAGGGATAGCCTGCATGGGGCAGCCTTCTACAGCTACCCTAGCTTCTAAGAGGATTACTGGATGCAACCACAATTTCCCAGTGCTGAGTGCCTGGGGTTCTTTGGTGGGGTAGAGAGGTCAGGGGTCAAAGTTGGGCCGCTGGGGCCCGCTTCCTGGGATTTTCACGGCCACCACTGTACTAAGACAGAGGGGACCGTCAGACTGGTGCTGGAGCCCGCGGGCTTGCAGTATGCTGGAGAGGGCTATGATGACCACAGTATGCTAGACGGGGTTATGAGGGAGACCATCACGAGCTCGTATGGTCGTTGGGCCATAATCCCTTAGCACTACTACCGCCAGGGGGCCACTGAGTGGCTGATGGGGATCATCCATCACTACCGAGTGTTGTTGGGGCGAGCAGCGATCAGGTACGCAGTGACTGTCACCTTGTACGCGTACCCTTGCTACACTGGGCTGCTGCAGGGACTACTGGAGCGCTTCAATCGCCATTGGAACACGGTGGCCACTGCAGAGGGAGAGACCTCAATGGACTTGTGGTCTCTGTTCAGGATTTTCGTGTTGAACCTTAAAGGAGGAGACTATTGGATCTCTACTATTTTGCTCCTACTATTTTGATGATGTCATACACTAACTGTCAACTCTTCATTTGATCTGCCATATGTGTTCATCGGAACGAATATAAATATGAAGTTCTCCCTCTCTTCTCTCTGGAAGACTCTGAGCATTCGTTACTCTTCCTAACTAGTTGGCTGATGGATGGATGAGATCTAAGATGCTTCTCTTATGGTTTTCAAGTATCTTTCTGCTTTTCTCTTTTTTTTTTGCTCTTAAAGAGATGACTGTAGAGCCCCTCATCCCCATCCATGGATTATCGGGCTCTACTACTCTTTAGAGGCTATATGTGTGCTTTGTAACCATCTGTGTGGCTCTCAATCCCTCCCTCGAGCCCCCAAGATTATTTCGTGAATCCGAGATAGTCCATCTCGTGATTTCCCACTGAGATCAATAGTAAATGAACTATTAAGGTCTGCTATCAGACCTACAATCCCTGGGGGCTTCGGAGACATGATGATCCTAATTTCCTTGATGATTCCCTGAATGAATATCTTCTTGGCATCAATCTGCTCAAAAAACATCCAAACCGACCTCCCTGCCTCTTAAGTTTCCCCTTGATTCAAATCTAGACCCCTGCAAACCTTGAAACAGAGCTTTGTAAACCCTGCTCAAGCCTCCCGACGCCCGCGGGTTCTCGACACCAATCACTCTCGGTGCACCCATTTCCCCTCAGCGTGGTGGTTTGCGCACCTAGAAGGGTGCTCACCGACTTCTTCCCGCCCAAAAGCTATGCCGAAACCCCCCCTTAGCCATTTCCTGCTTTCACAACCTTCCCGGCGTGAAGACCTTCCAGGCACCAACCTTCTCGGCACGCAACCATCTTGACACGGACCCTCCCGGCGCACAACCTTCCCGGCGCACAACCTTCCCGGCGTACAACCTTCCCGGCACGGACCTTCCCGGCCAACAGACCTTCCCGGCGCGAAACCTTCTCGGTGCACCCAAACCTTCCCGGCGCGGGGGTTAGCGTGCTGGGAACCTATCCCATGCCGAGAACCCTTTTGTGCCGAGAACCTATCCAGTGCCAAGAACTCTCTCGATATCCACCCTGGCCCCAACGAGCTGCGGGGTCCTGCCACTGCATGTTCTTTCATGGTTCTTTAAAGGGGGTATTAGTAAATTGTCGTATGGCGAACATTGTCCCATCGGTTCTCATACTTCTGGCTCTCGGGCTCCGATATGTCCGTTTATTGCGGATTCCATCTCGGCACTCCGTGGACAGTTTCCTATATATCCCTTGGCATATTCTGGGTACATCATGGCTAGTAGAATCTGGCAACGCTAGGACACTCGAGCGCTGCTCACGGCCTCCGAGCAACGAGGAGGCACACCAGACTTGAAAAGAAAATGGGTGAGTCTCATCTCATTGGCTCAGTAGGGGTCCCACAGATCTCCACCACAACAAAACGTAACAAACAGAGTGGCAAATAATAAGGCATAAAGAATAGTAAAGTAGGAAGAACAATAAGGCAGAAGGAGCGGCACTATAAACACAAATAACTATGCTAAACCATTAATTGCCAAAAGCCTTCACAATGATAGGATACCTCGAGTGTTGAACACGAACCATGCCGAATTGAATCCTCGTAATCTAGGCTACAAAAGCATGGATCACGATATCCTGTCTTGGAATATCCCTCCTGGAGGATGACCACTAGAATCTAGACTACCACGTAGACCCTCATCAGTCAGTAAACGAAGGAACACAGCTACACTGTCGAAACAGGACTCTCGAAGATAGCAAGGAACCACGTCTCAATCACGTGTAACAAGGGCATCGAGCTGCCATAATACTGAACGTCGTCAGAAAGAAACCTAAGTCGCGTCAGAAAGAAACCTAAGTCGCTACCTCTCAGGTGACAGGAGCACTACCCACTAGAAGTAAGGCCAGATGCGTTTATTGACAACTTAGTCTATGCCCCAGGTGTCTCCCTACTCACCCCAGGTGGAAACTGAGACACTCTAAGTAACCACATAATAGAACAAGGACTAGTCGGGGTCGCACTCATCAGCGTGTGTCTGAAGCCCCCAACCACGTGTGCACACACAGACTATCAACTCTAAGTCGGGTCGTCTAGCTAGTTTTTTGCTCAGTCCGAACTCAGGCTGCAAAGATAAGGGGCTCTATGATAACCAACCTAAAAATTGTCTCATCGGGAAGGCTCTCCCAAGTGGGTTCACACATACGTGCGCACGAAAGCTACGACTAGGGGAGAAGCTCACTGAAGGTAAGGACTCGTTGAAGAAGCAAAAATCACCGGAGTACCACCGGTTCATGCTAATCTAACTATACTTGTACCTGTAATGCGTCACAAGGTGGCTATACATCACAAAAACCCTAGAACCTCTAACTGGATGGCTGACCTATAGGCTAATCGAGGTATACTAAATATGTCAGAATCACAAATTACGAGAAAGGATGAAAGATGCTCATCAGGTGAACTGGGACCTGGGTGGCCAACCCCTTAAAGAGTGAGAGGCACCTGAATCAAATAAAACACGAGCTGCACAACCAAAAATAGTAATAGTACCTTCGACAAGATTTGAAGCCACTGCCTTAGCCCGCAAAATATGAGTCACCTTGCCCTTTAGCTTTCTACTGGCAGCTGCAGAGGACTGGAAGGAGGATGTTGCTAAAGCTTAAGGGTGAATCTACTGGAACTGCTGAGATGAAGGCGGTGGTGGGAGTGGAGGCTTGAATTGTGATTGAGACGGCTGAGATGGAGCTACCGGAGCGAATTACACTGGAATCACTCGCAAGGGACAGTCTCTCACCACGTGACCCGACTGGTAACATCGAAAACATACCACCAGCAAAGAGCATGGTTTGCCTGGGTGGCTGCCACCACACCGTGCACAACCCTTGAATTGGCTCTTGGCAGAACTCTGACGCTGTTGGAAGGAAGGGGCTGACTACTGTGTTGCACCAGACGATGCTTGCTAGTCAAATCACTTCTTGAACCTCTTCTTATTCTTGAATCTCCTAAACTGGGACTTGCCTGAAGAAGCGACACCACTAGCAGCTGGAGTGGCTGAAGAAAAACCTGGAACAGGAGGCGGATAACCAGATGGAAGTAGAACTGTCGGCTGAACCGACACTACCTGAGAAGAAGTCTGGGATCTTGCCAAATCCAACTCCAAAGCTGCCGCAGCCTGATATACTTCATTCATATTAGTCATGCGAGCAACGATCAGCGACTGCCTCAATTCGGCATGGAGACCATGAAGAAACTGCTCCGTCTTCATTGCTTCGTTTGCTAGCACATGGGGCGCATAACGATCCAATTCCATGAATCTGTTCGGTATTCAAGCACCGACATTCCTCCATGGATAAGGTGTAAAAATTGATGCATTTTATCCATCCTGAGGCAAGCCGGGCTGAAGGTGAGTTCGAAAGTGGCAACGAACTCAGCCCACGAAATCTGCCAGAGTGGACGAGATTGGAAGGAAATCTCCCATTCCGTATTCCACCACGTCAACGCTGCGCCCTGGAGCTGAAAAGTGTCGAGCATCACTTTCTCATCTTCCGTGCATTCCATAGAGCGAAACAAGCGCTCGGTCGCATCCAATCATACCCTGGCGGCATTCGGATCAGTCTGGCCTTCAAAAGTCGGTGGATGAAACAACAAAAATTCCTTCAAAATACGTCCACGACTGCCAGACGCGTCCTCTTGAGCTACTCTCTCCCCATCTCTCATTTTTCTCTTCCCTCCCTCTCTCTTCTCATGCTCTCTCCTCTCTCCCTCTCTTCTCCAGTGGCCGACGGAGGTGGACACGGGCGAGGCGGTGAGGATCGTGGGGCGTAGAGCGGCGAGGATGGAGCGAGGATCGCGATGGTGGAGGCGATTCATGGGATCACGAGCCGGCGAGGGTTTTATGACGTTTTCTTCGTGGACCGATGTCCATGGCGCGTCGTTTCTTCGGTGGAGGTAGGGAGACAGATCCTTAACTCGCGTACTTCATTTTTCGCGAGTTTTGTAGGCCGTGGTGAGCCGAGCGGGCATATTTGTGAATTTTAGAACAAATTCATATTTTTGGGGTGTGTGCCCGATCTACCGTTTCATCGTATTTTTGGCCGATCCGAGGCCGTAGATGCATGCTAGGGGTCATTTGGGGACTTCCCCCTTGATTTTCCCCTCTCCCGTGGAGGTATGGGGGCGTGGTCGATGTTTTTGAATTTCATTCGCCGTTTTGCCGCCGGGACGATATAGCGGCCATCCCAGAAACCGTTATGAGCATAACGCGCCCAGGCAAGTGCGTTATACTTCGCACGATTTGAGTCTGGTCTTCGTGGACTTAACGGTCACGCGATTGACCGCCATGTCAGGCATGACGCGCCGTTGCTGGTGCGTTATGATTTTCCGACAGTGTGTTTTGACCGTTGGGGGTCCTGGTCACATAAAGCGCCTAGGTTGGTCCGTTATGTCCTATGACGCCCCAGGTGAGGTGTGTTATGCTTAATGCCCTTGCCTTTCACTTAACGCACCAGAGCTGATCCGTTAAGGTCTATAATGCGCTTAGAGGACTGCATTATAGTCTGTTTTCACACTGTGACATAACGGACCAACCCTGTGACATAACGCACCCTGGTTGGTCCGTTATGTATATAACGCCCCTAGAGGTGTGCGTTATGTTCTCTTTTTGTCGTGTCTTCTAACACACCAGTCTTGGTCCGCTCGAGGCTGTGACGTCCCAAGGTGGGTGTGCCACAGCCAGAGTTACCCTTTTCGTCTAACGCTCTTGAGTCGGACCGTTAGGGGGCTGTGGCGGCCTACCTTTGGACCGTTACAGGCTGTGACGGCCCAAAGATAGATCGCCAGGCACCGTTTTGCATCGAAGTGGGTCTTCGTGCTTGCCGCGTTCGTTTCGTGTTGCATGAATCCCTGGTCGAGTTCAAACACTGATGCATCACTAAAGTAACCAATAAAACAGAAAAAAAAAAAAAGATGACCAATTACTTCCGGAGCTTACCAAGTGCTGCTTGTGTGCCACTAGAGTTGCAAGCAGTGGTCCATATGGTGAAGTCAAAAGACGCAATTTTTGAAGTTCTTTGATGGCCAAGGACATTTGAGCTGAAATCCAGTGCTTCATTGAAATTTAAAACATAAACAGACCCACCAAGAGCTCCTGATCCAAGAGTCGCCACCATGTTTTCATGTTAAGCAATACCAATTCACAATTGAGTCTGGAATGAGGTATCACCAATAGAATATGCAGTTTTCATGAAAGAGAAGAAGTTTCCTATATAACATGTACCGGAAACAAAAACAAACAAAAGTTTACATATAAGCAACCGTGGATACAATGCATTCCGGAGAGATGGACTGTGATCAGCTGCACCACAGGAAAGCTTTCCAATCTTTAATATGGAAGAAACACTTGACGAGAACCTCATTGATGCTCCTGCTGAAGTCCATATACTTCCAGGCTCACTGTTGAATACTGCTTTATCTTTCATGCTGGGAGGCCAGGCAGGCTGCGGTATTGAGTTAAATCCATAGCCAAGATATCTTCCAACCTTTCCAACTTCATAAAGACTGAAAAAGTAAATACACTTA
Source organism: Amorphophallus titanum (assembly GCA_024336825.1). Taxonomy (NCBI): domain Eukaryota; kingdom Viridiplantae; phylum Streptophyta; class Magnoliopsida; order Alismatales; family Araceae; genus Amorphophallus; species Amorphophallus titanum. The sequence continues at coordinate 19,358,293 of JANBPO010006516.1, forward strand.
ATATTTAATTATAATCATGAATAAATAATTCGGAGGAACATCATCATAAAAGAAAAAATACATAGAAAAGCTAGTTCACTTTAGAAAGTTTAAACAAAACAGTTACTAAGGAGGTCAGCATCATGGATGCCAGTTTCGCCCCTGGACGATCCGAAACCAACCAGGTGAAACCGAGCGAAACCGGATGTCAACTCCCCTGCAAAAAATAGTATTTTATTTAGTTTCAAGCCGAAACCGAAACCGATACTGTTTTGGTTTCGGACCCTATTGAAACCGAAATCGAAACCGAAACCGAAACTGCATTCCTTGGTCAGCATCAACCACTTTTCTCACTTTCATCAATCGTTGTCTTGTAAAGATGTCATACTAGCCCTATACTTGTCTCCTTGACCAAAAAAGAAAAGTAATGACAGCTTTTATCCTGGCCCAACCAATCTGGAGATGAAAACCTCTCAAAAGTCTCCATTTGTCCCTTGTAGACAGATCAGATCCACTCTATAATTTTCTACAATCATCTTTTCCTCATTCAATTTCTCCACTCCACCAGCCATCTCATCCTTCACAATTAGTCCCCTCCATGGTTTGCCATCTCTAACGAGATATATTTGAGATCTTTGTCTCTCCAAGGGTCCCGAGAAGAATCTCCACTGAGATCAAGAATAAAAAGGGGATGGAGTAGGAGGAGGGAGGAAAAAGGAGGAAGAATAAGGGGAAGAGATGAGGATGATAGAGTGGGATCTCTCTAACATGTTGATGGCACTGAGATCTAAGAAAGCAATTCTTGTATTTGTAAGTACATTTTTGCATCAATCTTATAATATTGTGTTAATTTAACCATACCGAATGGCTAAGTGACATTTTCTAAAAAGCATAAAATTATTATGATCTTTGGCCGCTATTCCCCATCTCTCTGAGATCTCATCTCTTCAGCCTTCTGAGACAATGTCAAGAACCAATACAGCATTCCTTGGTCCAATCCACACATCCTGCTTTCTTACTCTCTGGCCTCCATACATTTCTTTGCAGAAACTGTATGTCACTTTTGCCAAGCTTCAAGCCAGTACCTATCCTCTTCTTTCTGTACTGCCTTGAAACTTCAGATATCTGCTAGTTTTCCTCAATGTTTCCTCACTGTCTCTTCTTTCCCAGCAAAAGAGAGTTCTACCAGTTATCCAACTATCTTGATTACTTCATCTGCCCAGTCTTCGTTTATTCCTTGTTTAAACTATGCAAGTGGCATCAACTCCATCATTACCATTGAATCTTCTGCCATAAACATTAGCTCCTTCCCCTTACCAACCCCTCTCAGAATAAAGAAGAGGAGAGAGGGAGGAAGATTTCAAGGAGGGATCAATAGGGTTCCCTAGATTGGTTCATCCCTTTCTTTCCCGATCCCACTTTGTGTATCAAGCTTCTCCCCTACCAGCTCTACCCCACTTTCCCTATTTACATCCACACCATCTATTCCTGTCTCTACTTTCTCTTGCTTCCCTCTCTTGCTGGCAGATTTGAAGGAAAAGATGGACTGTACCACCAATTTTATTAAATAAAGAGAGATGGTACAATCATCTCTGGCCGGCAGATATGTGCAACAAGATGGCCATCTTTTCAGTTGGTCAAAGCTGAATATTTGAGCTTTACTTCCTCATTTCCTGCATCATCTCTTAGCTCCTGTGCTGGATTGGCAGAATTCTCTACTCTCCCTAGACTCATAGGTGATCGCCATGCATTAGCCATCCTTGATCTAAGAAGTTGCAGCCTGTCCCTGCAAGACCTAACCTCCATACCTTCAAAAAAAAGACCTAACCTCCACATCCCCCAAATTGAATATCGACCCTTCATGTTCAGTGTGATAAGTAGGTTTTATAATTATTGGCACTGGATCCACTATTTTAGTAAGGTCAATTAGTTTAGCTGGATCCCCCAATATACAGGGACTCAATTCTCATAAATTTTGGATCTTGGTACTCAGGATAGGTGGATGTGTCATTCAGGGTTATAGGCTAACAGCACACTTTTATGAACCATGACTATTCAACTCCCATTTCTATGTCTGAAGCCCCATTCTGGGTGGCTCAAGATAGGTCTTCGGCTCCCCATTAAACAGCTATAGTCATCCAGGCTGCCCATTCACCCTCTTTCCTTCTTCACATGAGTGGTTTACAATTAGCTTAAAATTCATGTCTCCATCCACTTGGGCTCTTAATGCAGATCCTCTGTCTATCTCTTCACCAGGAGATGGCAATTTATACCCATTTTGAATATTATAAAAGAAACATGTTTATATCTGGGTATTGAGCATGCTTAACATGCACATTGGTGTATTTGGGATTCGGAGTGAATCCCTAGAACAATGCATATATGCATCAGACTTCATGGATTTGTATGTCAGACCTTTTTCCCACCGACCTCAATCAGTGTCAATTACGTCAGCTGGACAGTTGAATATACTTGATTAATTGCTCATAAGATGCCACAACAAACATAAACATGCACACACAGGTTTCATCATTACGATATGGACACATAATAAACACATCTCTCGTCCATGGTAGGCTTTGAAGAGTTTAGGAGGGATTTGGGATGATTTGGCTCAATTTTAGGTCACAAGGGTATTTTGATAATTTACAAGTCTTATGGACATGGGGGAATTTTAGGGTTTAAGATGTATTCTAATGGATCTAGGTGTTTTTTAAACTGTAGGGCATTTTTTAGGTGATTTCGGACATTTTCACATCTTTGAGGCAATTGGTCATTTTAGTGAAATTAGAGTTTGGAAGGGTATTCTTTTGGCTCTTCGAGATAGGCCATGTCGCCAGAGGAGAGAACGCCCGGGCCGACGCCCTGGCGAAACTGGCAAGCTCGCTAGCCCCAATAGATGACATAACTTAATCTACTTGAAGGAGGATAAATTCGGCTCGATTTATGTCAGGTCCGTCTACAACGAGTCCAATTCGACTCGCGATCTACAACACGCCCAAGGACACCCGACATTCATGGCCCATAAAGGCACGATCCACTACGACTCGACATCGGATTCGACAGCGTAGGAAGGACTTTGACCCAGGCGCAATCACCACCGGATGACCCTCTATCGACCGACCGTTGCTCCCCACGACGTTGGCTTCGACCCTGTAACAGGTGAGCACGCCCCACGAGTGTCGTAAGACTCGCACGGGGATCGATCGACTCCGGGATAATCGTCCCTCAACGAAAAACTCTCCTCACGATCTCGGGGAACGTTACTCCACTACTTACGCCCTTCCCTGCTAAGGTTTGGCCTCGACACTAAGACAACCCCCTATAAAAGGGACCTTAACAGAGAGGAGAAGGGGACAGTAGATTTTCTGCCAAGAGTTGCACACAGATAACAGAGCTACCTGTCTTACTACTGTGAAGAGAGGTCACGACTGTTTACTCCTTGAGAGAGAATCCCTCCTGCACGACCTTACCACCCAGCAAGTACTCTCCGAGTGACCACTGGGAGCGACGAGCACTCGTCTGGAGGATCTACATTTCTCTCAGGCCTCCTACTGCGACCTCTATTCTTCTCTCTTCCCTACTCTTCTCTGTTCTTTACTTAAACCGTTGTTCACTTAAGCATCATAGGGCTGTCCCCTGGGGTAGTGTCCGGGACTCCTTCTAACGCCATTTTCCTGGTGTTTGTAAGCTTCCACAGATGTCGGACAACTTCCACAACATACAAATAGAGAAGTGTGATACGCAACATAGAAATCAGATTTTTGTCTCTACATTTTTTGGCGTCGCCTGTGGGAACTCTGTGTTCGCACTCGCTTACCTTCTCAAGGAGGGCTAGTGTAGCGGGATCTAGGGTCACAGGATTAGTCCCAGTCAAAGATTAATCCCACATCAGATGTTGAGAAAGTAACTAAGTACTTATAATACATGTATTCACATCTTAACCTAAGAGGGTTCTTTTACAAAGATAAAATCTCACATTCACTCTGAAGACAATACCTCACGAGGGCACCAAAAATTTATCTCATGTGTACAAAAGTGAGAAGGGAAGAGTACAAAGTGAACACTCTCTAGCTCTCTCCACCTCCCTCCTCTCTCCTCTGGCTGCTCTCTCCGACGTCTCGGTCCGCGGGGTGACTCCGTGGGGGCCTCATTGACCACTGGCTGGCTACTGACACCTTGGCTCGAACCTAGTCCGCCTCCTCCATCCTTTCCACAGTGGAAGAGCCCGCGAAGAAGCTCAAGCTGGAGTAGGCACTGGGATGCCCCTCGACTCGTGCCCGCTCGTGGCCTCTCCAGTAACGCTCCTCGGTGATCCTCGCCCACTCCTCGGCCACACCCAGGTGAAGCCTTAGCTCATCACGCTTTGCCCTCTCGCGCTCCCTCTCCATCCGCTCTCACTCACGCTCACGCTGCTCCATCCGCAGAAGCAACTGCAGCTCTTGAACATCCCGGGGAAGCGCCTCTCCCTCATTGGGCAGCTCTGCCCGCTCTAGCTCTGCTGTAGCCTGGTGCCTCTCCTCTACCAACTCTAGTGTGGCTCTACGTCTCTCCTCTGTCAGCTCTCGCATCACTCGGTGCCTCTCCTCGGCCACCTCCTCAGTAGGCGAATGCCTCACGGCACTCAGCTCCTCGACAGCCCGCTAGCACTCCTCGTCCACCTCCGCGAGTCGCTGGTCACAGATCGCAAGCTCAGTACCCGCCAGCGCGGCACGGGTCATCACCTCCTGGAGCTCTCGCCTCTACAACATCACAAAGAAAACAAGTCAGATTGATAAACAATTACACTATTTAAATCAATCTAAAACAATCTTTCTTACCGAAGTCTCCAGGTCCCGCTCGGCCTCCTCAGCCAGTCGTACGGCTCCTGCTAACTGCTCCTTTAGGGCGGTGCTCCGGCACTCTAGTCCGAAACTCTTTGGGCTGGGGTAGTCGAGCTAGAAGCCCCTCCTGCTCCCGTCCCCGCCCTCCTCTACTGGGCACGCTGCATCACAATGAGAGACTATCAGTAGTAGAACACTCAACTTCAGGAATTAATCATGGCATTTAGGAAGGCATAACTCACCAGAATCTGTAGATCATGTTAGGTCATCGCCAGGCGAGCCTCCAGCGTGTGTAGCCGCATCTACATGTTGGCCACCACCTCATCACGTACATCCTACATTTATCACGCATTTGTCAAAAACATTCATCATATAGAATAATTAAACATTCAAAGCATGCATTCATACGTACCCCAAAGGATTAGAGCTTGCACGGCTGAGATCCAGAGGGGGGGTGAATGGATCCCAGTGAAAGTTTTTACAGAATTAAAAATCAACTACTCTTACTGATCTAAAATACTAGCAAAGCTCCTCTCACGGAATACACACCAGCAATTCCTACTCGAATGAAGATAGTGCCCAAACAACCAAATGTCATACTGGGCAGAGGTTTGATCTAAGATCTTCTCACGCAAGAGGCGACATTCCAGATAGGCCTGACCTATCCTTCTCGCCACGTCTTTTGATATACTGCTTGGTTGTTGAAGCACTCAGATCATATGAATGTAAATGCATTCAGAATTGCATTCCTACTGATAGTGGTCCTAATCATGCATCTAAGTGGAGCAATACACAGATAAACAATCGCACAAGGGACCAATGAGTTTTAGGTGGTTCAGTCTCAGCCTCGAGACCAACATCCACCCCACACTCAAACCTGAGTGTGGCTTCTACTGACACATAGTCTAATCGCTGATCCACAGCTTCGGGGATGAATCCCTACAACCGCTGACTAACAGCTTGATCTGTTAAGCCTCACAGCTTACTAATAGCTGAGCACCACAGCTTGTTGTCTGAGGAACAAATTGATATGGGATGCTATGCGAACTAGGACTTTAAGTGACGACGTGACTACGGGGACAACTAAACCAGCAACGACACAATATATAAAGTAGCATGACTCGAACACCTATGACTCCCAAGAGAGTAATTACGCCAAATAACAAGTAACTCAAGCTCTCAATCATCCCCAAGTGAGGGAAGCATGTCGATCCACATGGTTGATGATTCGGCAGAGTCTAGGGTCGACAACTCCACACTCGTGACTCGGGTGAGTCACCGGACGGTCACGCTCTCTCACCACAGCAGTGATATGTATATGAATGAGCTAGGATCCTAATGACACACACAAGTAGTGGCTCAAGAGTGTATACTAGACTAGCAAGCTAACCAAGCAAGGAAGTGGATGCATACCTCCACGCTCTGGGCGTGGGGAAGACGCCCGGTTAAATCACACGATCCCTGATAAATAGTGCAGAAGGTGAGCTAGAAGGGGAGGGGTTGAATAGATCACCTTAATCAAAAAATTCTTAAGAAAATCAACCACCGAAAGCACTGAGGGCAGAAGAGAACAACAAGAAGATGATCTAAGCCGCAAAAGATCGAGCAATAGATGTGAACAAGTTGCATCGTGGTGCTACAGTCTCCGTGGAAGGGTGATCACCCTCCGCCGTAGATCCTGTCAACAAGCACAGCAATATACAACACCTCAGTGACATACCCCAGAAAATAATGAAGCTGAGACAACGCACTAAGCAAAGGATCTTACTTGAGGCCCCGAAGGGGGCCAGCGGAAGAGGAACCAACTGCTCTGACTTCAGCCCCAACACCCAGGCAGCCTTTGCGACTGTCTCTCGAACGTCCCTTAGAGTGTGGGCACACTCAGTAAGGGACACAAACTCCATAGGTCTGGCCAACCCGATCGTGTGGTCGATTTGTCGCCTCTAGTCATCGGCCGCTGCATCAGCAAAGCTCCCTACGGGGAGCACTCAGTCCAGCGAGCCCTTCTTCTTGAAGCCACAATCGGCTAGGAATTGGGCCCACCAAATCTTCGGCACCCTCGGTGAGACATCCCAGCTACAGTGTCGCCAGTAGCTGTCGGCACCTTCCTCAGGGGCTTTAGCGCCCCGTTGCTACCTCGACCCACAAACAGCGAACCCCGGTCGCTCTGGGGCCACTGCTGGGCTATCCGCTCCACTTCCCGACGGATCCAGGCAACACGGGTCCTCAAGTACCCGTCGTCTAGTGGGATGGGAGGTAGATCCTCCCTCAGAAGATGGCCTTCCTCAGCTCTCTTGATCGCTGAGGCCTTCTAGCGGTACAAGTGGCTGTGCTCGAACCACCACTTGGTGTAGTGAACGTAGAACCGATCTCGACGCCCCAGTCTTGACGTCGATAGCCGCTCCGGCTCCGTGCGGCAGTAGAAATCCCACCATGCTACAGCCAGCAAGTGGGGTGTCCCGGCCTCTGTACTGTCGGCTCGTCAAAGGAAACTCCCGGTTCGGCAGGATCCCCTCATCGTAGCCTAAGTTCCTCGTGAACCTATGCAGGTAGTACGGCTCCAAGGAACTCATCACGGACCGGTGCAGCACCAACACCGCAGGCTGGGTTCTCATCACCCACTCTGTGAATAGCGATGCATCCGGCTCCCTCTGGTAGGGGAGGGCACTGGTCGCCCCTCCACTCGACGGCACTAGGACTAGGCGGGAATCCCTCATGGCGCAATCAAAAGGCAGCCCCTCCTCGCCCCTCCCGAGCAGGTAACACAGGGTCCTCCTGGCCCCCTCCAACTGTGCCTCAGCATCCCCGTCTGGCTGGCCGGTGAAGCTGAACAACAAAGTTCAGTCAAAAGACCCCTCTTAGGGTGAATTTTCAAGCACCTTCACGAGGGACACCCCCATATGTCCCACCAGAAAGCAAACCACCGATAGAAAAAGCCCGACTGGAACAGGCCTTCCGCCTGCTCTAGTGATGAATACAACATTTCCTTACGTCGACATTAGCCCCATGTCGATGACTACCTCAAGAAACAAACAAATCATGTCGGTTCCGTCGCCTCGACAACACCGACGAATAGACACCTTACCCGAGCCTTACGTTCTGGATAAGGCAATAAACCCTCTTTCACGTTAGCACTGACCCAGTGCTGACGACCACCTCAAGAAACAAATAAACCATGTCAGTTCTACCACCCCGGCAACACCGACGAATAGACACCTTACCCAAGCCCGACGTTTGGGGTAAGGAAACGAACCTCCTTTGTGTCAGCACTGACCCAGTGCCAACAAACATTTTAAGAAGCAAACAATCTCTGTCGGTTCCGCCGCCCCGGCAACACTGACGGATAGACACCTTACCCAAGACTTACACTTGGGAAAAGGAAATAAACCCTCCTTTGCGTCAGCACTGTCCCGGTGCCGACGAATACTTCAAGAGACCAAGAGACCAAATGGATCTCGTTGGCCCCATCACCCTGGCGGCACCAGCAGGTAGACATCCCGCCCGGGCCTTTCGCCTGGGTCAGGGGACTAAACCTTCCTTGCGTAGGCATTGTCCCGATGCCGACGAATATCTCAAGAAACACATAGACTACGTCAGTCCCGGCACCTTGCTAGCACTAACCAACAAACCTTCGTTGCCATCCCTTTTGGACACCCGGACAAGACCGGTCGGTAGCCCACCTCGCACGGTGGAGTGGTCCCCTCGTCCTTCCCTTGGGAGGGCGAGCACTCTCCCGTGCCATAGCACGAATGCCTACCTGGCTCTCCCTGGGTGGATCACTGCGAGAACTTACGCCCCACCAACATATCCCAGTGCTGCTCAAAAAAAAAGGAAAAAAAAAGAAAACAAGAGAGAAAAGAGAAAAGTGAGAGAGAGAATAAGATATATATAGGGGCTCTGTATGCATGTCCTTATGTGCCAACAGACGCCCCTATATGTGCACACAAACGCGAACGACAGGCCTCCGTGGCAGCTTTGAAGAGCCAGAACACTCACGGGCACCTCCTGGCTCATCCTTTGCCCGCGCTACCCGTGGGTGGGGGGCATTTGTGCGAACGCACGTACCTAGCCGTCTGAAGGATCGGCTCCGGTCGGAGACGATGGCGAGCCGGGGAGCGTGCGCACCCGACGGACACGCTACGTCGGGGAGGCTTGATGTCATTCCTGCTATTACATGCACTACGCTCCACGCAGGGAGGGGGGTTCGCGGGGAGGGAGAATAATCGTTACATTCACTACCCTCGCGTAGGAGGGGGGATCGCGGGGAGGGGTAAGCAACAGTTGCCCGTACGCCGAGCTTGAGCATCCACTCAAGACGCAGCCAACTCCTGGACGAAGATCGAAGGATGCTGACAGATGCCTGGAAGTCTGGTGTCGAGCTGACGGCACTGGGTGGGGGCGGCGGTCACAACAGCAGGCCGGCACAGTTCTGCTTGGCTGGACTGGTCGGCGCAGAAGTGGTGCGACGGCCGGTACGGGTGCTGTAGAACTCCAAACGTGGCGGGGCCAGGTCGGGGACGTTGCTGACCGGGAGGTCTTCGAGCCCTCAGAAGGGGGCGGCTGTCTGATCACCTCGCTGGGCGTGGTCGCAGGGACAGCCGGCGTCAGATTTCTGGGTGAACAGCAGGACAGGACGTCGAAGAATGGGGCAGAACTCCCAGTGCCGAACTCAGAATGTGATGAAACCACTTGCGTTGGTTTTGTTTCATCGAGGGTCACAACTCTGATGAAGACAGCATGACCTGAAACTGACAGGAAGAAGGGGTGTCGGGGCCGACTTGACAGCAGCTTGTCCTAGGTGAACAGGGGCTCTGGGTCTGGCGCGCCTGTGGGAGATTGGACGCCACGGACAGAGAAGATGTCAAAAGTAGATGGGACCACCTCTGGTGCGTCGGCGCTTTGGAGAAGCAGAACTCTTGTGAAGAGAGATCTGGCTGAATCACGCAGGGGCGGGCTGTGGAGCTGCTACCAGATGGAGCTCAGGTTCAGTCCCGAGCTTGGTGCAGTTGCACGAGAATGGGTGGCGCGTACGGTGCTGAGGTCAGATCGCCGCGGGATCACTTCTGGGACGAAGCTGACTCGACGACATACGACTCCACAGAAGAAAGCTTTGGCTGATTTGCACCGTGGATGCCAGGGTAGTCTATGCAAGCTTGACCTTTGTTGCAGGCTGGTTGCAGGGACAGCAGCGAGGTCTTCTCGATCCACGAGAGGGTGTAGCGAGGACGAGACGACGCCGGGTTGCCGTGGACTCTCGGAGCAGTCTCTCCCCACTCATTTCTCTCTCTCTCCCTCGTTTCTCTCCCCCTCTCTCTCACGTTCTCTCTCCTACTCCCCCTTCTCTCTCGTTCTGGCTCGTGCCGACCCCGGATCAAGGCGCAGAAGGCGTCGTTGGGACGGGCTCGTCGCGAGGATCACGGTGGTACCCTCCTTCGCACGATTCATGGGACGTGGAGGCGGGACGGGTCGAGAGACGTGTCGACATTCCGTTGTCTGCATACGCATTTTTTGAGGTCATCATCGTGATCGAGGTAGGGGGATGGACTCCTTGCTTCACTAGGATCATTTTGGTACCACATGCACGTCCACGCGTAGGCGTTTTCATCGTTTTCCATGCAAGGTACATTTTTGAGATTTTTAGGCTAAAATACTTGTAAAATTCATTAAGGCCATTGTATTTACATTTTGATGCATGTCGTAGTGGTAAAAAGTTGTTAGTTAGCTTCTCTTACCCCTTTTCTTTTGTTTCGCATCGATCCAGCTCGACCGGAGGGGAGTTCGGTTCTGAACTCGTCCCTCTCATTTTCTAGCTGAGATAACGCGCCTTTCAGAGGCCGTTATACGCATAACGGACCCTTGGGGGTGCGTTATGTTCAACATAACAGACCATTCTTGGATCATTATGTGACCGTCGTTTCTATAGGTCTGTAGGTTGTTTGGCATGACAGACCAGGTCACGTCTGCCATGGCCAACATAACGCCCTCCTCCTAGTGCGTTATGTGGTGTGTTAAAACTGTGGATTTTTTTGGGTTTTATGCATTCGGGTGACTTTAACGGACCGATCCAGGTGCATTATAGTCTCATGATGCACCAGTCTTGGCACGTTATGTTTCGAGTGGTTTCAACGATTGTTCGGGTGAGTATAACGCATAAGTGGAGGTGCATCATACTGAGCATAATGCCCCAGTGATGGCACGTTATAGTCTGCATGTCTGGGTTCTGGCATTTACACGGGTGAACATAACGGCCTGGGGGAGGCGCATTATGGTCACATAACGCCCCGACCTTGGTCCGTTACACCCTGTTGTTCTGGGAATTTTGGAAAAGCATGTTTAATTTCCATTTAATGCATTCCATGCTACGTCCATGTTATATTCATGTTAATTTATGATTAATAGCTTGCTCCTAGAATCCCAATGGAGTGCTTGGACTTTCCATGTGATGGAACCACTAGACGTAGCCCTAGACTTCACGCGACTCCAATTGGAACGATAATTAATTAAAATCAATATACGTGAGCAAAATTATACTTCAAAATGAATATATATTTGGCATTCCTTTATTAAAAAAACCGATTACATCGCTGTCCACACTAATCTAATCCGTGATCTTCCTGATATATATCTTGTTACTTAACCTGTGCACGATTTTGTTAATTACTATTCAGGGAAGAAATATCGATTTATATATTGGGAGTTGCATGTAAACGATGGAGATCGAGGACATAAATAGAAGGAGTATCGTCTGAAGTAAAACATAAGATACGAGAGAGAGAGAGAGAGATCGAGGACATAAATAGAAGGAGTATCGTCTGAAGTAAAACATAAGATACGAGAGAGAGAGAGAGAGAGAGAGAGAGAGAGAGAGTATAAAAAGTGGAAGGGAAGGCGAGCAGCACCACGAAAACGAGAAAAGAACTCCACAATCTCTTCTTCCCTATATATACAAGTAGCCAGCCAGCTGCACGCACGGCCTCCCACCTCGCCAGCCAAACACACGCTCGTGTATACGTCCCCATCTTCTCCATCGATTAATTCCAGAGTACGCACCTTCCCTTCCTGCGTACTCTCCATGGCAACCAAGGCACCCTTCTTCTCCGTGGTGCCACTCCTCCTCCTCGCCACCCTCGCCTCCGCCTCCATCGAGGACGTCTGCACGAAGGCCGCCGCCCGGGACGAAGTGATCAACTACGACTTCTGTGTCAAGTCCCTCCAGGCCGCACCGGGCGGCCCCTCCGCCGATGACCGCGGCCTCGCCGTCATCGCCGGCAACCTGGCCTCCCAGAAGGCCCAGGCCACCTTGCCGAAGATAGACGAGCTACTGAAGAACGCCGGCCGGCCGGCGGAGAAAGCCCCGCTGCAGGACTGCCGGGAGCTGTACGGCGATGTCGTCGAGGACCTGAGGACCGCCGCCGACTTCGCCAGCAAACACACATACGTCGACGCCAACACGTACTTCACCAAGGGCATCGACGCGGCCACGACGTGCGACGACGGGTTCTCGGAGCATCAGGTGCAGTCGCCGCTGGCGGCGGAGGACAACGAGCTGAACCAGCTCTCAACCATTGGGGCGTTCATCACCTACACGGGCCCTTGATTTCGGACTGGTTTTGCTTCTCTCTCTCTGTTTAGGAGATCCTTTGATTTTACTAACAAAAGGGTTTACGTACGTACTTAGATATACATGGTGGGATGGAGTGGAATGGGGGCGGGGAGGGCGTGTGGCGAGTTTGAGATAGAGGGGTCAGCCACGGGGGCACAGGGCCGGAAACTTGGTCCGCTAGGTAACAAGATTTTAGTCTTATGAGAGAGAGGAGAGACGGAGGGGAGGCCATTAAAACTGGGGAGTGCATAAATAGAGGGCAAAAGCGCGGTAGAAGGCAGAGCCTGGCCCCGGGCACGGTGTTAAGGAAAAGGGTTCTCAACTCACCCAGCTCCGCCGTCCTCCTTGCCCCACCCACTCCCCTTCCCTCCCCTCCCCACCAGGCCCAGCAGCACCCTTTCCCTCTCATCCCTTCAATGGAAAACACCTCCTAAAGAAGAGAGGCTTGTTGTCTTAGTTCCTGTTAATACACCTCTGAAAACTTCCTCTCTCTCTCTCTCTCTCTCTAGCTACCGACGGCGGCTCAGACCACCCATCTGCCCATTCGCTGTTACTTTTTCTCTTTCCTCCTCGGCCTGGTCTCTGGGTCTCATTTGGAACCCGCCACCACTACCTCTCCTTGCCACCGACTGAGAAGGTGTCTCCCTCCTCCTGTCTTGTGGGTTTCGATTTTTTGTCTCTATATAGTGAGAGAGGATGAGTAAGGAAGAAGATATCAAGTTTCTGAGGATACAGGTAAACACCCCACCTTCTCCTCCTTCCTGGGTTGTCACTATCTTTGCTTGCCCTGAACTCAAGATCTTTGGATTGCTTAATTTTTCTCTTTGTTTGCATTTGTTCCCCTTGTTTATTATTATGTTCCTCTTCCATTTATGATGTCCGTTACGTTTTCCTTCCATTTTCTTCTCACCATTTGGCTCCAGTTTCTGGTTGTTCTGATGTTTCTTCTTGTTTGTTTAATTTTCTGTCCTTGTTTCACCCTGTAGACATGTATCCTGAAGGTGAACATACACTGTGATGGATGCAAGCAGAAAGTGAAGAAGCTGCTGCAGAAGATAGACGGTTTCTCCTCTCCTCTCTCACCGTTCCTTCCTCACTCTGGTTTATATATGTCCATTTATGTGCATGCAGCTATCTTGTTCCTTGTTCCCCATTAAATCTTCTCCGCAGGGGTCAGCATGCCCCCAAATAACAACAATTTTACTGTGTTGGTCTGGTTTTTGTTCTTGATGGAGTCTCTTCCCAGCATGAGACACCAAAGATCTGTTCTTGATCTCTGTTTTTGGCATTTTATCTTCTTGTTAGGTGTCTACACCACCACCATAGATGCGGAGCAGGGGAAGGTGACAGTCTCAGGCGATGTCGATCCGGCCACCCTTATCAAAAAGCTCGCCAAGGCCGGCAAGCCTGCAGAGCTCCTGTTCCCAAAGCCCGCCAACAACAACAGCAACAACAACCAGCTCAATAACCAGTTCCAGAAGATGCAGCTCGACAATGGCAAAGGGGGGCAGAAGGATACCGGCAAGCCCCAGAAGGGCGGCGCTCCCGCCGGCGGCGGTGGGAACAACCAGAAGGGCCAGCAGGCTCCCCCGCAACAGCTGCAGGGCCCGACGCCGCAGCAGCTGCAGCAGCAGCAGCAGCTGCTGAAGGGGTTCAAAGATCTGAACTTTCCCCAGATGAAGGACCTGAAGATGCCGTTCCCTAAGGACCCGAAGGCCGTCAAGTTCAGCCTCCCCGAGGGGGACGACGGTAGCGACTACGACGACGACGACTACGACGACGACGAGTTCGACGACGAGTACGACGATTTGGAGGGCTTCGACGACGATTTCGAGGATGACATCAAGAACGCCAAGATGAAGGCCATGAACGGGCCACCCATGATGGGCAACGGGGTGGTGAACGGGAAGAATGGTGGAGGGGGGCCTGCCGCGAACAACCTCAACAACAACAACAACAACAACAACGCCAAGAAAGGTGGTGGGGATGCGCAGAACAACAAAGGTGGGGCAGCTGCTAACGATGCCAAGAATGGGAGTGGTGGGAAGAAAGGTGGTGGCGGTGGCAGTGGTGGGAACCCCAACCAGGGAGGTGGCGGTGGTGGAGGTAAAGCTAATGGCGGTAATGGAGGAGGGCCTCAGGATGGCAAGAATGGCGGTGGTAACGCCAAGGCTCCTCCCAACGGCGCTGCCGGTGGTGGGGGGAACGGCAACAAGGGCGGCAACAACAGCAACGGCGGTGGTAATGCTGCCGTCGCTGCCAAGCAGGGTACAGGTGCTGTGAAGAATGTTCCGATGATGGTCGGTGGACCGCCCATGAACCACCCCGCCATGATGGCTCAGATGGCCAACATGAACATGCCCATGGGCGCACAAGTGGCGAACATGCCGGGCCCGGCGGCCGCGGCCGTTCAGGGCCTCCCCGCCGGCGGCGCCCCGCCGGGGTACTTTCAGGGGGGCCACCCCGGGGTCATCACGCCGGAGATGTTCGCCGCCGCCAACCCCTACCAGCAGCAGTACCTCGCCGCCATGATGCAGCAGCAGAGGATGATGATGAACGGCGCCGGACAGGACCGCTCCTCGTTCCCGCCGATGGCCTACGCGCCCCGCCCGCCGCCGCCGGTCTCCTACATGCCGCCGCCGCAGCCGGAGTACACCCACTTCTTCAGCGACGAGAACACCAGCAGCTGCACCATCATGTGAAAGGGCCAGAGAAAAGGAGCCGCCTTTGCTTCCTCCGGTGGATTTGCTTGATGGTGGTGGAGATGTCTGCGCTTTCCTTTTGGTTCCATTTGCTCTTTCGGGTTGGTTCTCAGAGTGGGGGGGAAGAGTGTGGCTCAAGCGACAACAGGGGAAGCAGATCACAGAGGTCTGCATCACAGCAAAAATGCAAACTTGGTTACTTTAAGTGTTTTTTTCCCTTTTTTTTTCTTCTTTTTTATCTTAAAATCATCTCCTTTGATGGTGAAGTTTAGGTATAGACAGTATTTTAAATGATGGTATAGGGGTATAGTGAAGGTTTCTAGGGGGGAATCTCTATAACAAGGTGAAGAAAGATGGATGTAATTTGGTGGGTGTGGGAGCTATAACAGGGCAGGAGGACTTGTAAGCTCCTCACAAAAGATTTCTCCAGATATGTGTGTATAAGTTGGCTAAGGCAAGAATAAGAAATGGCAGGCTTCATGCCCAATTTTATGATCCTCCAGTGCCCCCACATGGTGGTGCCCTCCACCCTCCATTATTTGTTACTGTTTGTTTTCTACCTCATCTTCCCTGCTCCCCCAACTTACATTTCATCATATGGGGCTGTCTACCAGGGTTGCCCATGACTCTGAGTTGTTCAGAACTACTGTTTAATGGGACATATCAAGTTAGGTCCCTAAGAAGCTACCATATTTATATAATTGAAAGGGTATCTGTGTGATGCCCAAATGTTGCAACCTTGCCAGTCAAACAGAGCACACACTTTGGCAAGATGTCATGCATCCTTTCTGCCCTGGGGGTACACCAGGTTGAGCTATGTTTGCTAGCGGGCCCAAGCTCGCTATATCCTCAATTAACTTGTGCATTTGGGCCCAATCAATCCTCTGGCCCTCATGCAAATCATAAACCAGATCTCTAACTGGTAACATCTTTCATTCGTGTGCCCAGGTTGCCAATGGTATACACAATACCTAGACTGATAGGCTATCGAATTCCACTTCTGACGTTCCGGGGGCAATTGTATATCACCAGTGTACATCAAGGCTGAAAAGATGTCCGGAAGGGTCTCTGGAAGTGGTGGATAGTTGGTTCTTTTTGGAGCCGACTGAGCAAATGCATAGTTAGCAGGTGGTGGAACGTTATGGTACTGGGGTGGTTGTGGTGGCTATTGTGGTAGTGGTTGTTGTTGTGGCTGGGGTGCGGGGAATGAAGGCCGTGGAGCTGGTGGAGAGGAAAATTGGGCGTTGCGCTGGGGTTGCTGCTGGAAGTGGGATGGGGTGGACTGGTTGACAGCCTGCACTTGCTCATTCATCTGTACTCCCTCGATTACTGGGCCCTGGGACTTCTTGTAGGACTTGGGTTTCTGGGCTTTAAATAGAGAGTGGATAGGGGAGTCTTTGAATTGGGTCTGGATAAACCGGACCCTGCTATACAATTGGTGCATATTTGTTATGTCATTCATCATCAATATATTCCGGAATGTCAGAGTGGTGTTAGAAATCAACAGCTTAACTTTCTCTTCTTCCGGGATCTGCCTAGGCACACGTGAGGCCATCTGCCTCCATCGGTCAGCATATGTAGCAAAATCCTCATCTGGTTTTATTTTCTCTGCAACTAAATCAGTGAAGGAATATTCTAGGCCAACCCGGTCTTGAAATCTTTGGATAAACTTCTCCTTTACCATCTTGAAACATTCAGCCTCATCCAGAGGCAAGGTGTAGAACCATTCTAGTGCTACTCCATCCAGGGATCGATGGAACAGGTACGCCATCAGGCAGTCATCATAGTGGAATTGCGTCGATTCATAAAGGAACTCCCTGACATGAATAAATGGGTTGCCATTCTCATCATATTTCTGATATACGAGGAGCTCAGACTGAGGTGGAAGGCGAATGTCCTTAAAATTGGGAACGGGGATGTCAGCGAGAGATTGTGGGCCAACCCTCTTATGAAAGAGATCAAACTGTTGCTGCAGGGCAGCCCACTTGTCAAGGATTTCCCGTTCTAGGGATGGAGGAGTCAAAGTAGGAGTAGCAAAAGCTGCGTAAGGAGCAAACGAAACAAGAAAATAGCAACAACACAGCAAGTGAAGGCTGTAAAAGAAAACATAAGATGTAGCTCTTAAGTGAGCAGGTCTGGATTGGATTTGATCCAACTTCCAGAAAGACAAATCTTCAACTTCTCCTTTTCTTCACTTGATCTCTCTCTTCTTCTTCCTTCGTCTCTCTTTTCTTCTTTACTGCACTCTCTCTCTCTTTTCTTCAATCACATTCTTAATCGGCACTCTTCTTCTTTTCTTCTTCTCTGGCTCTCTTCTCTTCTCAGTGGTAGCAGATTCTTCTTCTTCGTTCCCCCCTGGTCTTGACGACGACCAATTTTATTTATAGCTCCCACGGAAGAGCATCAGGAGTTTGGATGGCGTGTCTTCCCCTTAGCGCCTTTCGAAACACGTGTACCTATGATACACATGTCAGAGGGCTGCAACCTCGGATCATGTGACCTATAATTGGTGGAATGACTTCGACATAACAGAGGGTACCTGGCATTCTGTCGAACAGTTAAACTGACAGAAACAGTTCATTCAAGAATTATGTGCTCGTGACATCATATTAGCAGGTGAGAGCTTTGCACAAAGATATTTCAATAGGTTCACAAATAAACATGCATGAAGTAGCCTTTTCAAGCAGGAGATGTGTTCGAGACGGATTCCTTAGAAAAGTGCACGTAGTAGCTACAATAGTGTAGGAGGTGAAAACAATACGGGGTTTGGAGCTGGAAAAGTTACACGAAGAATATCGACCACAGGAGAATGCACAAGGTGAAAATAGAAATGTTGTGCCAGAAGAATAACTATGCCAGAAAGACTCGAGGTATTAAATTAAAGAAGAAAGGACATCAGCAGCACGAGGTTATAACATGGAAAACAACACGAGGTCTGGAAATGAAGAGTCAACACGAAGCATGCCCTTGTAAATAAAAACTGCACGAGTTATGAACACTATTCATACTCGAGCTTCACATGGTCAAGTACGGCTTATGAAGTTGAGACCTGCATGAGGTAGGTTTTGAAAAGTAGTGCTCGAGGTATCCTTTCAAAAACTGCATGAAGTATGTGTCTTTGAAAACAACATGAAGAGCGTTCTTTCATAAGAAAAAGAGACATGCTCGAGGTATGCTTTTGGAAAGCAGCGCGAGGTATGAATACAGTTCATACTCGAAGTATGAAGAACAAGAGCTGCACGAGGTTTCTTTTCAATAGAGAACAACACCCCAACCACATCAATCACCACCTAGCACCCCAGCTCGTAGGTAGCAGCAGAAGCCCAACTTGCAGAGCCTGCCCCAGGGTCATCCGGCGATTTCAGGAGGTATGTCATACATTGACGGAAATCTCTCCCAGTTAGCGTCGCAGGCGAGGCGATCTCATCTCAATCTGAGCTCAGAGCTGCCCGAGAGAGCCGTTCTCCACAGACTGCGCAGAACAAGTCAGGCCTGCAACTAGAGGTGACTTACAAAAGCTCTGCGACCACACCACGGCTCCCCTTGGCATGCCAGTTAGCCGGAGTGGAGTCCCACTAGTCACCTGTCCAACGCAACAAGCGGGCTGCCGATTGGAGCTCGGAGCAGCCTGTTCCGATTTTTCTACCCCAAGGTAGCAGATCAGGTCAGTCAGGATCTGTCTAGACCCCCTCCCACTCTTCTGGGCATATCTCTCTGCCCCAACCTCCTCTGGTGTCCTTCCTGGTTGGAGACTGAAGAGGACTCATACAATGACGCATCTGTTCTGGTCCTGCACCATTTTGACTTCGGGAGCATTCGTGACGGTGACGTCTACCTGCTATTGTGACCTGAGAGCAGTCCCAGTCCGAGCAGAGCAACCCTGTTCCAGAGCCAGCCACGACCAACGACGACACCAGGAGACTCTGCAAAAATTCTGGAGCCTTCCTGGACCAGTCAGCGAAGGATTGGCACTGGTTTTGGGGTCTTCTGAGTTCGTTACGATTCGTGGCGGCAGCAGTAGCGACTGTCGGTCTAATTATCCTAGAAGCAGGCTGAACTGGCCGAGTGGCCTTGTCGGTACCCTAGTAGTTTTCTCCCCCACCCCGCATGGCTGGCTTAGTGCCCCTCCCTGTGTGGAGGTAGTTTTTATTGTAATCCACATTCCCCACCACTTGTCCAACCCTCCTGCGAGAGGAGTAGTGCATGTACTTTTAAACAAGTGAAGCGACTTCGGCGCAGTGTGCGGGGATCCCATACTTCCCCGCTCACCCACGTCTCCGAACAGGGTTGGTTTCTTCAAACCAACCAGGTAAGCTCTAAGCCTCACTCTTTCACCAGTATTTGTTCCTATAATATCCACGGAGTTGCTCCGTTGTGTGAGAGAGAGAGTGCCCAACCCCAGAGTGTTCCACTTCCGAGCGGTCACCGTGGGTTGTGTGAGAGAGGGACCTAGTGCCCCAATTGGCACCCGGCCAGCCCACAATCTTCAGACCAACCAAATTGGTTCTCCTTGTGGGTTAATCTTGTCAAAGGCATTGCAATTTTAGAGAAATCCATAATAAACGTTCGGTAATAGCCTGCCAGGCCTAGAAAACTTCTTACTTTAGTTACATTAGTAGGCCTATCCCAACTCTTTACTGCCTCTACTTTTGAAGGGTCAACAGAAATACCTTCCTTAGTGATAATGTGTCCCAGAAAAGACACTTCTTGCAGCCAAAAATCACACTTACTAAACTTGACGTATAACTGATGATCTCTCAATAATTGTAATGCCAACCTCAAGTGTTCAGCATGCTCCTCCTCACTTTTAAAGTATATTAAGACGTCATCAATAAACACCACGACCCATTGATCAAGGTAGGGTCAGAACACATTGCTCATCAACTACATGAAAGCTACAGGTGCATTCGTTAGTCCAAAAGACATTACTACAAATTCAAACTGCCCATACCTGCTACGAAAGGCTGTTTTAAAGATATCCTCATCTTTGATCCGCAACTGATGGTATCCTGATCAAAGATCGATCTTAGAAAAGTATTGAGCTCCTACTATCTGGTCAAATAGTTCGTCAATCCTCGGCAACGGGTACTTGTTCTTGATAGTTGATAGATTAAGTGGAAGGTGAGCTAGAAGGGGAGGGGTTGAATAGATCACCCCCAATTTAGTCAAACTTAAACTATTCAAAACGATGCAGGCAATAGGAGCCAACAATTGAGATCAGGAGGACTATCAGAGAAGAGATTGATCGAGCGATAGGTGTGCACGCATTCAAGTAACAGATCGGAGAGGACAAGCCACACGAGATAGAGAATTTTTAGGTGGTTCGATTGCTACCAGCAATCTACGTCCACCCCTTACTCCACGGACTAAGGCTTCCTTGCTAGATGCAATAAGATCACAGTAGACTCAGTCTGCTAACAGAGTGCTGAAGAATAGCTTGCCCTCGAGGAACACCCTCCTCGAACTTCTGGCCACCAGAAGTAGAATACCAACTGGAGGAACTGCCTCCGTTCCTTTGCACACCGCAAAGGAAAACCCAGTAAACTGCTCCCAGTAGCTTACAAACTAGAGGGACAATCCTCTCTTCCTCCAACATGATGGAGGGAATCCAGAGATCTTCTCCCTTCCTGTGAACACACTCAGAGGGTAACAAGACTGTATGAATGGAAAAAATTCAAAGATGAAGAAACCTCTAAAATCTTCAAAAATATCCTACACCCTGTACCATTTCTTTAACAAATAGAGATTGGAAAGAGAAGAGAAATTCGTGGCCCATCACGGTTAAGGCCCAAAGTCCATCCGGGCATATTCGGCCCAGTAAGTGACAACCTAACTCATCACACAAGGTTCACTTATCAGAAGTCCGAGCGATAGGAGTCAAGAAAGCGCCATCCAGTCTCGACCCAGTCGGCCGAGCGAAGAACTCCCCTATCTCGAGAGAAACCCTGACACTCTGCCTTGCTCGAGTTATCGAAAAGCAGTCGAGAGAACTGTCTTGGAAGGGTGCGCTAAGGTTGAGAAATACATGGCTATCTCTACCCCTTTGAAGGGATAGCCCTCGTCCAGAGATGGATGAGTTCACAACATGACACCCGTTTAACTCAGGGAAAGTAAATCCCGGCCTGGCACTTATCCAGTGTAACCAAAGGCGGATATCCCATGAGAGCATAAAAGCAGAGAAGGCGGAAGGGCTAAGAGAAGGGCAGGAGTCCTATAACGGTAAGAATACGTACTGAAGGACGTAACTCCCCCCACTCGATGATCCCTCCGTAATGTCTGTGGATTCACTAAGGGAGATTGCCACTATTTAATCTCAGGGATTCCTCCCCGCAAGAAGTAAGTAAGAAAACCCAACCACTCAACTTGTGAAGAAAGATCCCTAACCCTTATTTTCCTTGTTGTCTCCTCCTTATTGCTCTTGTCGACACTGACTTAGCCATCGGAGGGTTTTCCTTAGGATCCCAATCCCAAGCCCCCCTGATCTTTTCTTCATCCTTCGCAGGAGGACTGCTCTTAGGGTGGCTTGAACTGATCTCGTCGGTGGGCTCATTTCCACCAGATCAGACGGTCTATGATCAGGTGCGAAATCTTACCTCTTTATTTGGCACCGTCTGTGGAAAATGAACAAGAAGCTAACAAGGTGCGCAAGAGTAACAATAGGAGGGTGCATGTAAGGGAAAAGCCCTGGTGGCTGGCAACCAGGATTTGGAGCCTTCCCACTACATGACCGGCCCCACCCAGGGCACAGGAGATGGAGTCCATCCCCCTCAGCCAACTCAAAGGGAGCAACTGGATGTCCTCATCAACCCGATGAGGGCCCAGGTGGGGAGGGAGGAGCACTCCCAGTGTGACGACCCGGACTCCGAATACCGGATATACCCGATAGGATTACCGAGTAGACCCAAGAAATTAAAGGCAAGTACAGTCAATAGAAAAGAAAAACATACACTGAGGTCGGGGGAAGACCGATGTAGGTACAACTGGTAGCTACGGACATGTCACACTAGGAACCACAGAAGTAGAACGACGCCACTCACATGAAAAGTAGGGGTGAGCCTCGTGTCACTAGCTCAGTTGGGGTCATGCGGATCCCCACCGAAAAACATGGAACAATAGCAAAAACAATAGGTGTAGCAAAGTAGGAAACCTACACTAGAAAGCTGTAAAGAAGAGGAAGTAGGAGTAGGGAACAAGCAAAGGAGAGGGAAGCTAAAAGAAAAGGGAAAAGCCGTACCGAACCAGCGTGGCTGCCGAACTAACCTCGGCTCCCAAGCTTCTCCTAACAGCAATAGAAGGGCGAACTCTGAACGGACGAAGTCAGAAGTTGCCGATCCGTTGATGAGACACCAAGCAAGCGAAGCCCTGCAAGGAAAAAGGGAAAAGACAAAAGTCTGAGAAAAAGTCTAGGCAAACTAGATAGAAAGCACACATGACTCGATTGCCATGCACGCTCATCTAGACATGACCACATGCATAGCTAGAACGTCGTGCACATGACATAACACTACACTGACCTTGGGCAAAGCCACAAGGTGGCTAACCCGAAAAGGTCACGACACTCGAGAAATATGAGAGTCATGCGAAAGTCATGTGTCACGTGCCTGAAGTACTCCCCTCACTAGAAGAATAGCCAGCTGCATCCACTGACATCTTATGCTGCACCTACAAGTGGCTCATCTGCTTGTCGTCCAAAAGCACGACCGAGACCAAGACAATATCAGAACCAGAACATAACTACAGTCATGTGTGACTAGTTAGGGTCACGCTCGTCGGCGCAAGTCCAAAGCCCCTGACCACGTGTGCACACACTGGCTCTCACCTAAGCCAGGCCTCTAGCTAGTATTGTCCTCCCGTAGGATGCTACGGTCGAGGACACTACTGTCGAGTGCGGTTGCCCATGGAACTAGCTTAAAAATTATAAATTGGGAAATGCCCCATTTTGTAGGCTGACATGTCGAAACGTGCCCTAAGGCTACGACTAGTGGAGGATCACGAGACACAGACTCTAAAACGCGAGTGCTGGAGTACAGATAGGTAAAGAAACACTATCACACGTACTACGAAGTACTAATGGCGGTATAGGAAACTGTCGACAAACTCAGAATAAGACAACTATTATTATCATGATTGTTATTTTATGTGTCAACACAACATCACTTCCATCAACCTTTCATTCACTCATTTTTATTCATCATTCTTTTCTTTTGATCACATTACTAACCTAAGCGCCCTTTCGAGTTTTTGCCGAAGCTAGTCCCCTGTTACTTTTACCCACACGCCCTTTCAGGTTTTCACGTGACGGGGTACCCAATTCTACCTGTGACGCCCTTTCAGGTATTCACCACAGCCGGGTTATAGCCATTCTTGCCCTTACTCAGAGTGGCCGGGTAAGGTCGACGAGGCACCTCTATTTTGAGCCCCTTCCTCCCTTTTTTTCATTTTTTTTTGACTTGATTCACAGAACTAATGTCAGAACGGGCAAAGATTTGTTCATCGACACTGGCTGAGTTTCGAGGCAAGGTTTGTTTGTTAATAGGGACGAAAGGTCCCAGCTAAGGGAAGTTGACCGGTCTTGCCGATGATGGCAAGGGTCAAAATCAGTTTGTTCATCGACACTAGTTAAATGTTGAAGTAAGGATATGTTTGTTCATTAACGAAGATGAAAGGTCCAGGTTAAAGAAATGTCGACCGATCTTACGGATGATGACAGGGGACGAAGTTGGTTTATTCATCGACATTGGTTAAATGTCAAAGTAAAGATAGGTTCATTCATTAACGAGGATGAAAGGTCCAAGTTAAGGAAAAGGTTGACCAATCTTACCGATGATGACAAGAGTCAAACATGGTTTGTTCATCGACATTGGTTAAATGTCGAAGTAAAGATAGGTTTGTTCATTAACGAGGATAAAAGGTCCAAGTTAAGGAGTACTAACCGGTCTTGTCGATGATGACAAGAGTCAGTGGCAGTTTGTTCATCGACATTGGCTAAATACCGAAGCAAAGATAGGTTTGTTCATCAATAAGGGCAAAAGGTCCAAGTTAAGGAGTACTGACCGGTCATGCCGATGATGACAAGGGTCAATGACAATTCGTTCCTCGACATTGGTTAAATGCCGAAGTAAAGATATGTTTGTTCATTAACGAGGATGAAAGGTCTGAGTTAAGGAAAAGGTTGACCGATCTTGTCGATGATGACAAGGGTCAAACATGATTTATTCATCGACATTGGTTAAATACCGAAGCAAAGATAGGCTTGTTCATCAATGAGGATGAAAGGTCTAAGTTAAGGAAAAAGTTGACCGATCTTGCCGATGATGACAAGGGTCTATTGAGTCCAGTAATTTGTTAAAGGATGAATTAGTGGATGTAATGAAATATTTTTGATTATCAATAAAAATAGAAGTTAAATTTCAGTAAATATTTATGTAATTACATCTTATGTGTGATTGTATCACGCTCTAATCAGGCTTGCTTACGAGAGGCTTACCATGCCGACTGTTCGCGTCTCCCCGAGCGAGTCTTCCGCCATACATAAAGGCTCGGGGCGTGACACATCCGCAATCAGATGGTCAATCAGAAAGGACTATTCAGACTTAAGAAGATATGCTGAGATCATGTTGCCTTGATCAGAAGTGTTCGTGGAGTTAACACTTGCCACCTGTGGAATTTACTTATAATAACAGTTGTCACTCTAGTATCAGTATGGCACCGTATGAGGCTTTATATGGGTATCATTGTCGTACTCCTTAGAACTGGTTTGAAGCTGGTGATCGTACATTGACAGGGCCTGACATGGTTCAGCATTGTCCTGATGTTGTTCGTTTGATCAGGCAGAAGATGTTGACAGCTCAGAGTCGATAGGAAAGTTACGTAGATCAATGCAGGCGACCATTGCAATTTGAGCCTGGAGATATGGTGATTGTAAACATATCTCCGATGAAAGGTGTTATGAGATTTAGGAAGCGTGGAAAGCTTAGTCCATGATATATTGGTCAGTTTCCTATTTTGGAAAGTGTGGGCCAAGTGACATATTGCCTTTAGTTGCCAGCGGCTATGCAAGCTATTCATGATGTGTCCCACGTGTCTCAGTTGAGGAAATATGTTTCTAATGCATCTCACGTGCTTGATGAATCAGTTTGGCCTGAAGTGACTGCAGATTTATCCACACCAGAGTACCCACTCAGAATTGAAGATCGTCGTGAGCAACGATTGAGAAATAAAGTAATCCCTCTGGTTAAGGTTATCTAGCAGCGTCACTCCGGTAATGAAGCTACATGGGAATGTGAGGACGAAATGCGTCAGCAGTTTCCTTCCTTGTTTGAATAAGGTAAATTCCTTTCAGTCTGCTCCTTGTTCTTCCTTTAAAATTTTGAGGATGAAATTTCTATTAGGAGAGAGAGACTGTGAGACCCGTGCTTTATCGGATCTTTATCGAAAATAAAATAAAATTTAAATCATGAATTTTGGCTATTTTTATGGCCTTAATGGACTTTTTCTAGCATTTAAACTAATTAGATTAAAAACTTTTAGGAAAATACGAGTTAGGTCGTTATGCTCCCCATATCATGGAGAATGAGGAGCTGAAGACCGAGCAGTTTGTGCAGGGTTTGAGGCAGGAGCTAAGGCACCATCTGATAGTGAATGCTGCCACTGATTTGGAGACAGCTTCACGTGTAGCGACGTCATTGGAGCTAGATATGCAGAGGACTCAAGGACAGGTTAGCCAGGGGCAGTCCCAGTCAGGTCGTAGCCAGCTGACGGCTACCCAGTAGTAGAGCACCTTTCAGCACTCCACGGGTAGTTTGGGAGCTCCGACTCCGGTGGCATCAGCGGTAGGATCTGCGTCTTTTGGCTCAAAGATCAAGAAGTTCTTCAGGAAGGATTTTGGTAAGAAGCGCAAGGAGGGTAGAGATCAGAGGCAGGCATCTTCAGATAGTGTTCAACAGCCGATGCCCTATCAACGACAGGGATCAGTCGGTGGTTCTCAAGGGTCGTGTCCCTAGTGTGGCGAGTCGCATCTAGGCAGGTAGTGCACTGCGCCAATGATTTATTTCAGATGTGACCAGGCAGGACATATGGTGCGTGGCTATCCTCAGAGGCCACGTCAGCCACCCCAGTACCCTCAGCAGCAGCAGTAGCAGTATCCCCAGCAACAGCAGTACCCACAGTAGCAGTTCCAACAGCAGGGTCAGTATCTGCCACTACCATGGTCAGCGAGTGTGGGCATGCAGAGATCTCGAGGTAAGATTACACACATGACCAGGCCAGAGGCAGAGTTGTCGCAGCTTGTGGAAGGTACTGTTATGATTTTGGGTTACGCAGCGCGAGTTTTATTCGATTCTGGTGCATCACGCTCGTTTATATCGGAGGATTTTACATTGAGTGTGGAGGACCCGGTGTCCCAGATGTCGTGTGATTTGGCAGTGGAGTTGCCTTCTGGTGACTTCATGTTCACCCCGTATTGTTTCGACAAGGTTCCAGTGTGGATTGAGGGACGAAACTTGCCAGGCAGGCTTTATGCGTTGCACCTTCCGGATTATGATGTGATTTTGGGCATGGATTGGCTCGAGGCCCATGGAGAGATGGTGGATTGCGGAACGAAGAGCGTCTACTTTCAGCCTCCCCATAGACCCGCGTTTTATTTCCAAGGTATCTGTTCTACCTCTCCTCGTCTTCTCATTTTTACTATTAGGGCCCGTTGATTGCTTGATGCCAGATGTTAGGGTTTTCTCACTTCTATGGTCATGATAAGAAATATATTTTTATTATCATTTTATTATTTTGGATGGTGCGGTCGCTTCAACACCCGTACGCAGGCAGGCAAGTCGCAGCCTGCGCACGCTGGCGAGCACAGGCGCCACGATCAGCTCCGATGTCGGATCGGGGCGGGTGAGCCCTCGTTGCGAAGAGGACTTGAAGTAGTATGATGACACCGAAGGCCAGGCTCTAATTCAAAGCGAGGCGATGACGAAAACTCCCGCAACAAGGAGATTGTCCTCAGATCGGGCCTGTCTGAGTGAGTCGCGCAGCCCGACGAGAATGGGCGCCGCGATCAGGTCCGATGTCGGATCGGGGCAGGTGAGCCCTCGTTGCAAAGAGGACTCGAAGTAGTATGATGGCACTGAAGGCCAGGCCCTAATTCAAAGCGAGGCGACAAGGAAAACTCCCGCAACAGGGAGATCGTCTTTAGATAGGGCCTGTCTGGGTGAGTCGCGCAGCCCAGCGAGAATGGGCGTCGCGATCAGCTCCGATGTCGGATCGGGGCGGATGAGCCCTCGTTGCGAAGAGGACTCAAAGTAGAATGTCTGAGGGGTCGAGGTTGGTATTTGTTCTCATCAGGATCACAAAGAAAGAATTCGCAATGGAGATCACGTCCTTTCGGGCGTCCAGCGACGCAGATCTACGCGGTCAGACGAAAACGACCGCTACGACCTGATCTGGGGGCGGATGACGACGAGCCTAGACTCGTTACGAAGAGGACTCAAGGAGGAACCCCCTGTGGGCTGGGTTCACCTAGAAGCGTTGTGGGGGAGGTGCTGGAGTTGGCTTCGAATCTGGACCTGGATTGGCCGAACCCGGCATTTGTCCAAGCTCCGCCTTGAACGTGGTGTGCCCGAGTGTGATTCGACTATTAGGGTCGCCAGTGTCGAGCCGCTTGTAGAAGGTGTGTTGGGAGTTGTCCCATGCTCTTCCGTCATGCACCGCGCGACGCGATGGGTTGCTGGAAGTCCCGATTTGGCTCGGGTGCTGAAGATAAATGGCTCAACGCCGTATGTCTGAGGGTCGGGGGTGGCCCCAACTTGTTGGAGATTTGCCGTAGGATACGTGTAGCACCCCTGATAATTAAAGGAATAAAAATTTTCAATTTAAATTAAAAATTTTGCATAGAAGCAATTAGCTATACCCCAAACGGGCCTCGACACACGTATCATAATAAACAGTCAAAAATAAATAACCCAACTGAGTAGGTGAACGACCCAGTTCACTCGCTACGGGGTTCCGTAGATCTTTTCGAGACACACACGCGGGAATCGAAAAATACGCGGAACACGTTCCACGGCCTTCAAAACTGATCTGAATCGCACGGATCCGAACACAGAAGATGTCCAAAAGATAGTTCCAGGCAGAATGGAAACAAATTCTCTGAGAAAATAGATCCAGGACCCTAGAAGAAGGATCCGTAGGGGTCTGGGATATTACAACCCTCCCCCTTAAATAAATTTCATCCTCAAAATTTAAAAATAAACACATGGGAAAAAAGAAGAGGGAAACTCACTTGAACAGGTAAGGGAACTGCTGACGCATCTTGTCCTCACGCTCCCAGGAAGCCTCGCTGCCAGAGTGCCACTGCCACACCCCCTTAACCAGGGGAATAACTTTATTCCACAGGTGCTGCTCTCGCTGATCCTCGACAAGGATGGGGAACTCTGGAAGAGAAAGATCGGGAGTCACCTCAGGCCAAACAAAATCCTCCAACACATGAGAGTCATCGGGCATATACTTCCATAACATCGAGACGTGGAACACGTCATGCACCGATGCCAACTCAGGGGGCAACTGCAACCAATAAGCAACCTCACCAATGCGCTCCACGATGGGGAAATGACCAACATAATGGGGACTCAACTTCTCACACCGGCCAAAGCGCATCACCCCCTTCATCGGAGAAACTCTCAAGAAAACGGGATTGCCAATGGTGAAACTAAGAGGCAGCCTCCTCCGGTCGGCATAGCTCTTCTGTCGACTCTGGGCTGCCAACATGTTCTGACGGACCAAGTGCATGACATTCACACATTGCTGCACTAACTCTGGTCCCGTCAAACACACTCACCAACCTCAAACCAATCGAGTGGAGTCTGACACGGTCACCCATACAACGCCTCATAGGGAGCCATCCCAATGCTCGAATGATAGTTGTTATTATAGGCAAACTCCACCAATAGTAGATGGTGAATCCAACTCCCTTGCTACTCCAGGCAACATGACCTCAGCATGTCTTCTAGCGTCTAGATGGTCCTCTCTGATTGACCGTCTGACTGAGGATGATAAGTCGAGCTAAAAGTTAACCTGGTGCCTAGAGCTCTCTGAAAACTCCTCTAGAATCCAGAAGTGAAATACGGATCTCGATCTGACACTATGGAAATGGGGATTCCATGCAAAGGTACGATCCGCTCCACATAAAGTCGTGCCAACTTGGGCACACTCCAATTGACTCTGATCGGTAACAACCGAGCCGTCTTCATCAGCCTATCCATAAGCAACCAAATGCTGTCATGCCCACTCGGAGTCCTTGGCAATCCCACCACAAAATCTGTGATCACGTGGTCCCATTTCCACATGGGAACATCCAAGGGCTGAAGCATACCTCCAGGTCGCTGGCGCTCTGCCTTCACCTACTGACAGGTCAGGCACAGGGCCACGAACTTAGCAATATCTCTCTTCATACCAGGCCACCAGAACTATCTCCTCAAGTTTCGATACATCTTCGGCGCACCCGGATGTATAGTGTACCTACTCCCATAAGCCTCTAGTAACACTGCATGTCTCACCTCTCCTCGGGTGGGATGTACAGCCTACCTCCGAATCTCATAGCACCATCCTCCTCGAGCTCCACATCAGCCATAGCCAAAATCTAGGGTAACTCAGGGTCTGCCTGCTGAGCCTCTGTCACCTGACGACGGATGGCTGGGGTGACAGTCAAGCTCACTAGCACAGCCAACCCTGGCTCTCGGGGAACCTTGAGCCTAAATGTCATTTCTGGCACTTGTTCCTAGAGCCTCCATTTCCTTAACATCATCGTACTAACCGCGACCTTCTAGCTCAAAGCATCGGCAATGACATTCATCCTTCCCAGCTGATAAGACAGAGTGAAGTCATAATCCTTCATATACTCCATCCATCGCCTCTGTCTGAGGTTAAGGTCCTTCTAAGTGAACACATACCTCAAACTCTGATGGTCAGTGAACACCTCAAACTTCTCACTATACAGATAATGCCTCCAAATCTTCAATGTGAAAATCACAGCCACCAACTCAAGGTCAGGGGTAGGGTAGTTCTCTTCATGTGGCTTCACCTGCCGCGATGCATACGCCACAACTCTCCCATGCTACATCAACACAACACCCAGACCAACCCTAGAAGCATCTGTACACAATACAAAACCTCCCGATCCAGAAGGTAAAACCAACACCAGTGCCGAAGTGAGCAACCTTTTTAGCTCCATAAAGCTCTTCTCACTCTCATCGGTCAAGACGAACGACACATCCTTCCTCGTAAGCCTGGTCATCGGGGCTGCAAGATGAGCAAAATCCTGGATGAATCTCCTATAATAGCCTACAAGCCCCAAGAAACTCTGAATCTCCGTCACGGACCTTGACCTCGGCCACTACATCACAACATCAACCTTGGCGGGATCCACGAAAATACCATCACCAGAAATCACGTGTCCCAAAAAGTGCACCTCACGAAGCCAAAACTCACACTTGCTGAGCTTCGCATATAACTGGTGATCTCGCAAGGTCTGCAGCATAACCCTTAAATGGTACGTGTGCTCCTCTGCAGACTGCGAATACACAAGGATATCATCCACAAACACAACCACAAACTGATCCAAGTAGGGACGAAACACCCTATGCATCAGATTCATGAAGGCTGTGGGGGCATTGGTGAGCCCAAACGGCATCACCAAGAACTCATAATGCCCATACCTCATACTAAACGTAGTCTTCTCCACATCAGACTCACGAATCCGCAACTGATAGTAACCAGACCGCAGATCAATCTTCGAGAACACTCGAGTAGACTGAAGCTGATCGAACAAATCATCATTCCGCGGTAGCGGATACTTATTCTTAATGGTCACCTCATTCAGCTATCGGTAGTCAGTACACAATCTCAGACTACCATCCTTCTTCTTCACAAACAATACCGATGCACCCCAAGGGGAAAAACTAGGACGAATATACCCCTTGACGAGCAACTCCTACAACTGCGCCCTCAATTCCCTCAATTCAGCGGGAGCCATATGATAACGAGCCATCGATAAAGGTCCCATACCAGGCACAACCTTGATAACAAAATCAATCTCCCGCTGGGGAGGTAGTCCAGGCAAATCCTCAGGAAAAATATCGGGAAACTCACACACCACCGGAATGTCCTCCACATCTGGACACTACTGGTCTACCATGACAACAGAAGTGAGAAAACCTTGACATCCAGCATCAAGCAACCTACGGGCCCTAATAGCGGAAATGAGAAAACAAGGAGAGGTAGATTAGATACCTTGGAAATAGAACGCGGGTCTATGGGGAGGCTGAAAGTAGACCCTCTTCGTTCTGCAATCCACCATCGCTCTATGGGCCTCGAGCCAATCCATGCCCAAAATAATATCATAATCCCGGAGGTGCAACGCATAAAGCCTACTTAACTACCCCAGGATGGGACATCATGATGAAAATGGGGTACAGGTCTGGTAAAGGCCTTGGAGTCAATTTACAGGGTAGGACTAAGGCCGTCAAGAACCAGAAGCTTATTCCCCGAGATAGCCTTGGTTACAAAGGGCCGAACAAAGAAGAGACAGTTGAAACAAAGGGAGAATTGTGGACTACTATGTCCTCCACCTTTAAGCCAAACAGATGGCCACTTACATGGTCTATTTATACACATTTCGTGAAGGGGCCGATTGAATAGATAGGAGAATAGGCCACAATTCTTACTTCAGTCCTGGACGGCCAAGATGTACATGCACGACAATTTACCAGACATGTGGCCCCGCTAGTTTCATATAAAGCTCTAGAGGCCCTAAGGCCAGACAAGAGAAGAAAAATGGATGATCTCGAATGTGAATGGTACAGATGGTTCAACATGGATGACATTGCTATATCTTTGAGTCGACTATTTCTGCCAGCAGACCCAGAATGGCCGCCATTGGTGCATAATATGATTGAAAAGCCGGCTGTGATTACAGACAAAAGGCAATTTTTGAGCAACTACACAGATACAGGTGAGCCGGATGTGCCTTACGAGGAAGGTTTCACTGTGGATAGGCTGTGGGCCGGCCTTTTCTCCCTACGTTCCGTTCATCCTTCTTTGATCCAATCAGCTTGTTCCAGGCTGTTCAACAACATTCCCAGACCGCCCCCAGTCATGATTTCTATCAATCCAGTCTCTTTCCAGGTTTCACTCACTATTCCTTTGCTCAATGAGTAGTTTTCTCAACTCACCATCACGCCCCCACGTGGGCGATTGATCAATCCAAATTTGGATGTTCTCCAACAATTTAACAATCTTTCCATTTCCTCAGCTTCATCCTCCACTTCTCCTTTCGCTCTCTGTTTCACCATTGTTGAAAACCAAAAAAAAATGCCAATTTTGCAACTCACCAATCCACCTCCCACATCTTCATTGAGGAAACCTCCTACCTTCTCTCCGAGTGCGCCCCGATCCAAGGGCCACCCATTCAAGGTCCGCTAGTGGACCTTTTTTACCCGTCTGACGAGGGGTCCTCCTTTGTACCACCTTCTGTACCCACTTTTTCTCCTTCTTCCTCCTCTTCGTTAGAATCTAGGAGTCAGGCTAGTTGCTCTTCCACTTCTAGTGTCCAGAGTCCAGGGGTAGTTGCTAGGAAGACCAAGGATGTTGATGCGAAGATACCTACTGGGCAAGTGTGCTCATTACCTATTTTTTAATCTTTTCAGGAGATGGAAGTGGTTAGAATTCGAATTCGAGTTATTCAAGTAGCGG
The DNA here is from genome assembly GCA_024336825.1 of Amorphophallus titanum. Classification (NCBI taxonomy): domain Eukaryota; kingdom Viridiplantae; phylum Streptophyta; class Magnoliopsida; order Alismatales; family Araceae; genus Amorphophallus; species Amorphophallus titanum. Next base: position 19,391,142 of record JANBPO010006516.1, read on the forward strand.
GTCCGAGAGCGAATGAAAGTCATCTTAAAATGAGAGTGAAGACTTAGGAGTCAATATTGTCTAGATTGAGTCTATGTAATTTTCATATTTCTTGAGTTTAGTGAAGTTGAAAGAAAGTGGGATTAGTGATTGTGTTGAATATTTGATTATTAATGGAATAAAATTGAAGCTGAGTAAATATTATGGAATTGCATCTTAATGTGTGGTTGTCTTGTGCTCTAGTTATTTCTTACTTGCAAGAGGCTTACCATGCCGGCTGTACACGTTTCCCCCGAGCTAATCTTCTGTTGTAATTAAAGGCTCGGGGCGTGACAATGCATGCACAGACTTGTATACACAGCGACAAGGAGGTGCACTGACCCATATATGCCTGGTGGAAAATGTGCACCGACCTGTGCTTGCGTGCAGCAATCAAGGATTGCACCGACCCTTTCATGAGTGCAGCAACAGGGATTGCACCGACCTTATTACGCCTCAAGCACTATATGCACCAACTTGTTATAGTGATATGCACAGACTTTGAATGTGCATGATGCTAAAGATGCACACACCTTATATGCCATGAGCCTAACATGCACAGACCTTATCATGCATGAGACAATGCATGCACCGACGTGAGATGTGTTAAAGAAGAGCATGCACCTTCCTTTGATTTGAAGATCAAACAAATGTGCACCGACCTTACTAAATGAATAGTAATGTACACTGACTATAGTACTCAGATCAAGCAAATGTGAACGGACCTTTTACTGCATGAACAGTAATGTGCACCGACTATAGTACTCAAATCAAGCAAATGTGCATGGACCTTTTACTGCATAAACAATAATGTGCACGGACTTCATAAGGCATGACTTACGATATGCACCAACCCTATGATCAAAATGAATGTGAAAGCTCATGTATACAAACTATTTGATAAGATGACTTATTTCAGTAACAAGGTGCAGACATGATTTATGTAATGGTCTAACATATAAAAATTCATCAAAATGCACAAAATTATCATGGTCAAGATAAAGTCACTAAATCAACTCTACAGTCAACCTGGTCAACTCCACTATTGCCAATCATTCAAAACACATTTAGCTCACAGCAGTCTACGTGTTCGCCAACTAAGGGATGAAAATAATTGATGACATAAATTTCTACAATAGATCACATCCATTGAGCCTTTTTAGACCTACTTTACTTGGCTTTTCAATTTCAGGGTTCATTCAATTCTTACTGGAAAATGGTTTGAGCCCCCCTCCCACCCCAAGGATATCAGGGAAACACTAAAAAATGACAGATGTATGTCAATAAGACCATGGCAATCGAGTTAAATCGACGGTAAAAACAAAAATCATTCACAGACATTGACATACTAATGGAAGAGTTATTTGACGGCACCTTATGGCCATGTCTAGATCACCCTATTCCACAAAAATCTTCAAAACATCCATTGGATCTACAATAAGCTTGATGTAGAACTTGTATCCTAGCATTTTTCAAAAGAAGAGATTTTTGGTCACTAGAGAAGGAAGTAAAATTATCTAGTTGTCCATTATACTTTACGGACTTGTTGTTCATGTATAGAAACCCCATTGTTCCTCGATCTCCTGCATGGTGCTTGTAATTACCAGTTCAGCAGCATCCAGGGAGAGTTCCTCTGCTTCCATCCTTCTCATGATTTTATGAGTTGCATTTATGTCCTCCTTTGACTGGCGGCCCTATTGAGAAGTTGTTCTAATTTATTTCTCCCAAGTGAGTGGGCAGTGAGGATCATGGGTACATTCAGAGCACCAGACAAGAGAGCAACACTATCTCCTGCATCCTCATAATGCCCATGTATCACATATGGACACACAGGCTGATCCCCACCAATCTATTCCCCAAGCACCATCGACATATTAATGATGTGGGCTAATGCACTAGCGTTATCCATTTCCTATTGTATGGACATTGTTACGAATCCAAATCCACGTGTTCGTCTAGTTCCCTGGTCATACACAACCCTTGAATCTACCATCTTTGTGTCTTCACTGAATGCTTGTTTTAAATGAGCATCATCAACACTTCATGGTAGATTCCCAACATAGATCTTGAATCATGGTCCAAACTCACTTGGTATCCTCTCTAGACAGCTTCCTCTAGGAGCTGCCTTATTCACGGTCAGTAACTTGCCTTCAACATTCTATTTTGCTCATTAAAAAGAAAGCCACAGTCACCAAATCATGGATAAAAGTAGAATATGATTTGAAAATAGAAATACTTACCCACCCTGATATGGAAAGCAAGAGACTTCTCACATATAAACATTTAAGAATGCTAAAATTTGCAGGTATGGCTAGTGTGCTGGGTCGGCTTCCGTAATGGGTGGGCCTTGTTGCTCCAATGTCCCCTGTCAGCCAGGGGTGGATGGATCATCGGTCTTCATTCCTAGTGCATGTCTCTCTGCCGTCGGTATCCCTAGTTGGTCTGTTTCCATGGATCAAAAGGGATGCTAGGTGTAGAGCTCGTCCCTCTTCCCTAGCATAGATGGCTTCCCCTGTTGGGCCACTTCCTCGGAATAAGCAGGACGGGGAAAGGTCGTCTGTTACCGCCACGAGAAGCTGGGGATGAGATCGTGTTTCCACGACCTTATTTTCTTATGTGTCTGCATGACGGCTTCGCGAGAGCGATTCTTTCACTTTGGCAATTTTGTATATTGACTCAAGAATAAGGTCTCTTGTATACTTTGTATCTTGACTAAAGAATAAAACCCCTTTACCACGGGCTTGTTTGAATGTGTACCCCTTTGATGGGAGACGCTCGTATGATGTGATTCTAGTTACTTTTCTATATGCATGTCCTTGCAGTGCTTGCGCCTTCCCTTGGGCTGGTCAACTTGCAGCCATTGTTTGTGAGGGGACGAGTGTCTGCCTCTAAGGGACCTTTAGGTCTCCTTCTGATTTTCAAAGGGAGCAGTGCTCGCCTCTAGGAATCCCTCAGGTTACCTTCTCCTTTTGATTTTCGAGAGGAGCAATGCTCGCCTCAAGGAAACCCTTAGGTTACCTCCTTATTTTCAAGGGGAGCGATGCTCGCCTCTAGGGAACCCTTAGGTTACCTTCTCATTTTTAAAGGGAGCGGTGCTCGCCTCTAGGGAACCCGTAGGTTACCCCCTCATTTTTAAGGGGAGCGATGCTCATCTCTAGGGAACATGTAGGTTACCTTCTCATTTTTAAGGGGAGTGGTGCTCGCCTCTAAGGAACCCGTAGGTTACCTTCTCATTTTTAAGGGGAGCGGTGCTCATCTCTAGGGAATCCGTACGTTACCTCAGTTGAATACGGCTGGTGACACTTTACTGAAAATATTTCCTGAACTTTACAGAGTTCCATGTCCTAGGTACCTCTTGCCTCCCCAGTGTTGCCAGCCTGTATGCTCCTTTGCCGAGCACTTCAGTTACCCTGTATAGGCCTTCCTACTTTGGAGTGAGTTTTCCAGTGGCTCCTCTGGGATCTGCTATGCTTGCTCGTCGTAACACCAAATCTCCAGGAAAGAAGTGTCGGAACCCTTAATGAGAGAGAGGACTTGAGAACATCCTTGGGTAGCCTGGGTCGAAGAGAAGAGTCGGCAGTGTGGCATGGCTTCGCCCCAGATTAGAAAATGTCCCCCCTTATGCCCATGGTCCTAAGAGACTATTTACAGGCCCTAGAAACCCTAGGTCAGATTCTGAGGATAAACGCCCAGAAAAATAGAGTTTTGATTAATAAATCCATGTGATAATAGCGGGATAATGCCCCTAAAAGGGATAAGAATTGATCTGGCCTGAAATCCTTGGCGTTAATGGCTTAAACTAGGACTCTAAGGCATCTTCGGCTGGAGAAAATGGAGTCTAGGATGGACAGGACTTTACAACAAGAATGTGGTCAGTTGCGAGACCGCCATTTGAAGAACATGGTCATGTAAGAACTGCAACCATGTGAGAAGAAGAAAAGGCCAAATGGCTGAGTCGACGCACCCATGGGCACAGGTAGACCCAAGTAGAACGAGGAGAATGCGGTCTTATCGGCGACTGCGATTTGATGATCACAATCGATCGATAGGCCATGACCAGGCCAATGAGGGAAATGAAAAATTCATCCATTGAACGAGGCATCAGTTGACTGAACTTTGAAATTTAGTTGACTAAAATCCTGGGAGAACACAATCTGTCTGTCAACTGTGATCTCTTGATCGCGATCGACCGATAGACCACGACCATAGGGTCAGCAGGACTTGAGATAGGTCGACTGATTTTTGAATATCAGTCGACCGAACTGAGAATTCAGTCGAACGAACTATTCTCTAGAATAAGAAATAAGTCAAAAAATGTGGAAATCGAGGAAAATAGTCTCCAAGCCTTAATGGGCTCGAAGAATGATAAAAAATGAACTCAAAATATGCCCAAAGAAGACTCCAAAATAATGAGAAATTTTGAACATCTTGACAAATGAATAAGAGAAAGACCCAACTTCCATGCTGAAAATGGGTGTTAATAGATACGAAGGAGAATAAAAAGGTCTAAAGAAAGAACATGAGAAGATGACATTTTACCTCTATTCTCTGCGATCGAAAACCTAGGGCTCGCGTAGGACGGCCTAGGTCCTTTTTATAGGGAATGGCCTGGGGTTAGGGTTTGTACTTCAAATTAGAATCTTATTAGGTGTCAAGTCTATCTCCTAACAGTCCAAGGTTGGTTTCCTCTATAGATAATATCGAATCATGGCTAATTTGTGGATCTCTTCTCTGTGTGTGTGTGTTGTGTGAACAAGTCTGGCAGTGGCATTTACGTGGGCATATATAGGATCCGGACTTGTTTTAGTAGTATGTTCTGTTGTAGACGCTCTAGAAGTACAGTTGTCAGGGGTGGTCTACACTACGTAGAATGGTCAACCGTGTTCCTGATGACTTTTTCAGATACATGGTAACTTAATTATGCCATGAAATTTTGTACTTTGGCTCCAGCACTGGCTACTAAATCATAAGAATACACGAGAGAGAGAGAGAGAGAGAGAGAGAGAGAGAGAGAGAGAGAGAGAGAGAGAGAGAGAGGTGCATAACGGAACTGTCTGCGCCGCCTTCCCAAGATCGACAGGAATCGGCCCCGGACGATCCTGCATAAATCTCTCCCCTGGCAGCTCCCGATGGTGCTGGCCCTTCCTGGCTTAGGCACTCAAAATAGGGTATCGGTGATTGAGGTTTTAGCAATGTTCTGTATAAGATTTTGTATTGCTAGCCATACTAAAATATGGCCTCCACTCTAAAGGGCTCTTGCAGTACTATCTAGAGAACCAATTCATCCTCCTGTGTTTTTCTGTTCTCCGTCTCTTCTACTTTGTTCTGATGTCTTTACATGGTATCATAGAGGGTACAGGCTTAGCAGTCGACATCCCCCTCCTGCAACCTCCCCACCATGAGTGGCTTAGACGTCTCCTCTCCCCCACCACCCTTGCTTCTGCAACGCTTGTCGCCATTCAACCTGTTGCTCCCTTGTTGTTTCCTCTTGCTTCCCCTTATGGTAGCCCGGTCATGTCTTTGCTTCAAACGAAGCTCACACGTGACAACTACCTAAGATGGAAGCTTCAGATGGAAGCCGTTCTCTGGTTCCAAAGATACATGGGCCTCGTGGATGGGTTTGAGGCGTGTCCTCTTGTGACCATGCCCGATGAAACGATATCCCAACTTGTCATCGCCAATCTCTTGGGCAAGAACGGATCAACTGGTCTTGAGCATCCTGCCTGACTGAATGACTGAACCTCTTTTTCCCGTGCATGGTAGGTTGCCGAACATCCAAAGCTGCGTGGGATGACAATTAACTTGCGTGCTACAACTGTAACGACTAATAATTATTCGAGTACCAAAAAGTAACCGGCACGCGAACCTGCCATCTATGAGTCACAGTAAGGGTTAGACTAACATTATGGAAGTACACAAGAATCTAAAATGAATGAGATAAACCTCCGAATGTAGGTCAATCTTCCTTGAAATGACCTGAGCTCAGTGAGGTTGCTGGGTGGTGAAAGCTCCTGGATCGCTTTGATCTTGCTGGGGTCCACTTCGATTCCTCGGTACCGAACAATGAAATCGAGAAACTTGCCACTGGATACGCTGAAGGCACATTTCATGGGGTTCATTTTCAGCCCATATTGCCGGAGACGTTCGAAGACCTGGTGTAGATCGCACAAATGGTCTTCTCGCCTTTTAGTCTTGACAACGAGGTCATTGACATGGCATTCGACGATATTGTGCAGCATCTCGTCGAATATCTTAGTCATGGCTCTCTGGTATATAGCGCCAGCATTCTTCAAACCGAAGGGCATGCGCTTGTAATTGAAGACCCCTTTGGGGGGTCGGAGGGCTATGTAATTTTTTTCTTTGAGGGACCGGATCTAGTTATAACTGGACGACCCGTCCAAGAAAGACAGAGCTTTATGTTCGGTGGTCATATCGACCATTATTTTCGTGATTGAAACTGGGAAGTCGTCTTTCGGACATGCTTTGTTGAGGTCACAGAAGTCGACGTAGGTGCAGACTTGACCACTTTTCTTCTCGACTGGGACAATATTGGCGAGCCTGATCGGGTAGATGCATGGCTCGATGAAATCGACCTCTGCCATCTTATTGACTTCGACCGATACCTGGAGTTCCAGCTCATGGTGCATGCGTCGCTATGGCTGTTTGACTGGAGTTGCTGAGGGAGAGATGGCTAGCTCATGTTCCGCTACGGAGGGATCTAACCCCTGCATCTCCTTGTATGTCCAGGCGAAGCAGTCTTTGTATTCGAGCAGGAGTTGCTTGTAGTCCTGCCTTTCTACCTTGGTGAGGAGAGCACTGACGAACATTTACTTGGGGGCTTCATCTTCACCCAAGTTGATTTCCAAAAGTTTGTCAACGATTTCCTGGCCACCGTCCTCCAGCTCAGGCAGAGTGGGTTGGAAGTCGATGAAATCTTCATTGTCGGTATCAGCTTCGTGCACTTTGGGGTCTTCGAAGCCACCCGTTGAAGTTGATGGAGCTGGGAAATTGTCATTACTGGGCTCAGACTGGGATTGCTCTGGACTGCCAGTGCTCAGCCGATGGTTATCAACTGGTGCCAATGAAGCTTGGTTGGGGTTGCCTGCTAAAGCTGGCAACGCTTCACTACCATTGTTCTGGGAAGCCCAATTTTCGGGGTATTACACTAGCAGTTTCACTTTGTTCGTCTGCTATTGAATTAGACATATAGATTTAGTTCAATCACACACATCAGAAACATCCTCGGTGAAAACATAGAGCCCTGGGGAGGGGGGTTTGATGTCACCCTCGTTGGGTGTGACCATAGCCCATCACGATGAAATCATCACGGTCCCTCAACCGAGCAATCCTCAGATTCGCTATGGCTGTAGCCCTAAAGGGGCCTCCTCACACTCAGGGGAGAGGTTGAGAGGGATCTAACGAAAGAGCAAAGGGAGAAACAACAGAACGGTAGATGATGCATGCACAACAGATCAAGGAGTAGAAGCCTTCTTATTTTTCTCTGCAATCGTAGAGGGGATAGAAATACATGGATAAAGAATTTTTTTAAAGAAAATAACAAAATTAGAATACAAAAGACTGTTCCTCGGAACGGACCCACCTCCTTCTACTCTTTCTCTCCTCCTTCTCTCCCTCGCGTCGTCTCCTTTCTCGCCTCTGGGAATGGGAGCTTCTTCCTTCTTGGAGCCTCTAGGAGTGAGAGCTCTCTTCGTATACCTTTTACCCGCTCTTCTTGCGGGGGGGTTTGATTGAGGGCCATGGCCCCTATTTATAGGAGAATGCCTAGAACATAGCATCGGAGGGGCGATGGGATGGCCCCACCCCTAATTCGGCCATGCGATTGGCACCGCCGACTCATCGTAGCACGCTCCACCGATTCACTCCTTTGCGGCACCCACGGGCACCACCGATTCGCGTGGAGAAGAGACGTCACCAACTCACGTGAGGGGCGTCGCCGATTCACCTTCGCGAGAGGATGCCACCGACTTATGCGAGGCACCATCGGTTCAAGCACAAGAGTGCCACCGACTCAATGATTATGGCATTTTCATAATTTTGGCATTTGCCCCAGAATTGGCCTTGGAGGGAGATGTCACCCGGGGCAATCTTGGATTTGGTGCAGTGGCCCCAGAGTACGTTTCGGAGCCCTGATTTTGGAGTTTCTGAAGATTTCAGGCATGTACCAAACCCATGCCGATTTCTCAAGTTTTGTCCTGATTCGGCCTTCGACACCGCAAATTATGCCCTCAGGCCTGCTTTACGCCTATAGGAAGCGTCTTCATTGAGTGGGCAACCTCTCCAGATGTTCTCACCCCATGGGGCAGCTCTTCGGTCACTTATGGACCACTTCAGCATTCCGTTTGGGTAGCTCAGAAATTGAAACACTATTTCCTTGCCCATGAAGTAAGGTTGATCTCTAGAATGGACCCAATTCACTATCTTCTAGAAAAATCGGTCCTTTCTAGTAGGTTACCCCACTGGCAGAGTTTTCTCTCTCAGTTTGATACTGCCTTCATCGTTCAGAAAGTAATCAAGGGATATGCTATTGCTGAACATCTTGCTCATTCACCTATCCCTTGTATAGATTCTATCCAGAACGAGTTCCTCGATGAACACCTAGCCGTGCTCACTCATCACCCCTTCTGGTCCTTGCACTTTAATGGTGTGCTTAACTCTCAGGGCCGAGGGATCGGCGCTATTCTCCTCACTCCAGAGGGGGTGACCATTCCCTTTGCCTACCAACTCTCTTTTCCTGCTACCAATAACATAGCCGAGTATGAGGCTCTCCTTTCTGGATTGAAGCACGCCTACATCCTTGGCGCGTGATACTTGAACATTGTAGGAGATTCCCAGTTGGTGCTGTGCCAGGTTCTCTCTGCCTATTGCACCCGTGACCCTAAGCTCAAACCCTATCAAGACTTGGTTACACTCTTAGCTAAGTAATTCTGCAAGCTGATTTACATTCACACCCCTCGATCTCAGAATATTCTTGCTGATGCGTTGCATCGATGACTTCTTCCCTCTCCTTCCCTCTCAGTCGCTCCACTGAGACCATCGTGGTCCAGCGGTTAGATGCTCCTTCCCTTCAGGATCCGTGGTTTGATAACCTTAGGAAATCTGTAGAGAAGAAGGCTGAGATGGAGGATTTAAAAGAAGTATCCTCAATTGAGCTCGAGGAAATCTTAGAAGAAGAGGAATTACCTTGGTACCACGAAATTGAGCAATATTGCAGGGATGACTCATTCCCGAAATCGACCAACATCGAGCAGCGCAAAGCCATTAGAAGAGTCACCTCAAGATACACAATCATTGCGGGAGAGCTATATAGGCGTGCTCTCAATGGAGTTCTTATGAGGTGCCTAGACGATGATGGGGCCTGGAAAGTCGTTGAAGTAGCTCACTCAAGTGAGTGTGGAGGGCATGTCAATGGTCAGGCCTTGGAAAAGAAGATTCTTAGGCAGGGCTATTACTGGCCAACCCTAGAAGAAGATTGTTCCACCTATGTTCGTAGCTGTCTCCAATGCCAACTCTATGCTGATAAAATTCATGCTCCTGCTTCATCCCTCCATCCTCCACCTCTTAATATAGTCAAGAGTTGTCTCATCTGGCCGCTGCCTGGTTGCATATAATTCAGCCACGGTGACTTCTCTTTCGGTTACATGAAACCATTCTCTGAACTTCTTCTGTATATCTTCCTAGTCACTGATCGACCCTGCTGACAGGCTGGAGTACCATTCAAATGCAAGTCCCGTGAGAGAGGACCCAAAGAATTTCAACAAGTATGACTCGTCTGAAGCCAAATCGCCCATGATGGTAATGTAATAAGCTATATGTTCTTTTGGGGATCCCTGCCCATTGAACTTATCAAATTTTGGCAGCTTAGAGATCTCGGGAGGGAGCCGCTTAGCGGCATGGTGAAGTGGGTAAGGAACCCGGTAGGCATCAAAAGCCATATATTCACCTTCCCCTCGATCTGCCAGCTTCATTTCTATCATCTTCTCACCCATTAGCCAGTTCATTGCAGTCGGGTCCACTGGCTCTGGGTAGAAATGTGCCGGTTGCAGGTATGGAGTAGCCAGAATGGTTGCCTGTGGTGGCGGGCGTAGCAATGGTGCTTGATGTAGCTGGGGCAGCACCGGTGGTAGTAAAGGCTGGGATCCCCGTGGTGGAGGGGTAGCTTGGTTGTGCTCTGTTGGTTGGGGCAGAGTGTACAATGGTGGGAAATCACAAGGGTTGACACCTCCCCGTGAGGATTCAGGTTGCATCTCCGATTGCTTGTATGTAGAAGGTTGTTCATTCTTCTCATGTAATTATTTCTTCAGGAGCTCTATCTCCTGTTGATACTTGTGCAACAGCATCAGCACAGACGGGTCTAGGGTCACCGTGTTGGAAGAGCCTTCAATTGCTTCCCCGGAAGCACCTTCGGGCGAGGCAGTTAGCAGAACCTCCTCTCCTTCTTTTATTGTCACTACATTGACAGTTAACGTAGTGACTTCTTTGGGAATCACCCATTTCCCTTCAACTATTTGTAGACTCTCCTTGGCAGCTGTACTCATTCTAGTGCTAGGCCCTAGCCTTGCGGCTAATCGGGCCAACTCTTGGGGTTCTTCTGGTAGGTCCCCGTATCTTTCGGCCGCACCAGCCATATTGCATGCGACAATCTTCATGCCATTCCTTTGCCTGGAGATCTTTCTTCTTATTCGACCTGGAAAAGTCAGCCTTTCAAAAACTGAAGTTCTTCTTCTTCTCTCCTCTTGCTGGTGAGGGGCTTCATCGGCCTCATAGTTCGGCCTGTCTTCATGTCCGTTGTCATCTACGGACGATGCCATTTTCTTTTCTTCTTCTTCTTTGACTCCCATTGGCAAATATTCTTCTTCTTCAGTTGCAGCCACTTGTAGCAAACACTGTTGGCGTAACGAGGGGTTCCCCAAGCCCCTAAAGTAATTCCTGACCATATCGGTCATCTCTTCTTGATCACATCCTTGATGGAGGACAGGAGATAGTTATCGGCCTCATACCGGAGACATGTAAGCTAGTCAGGCTCTTTCTGTTGGCTGGTTGAATCTTCTCCCAAAAGTTGGGACATGGGCCTGCCTGGCACAGGTGTTGAAAGCTTCTTGGTGTGGAGCACCCACGGCCATTTGTTCTTCTTTCGGGGCCAACCCCCTCTCACTTCTTCTCCTGACCTTCTCCAGTTTGAGATTGTGGAGGTAGACAGACGCTTCTTCATGAGCAAGTTGGATCCGTTTAGGGACCCACACTTGTTTGAACTTCTTTGGCCATGGGGCCAACTCCTTCTGACCTCGGCGGCCTTCTTCTTCCCTTTTAGCTCTCCTCCCGGATAGAGCCTAGAAGGAGTTGTGCGTATGGATGGCAGGGACCACCCGGTCAGGAATAGCTTGGGCATCATGGCCGTCTAAGAAGACTCGGACACCCCCAATGAGAACGGATTTCCCGGACGTGGAGAGACGCCTGGTAATAGTAGTAGCAGTATTCCTCTGGAAGCTCCTCTGCTGGTGTCCTCCGGGCTTCCTGTTGTGGACGAGGTGAGCCCCATGAGTGATGTGGTGCACCATGCAGCTGGTGACTCGAGCTGGGCCTCTCAGCGGGCTTGCATAGCATCGGGCCTCAGAGACCTTGGGCTTCTTGTTAGTCTTCTCCCTGCTCAGCTCCGGGGACTCCACTTGTAACAGATCGGTGAAGGCAAGCCCTAAAAAGTTGGGGAAGCCGACCACCAGTGGGAATGTGCCGAAAGTTGTGGGCACCTCCAGGTACCCATGTGCAGCATGGCCAGCAACAACTGCGGGGCCAAAAGTGAGGGCAGCAAGTCCTGTCACCATTACCGTTTCCTGCAATAAACATCAAACAATCAGTATTCTTGGGGAGAGTCCCGGGAGGCATCTTATCTCAACAAAGAGATGAAGGGAGACTACAGTCTCACCGGACGTGCCAGTATGTGGGGGATGGAATTAATTACCCTTTTATTTAAAAGGAAAAGGCATGCCAGTCACCGGAGTGACAAGTTTATTATGCGCTCGAACTGACTTGGTTAGTCGATTGTAAAATTCAGGTCGGGACCTGAAGTCTGCCACACCGTGAAGGTTATGACGTTAATTGCATCCTCCAAGAGGGAGGAAAACCCTTGATTAATTGTCAAGATAAGATGCCACCTGAGGCCGAGCTATTATGAACAAGAATACAAACAAAGTGAAATTAACGAAACCGCATAGGGGGTTTTTACTTATTAACTTATTCATGCGGGGCAAGCATAATTCGTTACATTCGAACCTCAGTACAAGGTAGAGAACTTAGGCCCAGAGACCACCATCACGCATAGCGAAAGCTTTCAGTCGGGCATGACCCGGCCTTCCGGTAAACGCCATTTGATATACTGAGGGCTCGGTCAGGCATGCATGCATTAAGGCAATATATATATGTGTGTATTTATGCACGATGCATGTCTTAACAGGGATATGACGGAAGGTAAGTTTAACTAATCAGTTTTCTTTTTTTATTAGGCTCATGATTTATTGGGGTTGAGTAATTAGTTACCTATTTAGCGGGTTATTAGACCCTTGGTGAAGGGTAAGAGTTGACCTAGGCGTCAAACATGGTTCATCTGGGGCTTACAAGGGTTAATATCGCCTTATATGGTGATGCGGTGAGAGGGTAGCTCCAGAGGGGCGAGTCGGTGGGGCTACTTCCGATTCATGGTGGGCAAGATGGGAGTCGGTGGTGTCGCCATCGACTCGTTGAATGATAAAGAGAGAGTCGGTGGCGTCACCACCGAATCGCAGAGCCTCTCACCAACTCCACTTCACGGAGGTTTATGAAAGCATTGATTCAGGGTTGGTCAAGGAATTTTTAACTCTTTATGCCTTGGGGAGCATTTGCAGGGGTGTTTGAACAGATTTTAAGGGTTTTTAAGAGTTTGAGTATCCATTGGGATTAGGTTACGATTAAGTCCCTTTCATTCAACCTCAGGTTTTTATTAGCTGTGTGAGGTTTCTACTCCAGCACAAGCAGATAGAAATTTTTGAAGGGGATTTATACACCCCCTCTGAATCCTGGTCTATCAACCCAACACTTTATGTGCAATGGGTCTAAACAATGCACAGATTATGATTGCAGTTCCACAGAGATATACACGGACTTGGAGATATGCACGGACTTGTGATCTGCACAGACTTTAAAGTGCAAAGAGCAAAACATGCACAGACTTCATATGCATGGACTTATGTTTGCAATAGCTCTAGAACATGAATGGACACAACATGCACGGACTTTGGAATGTGCACAGACTTTATTGTCTGGCCTTAACGCGAGATAAGTATGGACGTTAAAATGTGCACAAACTTAAGTGTTCTATGCATGACCTTGTGATCATTAACACAGAAATGAAAGGAAGACATGCATGCTGACCTTAACACTTGCATGGACCTTCTTCAATAATACCAGACTGACATCAATCCTGAATGGACTTGAATGCATAGACTTGCATGCTGAGCTACATGAAGACTTTATGCACAATTATGACTGACATTTATGCAATGAATAAGGACATGAATGGATTAAATACTCAAGACAATCATGCAAACAATCATGCTTAAGATAGTCATGTAGCACAAGACAACAAGCATGCAGTAAACACGCAGTGACTCATGGTGTTTGCTATCATCAAAACACAAGGGACACAACAATCTCCCCCTTTTTGATGATGGCAACACTATGAGTCATAAGTAACACTAAGCAAAATAGGTGAGCGAAAAGTAGTCAATACACACATCCACAATGACTCCATAATGAATGACTCCACAATGACTCACACAAGTTTTCTCCCCCTTTGACAACAACAAAAAGGAAAGATCAGGAGAATATGAATGGCAATTGAAACAACACAGGCATTCAAGGTAGTGCAAAGCATGAATTCCACTAATACTCCCTCAAAGCTCATGTCAAACATGTAAGCATAGACACTCCCCCTTTGACAATGAATGAGTGGAAACTGATGGTGAGAGCAAATCATGGAGCCTTACTCCCCCTGAAAATGTCAGGGTAGAGAAATGACAGAAATAGACTAATCTCCCCCTCAATACCAGCAGAATGCTGATGAGACAAACTTCCCTATTTGAGAAACAAGGCATGGAATGATCAACGACAACGAGCAAGAATAAAGCACAAGCATGTGACTGAGTTGCGAATAAATAGATAAGTCAGGAAGATTTTCAATGGTATACCAGTTGGTGATCGATTCCACTCCCAAGGATCATATTGAGTGAAGTCTCTTATCTTCTAGGATAATTTGTCCAAGACCAGTTAGGACATGTTCTGTTCTTCCTAAAACCCTCGGGTGGAGCCCTACAGCCTTGTTTGAAGAGACCTGAAATCAAGCTCTCGGCGTCTCCCTGTTTCGGCGCCCAAAAACCCCATCTCTGTGTCGATGTCGACCTCAGTTCTCACCGATTCCCATCATGCACCGGTTGCAGGCCACGCCGAGTTCGAGCGCGCCGAACAGCCCTCGTGCCGAGTCCTACCTGCACTGATCTCCTTATACCATTGGCCATCGAATTCCCATCGTATCTTCATTCTAGGTCCCTCACTCCCTCTGAATGACTAGAACATCCAGCCTTCCAGTAGCCCCTTAGCAGTCCCCAACCCTAGACACCTTGGTCTTGGAAGTCCATTCACCCCGAGGAGCAATCATGGTTCTTCACTCGAAGCTATGGAAGTTAAATCAATGGGGTGCTACCCCTACATTCTACCAATCGTTGTGTTTTTGCAAACCCTACTGGTCCACTAAGTTCTGCCACTGCATGTTCTCCGATGGTTCCTTCCAGGGGACACTAATGAATACCATGACAAATGAAAACTGTCTCGTCACATCCTTATCCTCTCGAGGATCTCGGGATGAGAAATACCCATCTTGCTTTTTGGCTTCCATCTTGGCACTCCGTGGATGGATGTCCTATATCTCCCCGGGCATGACCCGAAACGAGGGGAGATGCTGTCCAAATAAACTCCAATCTCTACTACGTTAAACCTTTCACTTTTTTTCCAAACCCATGGGATCTTAAGAGGTCTGCCTCTACATGTCCTCTACTGATTCCCTCCCAGGGATAATAATACTAAATGCTGTAGTGAACAATGCTTTCTTAGCATAGTAGTCCCACCTCATGGTACCCGGACATCAATATGTTCTGGTCTTTTGCAGATTCTGTCCTGGCTCTGCATGGACGATTTCCTATTCTCACTTGGCATAGGCCAAGATGAGGGGAGATGCCGCCGGATTTACTCCGTGTATCTGTATATAATGATGGTTGATTGTACGAAACCTGCTAAGCAAGCATGTGAATTTACGCCATGTCTGTGCATATCTATCTAATTCTGCAAATAATGGTGCTTCATTTTCCTTGTCAACATCTGCATGATGCCTAAATAAATCAAAAAGCCCCTCTACGGGAAACACCCCCTTACGTGCCAGCAACCTGACCGATGACAACCCCCCACCCACTGTAGTGTGGCAACCCCCTACTAGAAGTGCGGACCCCCTCCAAACCATTAACGTAAAACTGGACAGCCTCATTGATCTAATGAGGACCCAGGCGGCCAGGGAGGAGTGTTCATGAATTTCTAGGGAAAGCCCCCCTCGTGGAGATGCTTCCCTGCAAACTGCAGGGGGCCGTTTCATCCTCTGGGGATGGCGGATAATCATCAATCGGTCAGGTGGGCCATTGCAAGTCCCTCTCTCGAAGCAAGAAGCCTCCTCCACCCCGAGGAGAGAGAAGATCAGAGCGCGCTGGCCGCCTTGGGAGACCGAGGCCTTCGAGGGGTGTCGAGACAGCATGTCAGAGCGCCCCCATAGCCCCTCGACCCAGTGACTACCGGAGCTATCCCTCTGGCCGCGAGACTTTGAGATGCATTTCGTAGAGTAAGAGCGCACCCTCTGCACCCTACAACAGACCTCCGCTGCGGAGGACGAGGAGCAATCCCCATTCTTCGACCTCATCTTGAAGGCCGAGATCTCCCCCAGGATCTTGCTGTCAACCTTCAAAGCGTATGACGGCCAGGGAGACTCGGTCGACCATTACGACAGTTACGACGTCCTTATGACCTTGCATGGGGCGCCCGATGCCATCAAGTGCCGAGCGTTCACGACCACCCTGGTCCAGGGCGCTCAGGCATGGTTCCGAGCACTCGCCCTGGGCAGCATCCATGATTTCCGGCAGTTTGGGCTAGTATTCAAGGAGAGCTTCGCCGGCTACAACCCTCCATTGTCAGTAGCGGGGCTGTTGGCCCTCAAACAGGAATAGGGGGAAAGGCTCTGGGCCTACATTAACTGATTTAAATCGGAGGCCTTGCGTATCCCCCGCCTGGATGTTGCCTTGGCCATAACCGCGCTGACTGGGGGCACCCATGATGAGAACCCGCGGGGTGAGCTGGTCCTTCACCCTCCCACCTCCCTCGTCGGGCTTGTGACCCTGGCCCTGTGCCACGCCGAGGGCGAAGAAGTCCACACCGCTTGCCGCAGCGTAATGGGCCTGGGTCGGGAGGGGGACAAGAAGCGATAGTCCAAGCAAGGCTCTGGACGAGGAAAAAGGCGAGATCGGGACGGGGACCACAAAGGGCGCTCTTGGACGTATGAGCGTGATGGGGGCATCTCTCGCCCGGAATGGTTTTCTTCTCCTCATCAGCAAGAGAGACCCTAGCTTTCTGAAATATTACAGTTAATTGTGCAGCATAGGGCAGGCTCCTCTTATTCCCAATGCAACTCCCCATAATCTGTAGGATAATCTCAGGGAGACAAATTTGGTGATTGTTAAACATGCAGCAGAGGATAAACCTTTGGGTCTCTGTAAGTCTACTCCTACCACCCCCTTGTGGGGTGATCATGGTAGTGAACATATGGTGCAGGAGACACTGTAGAGGGAGAAACCGATTGGTGTCAAAAGACTTTACAAAGAGTTGGGTTTCATCTTCAGGATCCCGGGGCTTCCATGTCAGAAGAGTGTAGGCTGCAAATAGGTCAAGGTCATACTCGGAATCTAGAAGTCCATCCCTGGGAATATGCAAAGCTCGGTGAAGAAAGTTGGTGGAAAGTTTAATGTTTACTTCATTCACTTCAGTCTGAAGGACATGGCGTTCCTTATCACGGTAGAGGTTCTTGTAAAACTACTAGACTAAGAACGGGTAGTATACCCTATGATCTGACAAAATGCTTCTCCAGCCTTGATATTCAAATAGAGGCAGTAGTTCAAGAAAACTGTCAAGCAGTTGGCGGTCACTAAAGTCCACATACCTCGGAAACAGAATGCGTGTAGGATCACTCTCAACATTCCTGATCGCTTGAGGAGCACGAGATGGAGGAGGAACAGATGGTGCCTTAGCCTTCCATTTTTTAGCTGCGGACAGTCGAGTCTTCTTGGCTAGAAGGTCTCGCGGCAAACCCTCGTCTAGCTTTGAACCTTAGGCTTCCACGGCTCTCTTTCTGGTAGGACCAGCGGTAGTAGGACGGTCGTGGACGAACTTGAAGCGAGGCTCCATCCTCGCATCAGCCTTTACGGGAGCTCGAACGGCTTTCTTCTGGCCGTGGGTGACTGGAGGAGTCATGGCGATGGCGAAAGGAGGAAGGAGACGGTAGCTAGGGTTGATGAGTGGAGCAGCACGAGATGAAATGTGCAAGGCTCCGCTGCGGAAGGAGACGGAGAGGGTGTCGACCTCCGCGAGGGGCGTGCAGAGGCTGTGCAGGAGGAAATGGTCCGCGACAAGAATAGGTTTGATAAAAAGGTGAAATGAGAAAAGGACGATCACCAACTAGTAAATATATGGAAAGTTGAAATTTTTTATATTTGAAATAAACAACCCTGAGTAGAAAATGACCCCTATCTTTGACCCATTGGGATTGAGCTCAGTACGCCCTTTCGGGCTGTCAACTCATCTCGCCTATCGGCTTTCGGATTTCAAACCATCCTTTTTTTCCTTTGGGTTTGGCCTATGCACGTCCCTCTCGGGCTGCCAACCCATCCTTTGCCTATTGACTTTCAGGTTTGACTCTTATGTCCCACTAGGGCTGTCAAACCCACCCCCTTTTGTCTCACCGGGTTGGGCCTGTGCATGTCCCTCTCGGGCTGCCAACCCATCCTTTGCCTATTGGTTTGCAGGTTTGACCCTCTTTTGTCCCACTAGGGCTGTCAAGCCTACCTTTGTCCCATTGGGATTGGCCTCAGCATACCCTCTCGGGCCACCAACCCATCACGCCTTTCGACACATTTTATCTTATTGAGATTGGCCTCAGCATGCCCTTTTGGGCTGCCAACCCATCATGCCCTTCGGCTCATTTTACCTTCTAGGGATTGACCTCAGTATGTCCCTCTCAAGCTGCCAACTCTATTTGCCCATTGACTTTCGGGTTTGACTCTCACGTCCCACTAGGGCTGCCAAATCCATCATTTCCTTCTTCTGGGTCTGGCCTATGCATGTCTCTTTCAGGCTGTCAACCCATCTCGCCTCTTGGCCTTCAGACTTGACTCATCTATCCCACCGAGATTGTCAAGTTCATTTCTTGTCTCCACGGGCTTGGCCTCTGCAGGCCCTTTTGGGCCGCCAACCCTATTTGCCTATCGGCTCACGGATTTGATTCATACGTCCCACCCGGGTTTTCAAATCCCCTCCTTTCATCCTTTCAGGTCTGGCCTATGTCTGCCCCTTTCGGGCTGCCAACCCATCTCACCTTTCGGCTTCCGAGTTTAACACACATGTCCTTTTCGGACTGTTAAACCTACTCCTTGGTTGTCCCAACTAGGCTTGGCATGTGCACCCCTCCCTTCTCGGGTGGCCAGCCTGTTTAGCTTATCAGTTTCCGGGTTTCGCTAATCACGTCCCACTAGGGCAGTCAAATCTACTCACCTTGCCCCACCGGTGCGGCACACATATCCCTCCGGGAATGCCACACATGCCTTTCGGCATCATAGAGTCTTAAAAAAAAATGGGGTTAAAAATATTGGTGCCCCAGCGGACTTGGTTGTTTTCATTAGGGGAGCAATCAAGTGCAAAAAGGCTTTAACCCGGCTAAGGTGAAAACCCGAAAGGGCGTCGCCAAGAATCAACAGAAAATCCACAGTTTTAATGCATAATATAACGCACCAGATCTGGGGCGTTATATGACTATAATGGATCTACCCTACACCGCTATGCTAACCGCCTTATTGGGTCAACGGTCAAATGATCGGTCAATGGTCAAATGACGGGCATGGAGGAGTCCGTCAAAGGCCACATGATGCACCACTTTAGGCATGTTAAAGGACTATAACACACCGGTCCTGGCGCGTTATGTTGACTGGGTTATGGGTTGGATGAGTTCGATACTGAACTCCCTTCCGGTCGACCAAAATGGACGGGGGACATGCGTAAACAAACTAACCTGCTCAAGCATGCATCCATACATCCATTTACATCAAAAAAACGTAAAGACGATGCCCATGGACGTAATTTCATAATTTAACGACTAAATTATGCTACCATTAAATAATGCACAGAAAGTGATGCAACTGGTGTCGAACCATGGCGCATATGGTATCGGCAGGTTCCTAGCGAGGAAGAGAGTCCATCTCCCTACCTCTGACAAGACGAGGAAGCCGATCCGATGCCGAATAGATGACGAGGGCCACGGTGACCTCCCGACTTCACCCGCCTCCACGCTCTGCAGATCGAGGGTAGAAGGACGTCCACGTGATCCTTGCGACACGACCTTCCCAACGGCGCCTCCTGCGCCTCGATCAGTGGCCGTCTTAACTAAAACCGAGCGAGGAGAAGAAAAATCACAAAATTAGACTTAAAATCTTCCAAATAGGGTTTTGCATGGAAAACGGTGAAAACGTCCGCCATCGGCGACGCATGAGGTGTCAAAATGCTCTTGGCGAGACGAGGAACTCATTCCCCTACCTCTATCATGATGAAGCCCGTAAAATGGTGTAGATCAGATGACGGGGCGTCACGGCTCCTCTTGGCCTATCTCGTCTCTATGCTCCCCGAACCGTAGAATAGTGGGTATCACCTCGACCTACGCATCGAGTCCATCCCAACGATACCTCCCACGACCTGGTCCGACGTTGTTTCGACCGAAACTGAGTGAGATTAGGAGAGAAAGAGAGAGAGCGCTTGAGGGAGAGAGAGGAAGAGAGAGAGGGATCGAGAGAGAGTGAGAAGAGAGAGAGGGGGTGCGTGAGTTTTAATTAAAACTTTTGATTTTTATTTTTTTTTGAAAAATTTCTTCAAATTACATTTTAACCCCTCAAGATTCAAAATTCTTGGGAGGCCTCGCGAGTTCCAAGTGGTATCAGGTGTATTTGATAGTCCTATCGGGTATATCTGGTATCCGGGATCCGGGTCGTCATAGTTAGTATCAGAGCGTTGTTGTGCAAAGTACATGAGAATCTGAGATATACAGTCACCAGAGTCTTGACAGTCCAGTACAGTCATCTGTTGGCGTTAGGTTTCGTGATTCTCTATCACTTGGTTTTCGCCGTGGTGTCTATCTCGATCATGATGTACTTGGCAGTGTTCGCCGAAAGGCTCGAATCTGTGGTACGTTGTTCGCGATTTTATCCATAAGTTGTT
This sequence comes from Amorphophallus titanum, assembly GCA_024336825.1. Taxonomy (NCBI): domain Eukaryota; kingdom Viridiplantae; phylum Streptophyta; class Magnoliopsida; order Alismatales; family Araceae; genus Amorphophallus; species Amorphophallus titanum. The sequence goes on from JANBPO010006516.1 coordinate 19,411,773, forward strand.
CAGGTTGCTATTGACTTTTAGTGTTGGTGTGATGGTCGTACACGTTCTTACGTTGTTTTGGTCGTCCCAGCTTAAGTCTGCTCAGCTCCTGACGTGTCTCGCTTCTATTGAAGTGCTTGATTGGATTCCTTGATTGAGAAGATGCTCGGGCGAAGCTAGGATTTTCCCTTCCTGGTGAGCTTCTGTTGATCGAGCTTGATGTTTCTCATCCCGTCTGGTGGAGTCTTTTAGAGGTTAGCCTTGGAATTGCTATCTTAGTGATGCCTTTGTCCTGCGTCTGCTTAAGTGTGGACAGCTTTATTCTGAGCCTGATCTTTTCCTTACTTTACAATTGCTTAGCTTCGGACTCTGTTATGGTGTTAAGAGCTATTGCATATCGTGTTTGTCGTGCCGTGTCCAAAGGCCGATGTGTTGTGAAGGCTCATTTATTGCTTCTGGACGTAAAGGTAAGCTGAGGTTAGCATCTTTCCTTGTGCTTTGTGCTGAAGCTGGTAGTCATATCTGTTGCACTTAGGCTTCTTGTGACCGGTTGCTCACTGGATCAATACTTGTGGCGTGTTATTTGCGATTTTCTTGAATTGCGATGACGCCGAGCGTGTACTGAGATGCGAATACCGAGCTATTTTTCTGATGCCAGTGTGCATTGTATGAGTGCGCAGCGGAAGCGCGTGGGTTGGTTACCCACGGGTTGAGGATCGTGGTTGTCAGATTCTCGCCGGTCGAGAGAATTGCTCTTCTCGATGGGACTTCGTGTTGGCTTCCTATGCCTTGATGTCGTCTGTTGCCGTTCTGTTGCTGATAATTTTTCTGGTGTTGGCATCAACGTTTGCGAGTGTTGGGGAATTGGTCGGCATTCCTGCTGATTGAGTACCCTTTGCTCTGCATTTTGTCTCTTGGGTGTCGATCGCTTGACCGCTAGGTAAGCCAAGCGGTCAGCCAAAGGGCCGCTAACCACACACAGAGAACACAGACACTTGGTGGTCATAGAAAGGGCCGCGAGGTGACTGTAGCCGTCATACACTAGGCCGCTAGACCCAGTCAACCCTCGAACCGACTTAACCAGTCCAACCACCAAACGGTCTATAATAGAACCGCTTACAAAGCTTAGTGGTCTACTAATGGGTCTCTAAGGACACAACTCGAACCAAGTGTGAAACATTGACCTAAGTCAAATGGAGCTTAGCGGTCTACTAATAGGCCGCTAAAGACTACAAACGGTTGGAGCTAGACCGCTAGCCCGAACCGACCTAAAACTGTTGACCGAAGACCACGCGAAGCTTAGCGATCACACATAGGGCCGCCAAAGCAAGCCATACGGTCTATCGTAAGACCACTTAGCCAAATCGACTAACCTATACAGTCTAGCGGTCTCCTAATGGGCAGCTTGACAGAGCTTAGTGGTCCAACAATGGGCCGCTAGCCAGGTAAAATGGTCTATCGCATGACCGCGAAGACACGAATCGACATAATGCAAACGGTCGCATACTGGACTGCTTAAGGACACAAACGGTCTCTGAAAGGACTGCTATGGCATCACGGCCCGAAAAATAGAGGATTGGCTGAAACTCAACCTTTCCACGCTGCGTTCACCCTAAAACAAAGGGGAAACAATCCTAACGACTAATTTAACCTTCCACACTTCAAAAGGGATCAATTCAACGCACAAACAACAAGAAACGAACGATTCCACCGAATCGACCCAACCCGAGCCACATGGGTTTTCGGGCTCATACCGGTCTCAAAAGACAACCAAACGCGTCAAAACTAGCGGAAATGGAATGCTAACATGGCAGGGGTTCTAATGATACTAATCTAGCAAGAAATCGTCACCGGGAAAAGGCGAACTCATCTCACACCCCCCGAAGCATGATTTCACCCAAACGCGACAAAATGCGCTGATACTCACACCGTTCGGCTCCAAATCGTGAGGGAAGGGAGAAGAGAAGCAGATGATCCATCTCCCTACCTCCACCAAAGTTCTTGCACACCGAAGCGACTAAACTGCACAAAAAATGTCACACGAACCAAACCACGCCGGCTTTGAATCCACCGAGGGATCGCGCCAACGCCACGCTCCATCCTCCACGCCAGCACGCTCCACGATCACTCCACGCTGAGGATACAGGAGAGCGAATGGAATACCAAGGTAAATGTAGTAATTGTGCTAGTCCATGTCACTAGCAAAAGGGAGCCCAAATGACAAAAGCCCCTAAATGGGCCAAAGTCTACGGCACCGATTGACAACAAGTGAAGGCCCAATTCTCCCACAAGTGACACGCTGAGAAGCCTCTCTACAAGGAAGCGCGCCGAGACCATCCCAAGACAAGAAGAGGGGTGCTGTGCCTATAAAAACCTCATTTTCCTCCACGACAGAAAGAAAAAAAAAGAACAGAAGGATATAGATAGACAGATAGAGAGAAGAGAGGGCTACTCCGAGAACTAGATGGAGCAAGAGCTTGGAGGGCTGCTGTGAGGATTAGAGACAGGAAGAGAGAGAGAGTGGAAGGTGGGTGTAAAAAAGGGGGAGGGAGAGGAGTTAATGCTCCGCCCTCCCCCATCCTGCTTTCCCCCTCATTTCGTTCACTGTGTATCGCTCTCTGATTTCTTTTTTTCTTGTCATTTGAGAGACAATATTTCATCCCCCCGGTTATTCTAGCTCGATGTAATTTAATGATGTGCCCACTTACATGAATGGCGGATTAGACTCCTCTTCTTTGTTTTAGATCAAAATTCTCATCGAATAAACCCCCCCTTATGTTCAGTAGTCGCTTCACTGTGGCGGAGGTGATGAATAATTTGTAAGGTGGATGAAAATGTGGATATCATGTTTGCATTTCTTGAAGTTCTCTTCCCATTGTCGCCACTTCTAACCCATCTATCGAAATGCTGGTTGATTTCCCTCGATCCATGAAGTTCCTGGCTACAATCACTATTCTACCCTCCAAGTTTTACTGGTATGTTCGGAGCTTCATGATCGTCCTGGGGTCCAAGACAGACTATCTTGTGGTTTCTAGTTGGGATCTGTGATGCATATTGCTCAGCCTTATCTCGTCAAACCTCATTGCCAAATAGCCTCCAGTGGTGTCCATGAGCATTAAGATCTCAACCCTCGGGACAATTCCCTCCAAATGGCACTTTCCTGGCGTCAAATCTTGCAGAAACCCTTCATATCAAGTCTCTTAACTCCCCGCATTTCCTCTTGTCTAAAGCCCCTAAGCCCCTGTGACCCAAGAATAGAGCACCGTTTTCATTTTGAAAGACTCTGTTGTTCATCCCCTCGGCGCCGAGTCCTCTCGGCGTGCCCCTCCGCCATTAGCGCAGAGATTGCCGCGTCGAGATGGAAACCCTCCCAGAGAAAACCCGTCGCATCGACCCTCCTCCCGCCAAGTACCTACCGCGCCAAGATCGCCCGCACCCAGAGCCTCACGCCGACATTCTCATGCCGACCGATGCCGTGTCAAGGACCTCGCGCCGGGAGCTCCGTACCCTATATTCCATTCAAACCATCACCCACTCGTACCATACCCTTGGAGGGAAGGACCCAAGGGTCTTCGTGCGAGCCTCGGAGGATAGATTACCAGGAAATACCCTACATTACATCGGCCTGGATTGGATTCATCTGTAACCCTATGAATATACAGAGCGCTACCACTGCATGTGCTCCAATGGTTCCCAAGGGAACATTAATTAGTACCGCAAGTGTGAATAGCGGCCACTACATTGCCATCCTTTTGGATTCTGGGTTGTGTGCCCACTTTCTTTTGGCTTTCACCCCGACACTCCGTGGGTGAATGGTCTATTTTCCTTGGACATGATCTAAAATAAAGGGAAGATGCTATCAGAGTTTTCCTTCAGTGACATGAACCCCGTTGGGTTAGAAGAGTTCTGCTTGTGCATGTCCTCTTCTAATTCTACTCCTCTAGGGAACAATGGCTTCAATCATTTGAGTATGTGTGCACCGCCTTGATCATATCTTGTCAGCAGCATGCGGACATTGATGCGTCCTAATTTTTTCGAATTCCATCCCGCCTCTGCGTGGATGGTTTCCTATTCCCACTTGGCATAGTCTAAGGCCAAGGGGATACGCTGTCAGAGTCAACTTGTGTGAACGAATCTGACTAATAACTCTGTCTTTGCTTCTAACATATTATTTCTCATCTGTATGACAAATGAGCATAGTAATGATGTTTGACTCGCCTCCCGAGGCCTCCTACTTTGGCGTTTAATCAAGGGTTGTCTTTCTTAGGAAGGGCGTAATTAACATCATAACCTTTATGGTATGACGGACTTCTGGTCCAGACCCGAACCTAATAATCGAATGACTAAGTCAGATCGAGTGCATAATAAATTGTCACTCTAGTGACTGGCAAGCCTAATTAATAACCAAATAAACATAAATAAATAAATAGACCAAATAAGATCGTTCCACCAAGTTGGCACGCCTGGTGGGACCTAAGTCTCCCTTCATCTTTACATCAAAGTAGGAGGTCCGGTGGCCTCTCTTAAAGTTCTAACTGTGTGTTAAGCTTATCTGCAGGAATCCTGATGAAGACTGGATTAGTTTCCGTTCATTTCGGCCAACAAGTGGTCGATGGCCACATCCATGGCGGGTACCTAGTGGTGCCAACTGAGTTCGGATCCATGCCCCCGGCGGTGGGTCTGCCCAATTGTCTCAGATTAGTATTTGTTGATCTGCTCAAGAAAGACAATGAAGCTGAGAAGATTGCTGTAGCAAAAGTCGCAGATGTACCAAGGAAGAGGGAAAAGAAGACGATTGTTGCTCCTACTCTAGTTTCTTGTTTTGTCCACCACTTGGACAAAAGAGCTGCTATCCCCGCCACTGCTGGCACGGGAAGGAAGAATCACTGGAGGAGCTGTGTAGCTACACCTTGAGGTCATCTCTCAACTTAGAAAAAATCAATGATGGTTGGAGGGATGCGGGTGTACCTCAATGGTCGCCCGGCTGAAGCACTCCCTGACAGCATTGTTCCTGTGGTCCCTACAAGTAATCAATTCTCGGTGCTGGCCACCAGGAAGGCCAATCGAGGGAGAGAAGAAAGGAAGCCGCTGGCGTCCAAGCCGGTAAAATTCAAACAAATATGGGTGCCGAAGAAAGTGCAAGGCTCGGCACCAGCCCATGAAGAGAAAGACACTACTGTCGTCCGCCCGAGGAGGAGGGGCAGGAGATTCCGAAAGAGAGGAAAAGATGCTGTTGTCGTCTACCCTAGGAGGAGGGGCGGGAGATTTCAGATAAAGGAGGAAGAGGAAAGGAGGGAGACTGTTCCCGCTGCCGCCCCATATAAGTCAAGGACCTGCGCCAGGCAGGCTGATGTGTTCCGATATCCCAGGAGGGATCACCAGACTGCTCAAGTCGCAAGGCTGGCCTACTAGCCGAAGACTCAAGAAAGGTTGTTGCCTCAACCTCATCTTCAGAGGCACAATCGTGAAGAGATGAATAGAGTTGTCCAAGACTACTTCCACTGCCTAGGGAACTCATCCCTAGGGCAATAAAGATCGTCCCGTGCCTTGGGTACCGCAGAGAAAGAAGAAGACCTTCAAGAAGAAGTGATGCCTTGATAAAAAAAATCATATATAAAATCCAAGAATTCAACAGCGTATTGTCTGGGGCACTTCCCCATCGAACCTTAGCGCTGAGAATGTCAAAGATGCCCCTGCGAGACATGCTAGACCCGAGGATTACCCCCCCAATGTGATTGTCGTGTGACTTTGCTTGAGGCCGATATTCCACTAAATTTGAACTGATTTGATTGGGATTTGACTGAATTCCTTCATTTCTTCAAATATTAAACTTGCCGTGCCTCGGCAAACATTGGGGTCTACCCCGATTTTCTTTATCGTCTAAACATCAAATTTGCCATATCTCGGCATACATCTGTCTCGATATTACACGTATACTGGGGGTATCTTCAACATGGACTCACGTCCGAACATGAAATGGTCAACATATGACCCACATGGCGACTCGCGAGTCTGAATGTGCCCAGCGAGAAGACAAACAAAACTGTACCAACCGAGAACTAGTCAGAGTGACACTTGTCAGCGTCAACTCTCGCCTCTAACCACGTGTACACACATTGACCCGTGCCTAGGGCTAGACCTCCAGCTAGATTTCCCTCCCCGTAGAGCGCTACGGTCGAATCGAGGGCCCACGGTACTAGCTTAAACTATTTGACGGGTATGCCCCTCCACCTCTCCTAGGTGGGTCGACCATCTATGAAGTCTAGGGCTACATCTAGTGGTTCCATCACATGAAAAGTCCAAGCACTCTATTGGGATTGTAGGAGCGAGCCAATAAATCTAAAATAGCATAATTATAATATAAACGGAAGTTAAACATGTAATTCTAACATTTCCTAAGTAGCAGAGTGTAACGGACTAGGTTGAGGGCGTTATAAGACTACGACGCACCTCCCCTAGGCCGTTATGCTCACCCGTACATAGGAAAAACCTAGACTTGCAGACTATAATGCATTGCCTCAGGGGCATCATGCAATGCATGGCACGTCTTGGCCCACGCGTTATATTTCCCAGAGCATCTTTGAAAATCACATAGACCATAACGCACCAGGACGGGTGCATCGTGTGACTGTAATGCACCAGGAGTGGTCCGTTAAGGCTATCCGAACGTTAAAAACTCAAAAAAACTCCACAGTAAACCACTTCATATAACGCACCACGATAGGGGCGTCATACAATGCATGGCAGACTGGGACCAGTCCGTCATACCCCACAACCTACAGATCAATTGAAAACCTCGATCACATCCAGAATGTATTATTAATGTGCATGATTGGCACATAGGCCACACATTTCTTACATTCTCCCACTTGGACTATAGCCAATCACCTGTATGTCGAATACCCATAAACTTTAGGTGACGCTCAAACACATTTTGAGACAAAGGTTAGTCAAGGGATATGCTATATTATCATCCAAAGAAACCTATTCTACAACTATATGTCTTCTGGCAATGATCTCCCTGATCAAATGAAAGCACCTCAAAATGTGCTTCGACTACTGATGAGATCGTGGCTCTCTAGCTTGAGCAATTGCCCTATTATTGTTACACAATAATGGGACAGGATCTAAAATGCTTAGGACTATACCAAGCTCTGAGATGAACTTCTTCATCCACACCGCCTCCTTGGCCGCTTCAACCGTTGCAATGTATTCAGCTTCAGTTGTCGAATCTATAGTAGTTTCTTACTTGGAACTTTTCCAACTCACTACTCCACCGTTTAACATGAACACAAACCCTGACATGGATTTGCTATCATCCTTATCTGATTAGAAGATTGAGTCAGTATATCCTCGAAGTCTCAAATCATCTCCTCCATAAATTAGAAATACATCCTTAGTCCTTCTCAAAGGATACATTTCACAGTCTTCCAGTGTTCTTCACCTAGATCTGCCTAATATCTACTTGTGACACTCAAGACATGTGCCACATCAGGCCTAGTACATAGCATAGCATACATGATAGATCCTATTGACGAAGCATAAGGAACTCTACTCATGTATGCTCTCTCATATGATGTCTTGGGAGACATATCCTTAAAGAGATAAATTCCATGTCTCATCGGTATGAGACCTCTTTTGAAATTTTTCATGTCAAATCTTTTGACAATGGTATCTATATACATTGATTGGGATAGACCTAGCATCCTCTTGGATCTATCCCTACAGATCCTTATCCCTAAGACGTAGGATGCTTCTCCCAAATCTTTCAGGGAGAAGTTCTTAGATAACCATGCTTTTACTGTTGATAGCATTCTTATATCATTCGCAATGAGTAGGATGTCATCAACATAAAGCACTAGAAGGGTCACTGCACTCCCACTGACTTTCTTGTATACACAAGGTTCATATTCATTCCTAACGAAGTCATAGGATTTGATCGTCTCATCAAATCTCATATTCCAACTTCAAGAAGCCTGCTTCAAACCATAAATAGATCTCTGCAGTTTGCACACTTTACCTTGCCAGGAGCTTTTTAAGCAGCTTCACCACCCGGATTTTGGCCCAAACATTTGACAGTTTCATCTCCTCTGCCCATCTTGGTTCGGAGGAGTCTTGTGCAACGGCCCCAGATGGACCTGCTTCATTGGACCCCGAGTCTGATTCTTCTTGCAGTGTGGCAATGTCGCCTAACTGCTCTATGATATTCACTACTGGCTTTGCCTTTTGTTCTTCTGACTGGCTGGAAGGCTGATGAGGTGGAGAGGATGCCCTCTCAGATGAAGGGTTGGCCTTCTAAAATGCCCTTAGATGTCTTCAGGAATTTTAGGAAAGAGGGAGTGCTGCTATTGCCCCTAGCCTGACTGTATAACCTTGGCGGAGGAGGGACCTGGACTCCCTTGACCTCTGGTGCCAGTATCTTGTACGGTTGCTCACCTCTAAAAATGATGTTATGGATAGTAGGTGATGGGCGCCCCCATTTTTGACCCAGGTGGGTCGCATGAGCAATATTTGTAGCTTCGGCCTGGCTTGCCTTAAGCGCAGGTGTAAAGCAGATGTCCTCATCCTCCTCTTCCCCAAGCAAGTTGAATAGATCTGAGAGAGTATTGCAGGAGAATGCCGTCTCCCTCTTGGCTTTACGAGCCCTTCTTTTCTTCTTCTGTTTATTCCCAGATGGCGCTTGCCCCCAGAATAGACTATCATCTTCTCGAGCCTTCTCAAGCTCTTCCTTCTGTCTTATGGAAAGCTGCTACAACTCTTCCCATGGGATGTGATCCTTTATCAATAGTGGCTGCAATTCGGGCTGTTCATATTCTTCTAGCCCAATTAAAAAAGCTTGGAGTCACTGAATTACTGGGCTGACTTCTTTATCTACTGTCAGCGAAGTTTGCTTTCTCCGGTTATAAGTGGGTATTCTGATCACTGCCAGCTGGTGCAACCAAACTGGTGCTGGGGTTGACAGAGCTAGTCGTGGTGTCACACCACGGATGTGGGCCCCTACCGGTGATCAAGGAAGAGTGATGTGACACCACTCCTTGGACCTAGGAATGTAAGCACAACCACAAGGCCAAGAGGCCTACGTAAGCGGACAACCATTGACGTGCACACTTGACCCGGGGGTGACTTGGGGATGTCGAGTTGAGGGTGTGGGAGAAGACCCTTGCTGGTAGAGGGCCAGCAAGGCTCAAGGCTAACCTCCCCTTAGGTACGGGTGCCCAATTCAATGAGTCTGAGTTGGCCACCGATATCGGCCCGTTCGAGTTGCGAATTGCGCTTGCTTGCCTAGGTCCGAGGTCGTGTCACATCATATGGGGCCTCATGACTGGTTGTGGCATCAATCTTGACCTCCATTATTAGTACCGAAAAGTCATCTTTGTGACAAGCTTTATTTAGATCTCGGAGGTCAACACATATCCGGATCTGCCCATTCTTCTTCTTCACGGGCACAATGTTAGCTAGTCACGTGATGTATTGATTTTTTTTGACAAAACCCACATCGATGAACTTGTCGACTTCTTTGCATATTTGAGTGATGAGCTCTAGCCTCATGCGCCATGGCGGCTGCTTTACTGGTTCGGCTTCGGGGCTTATGGCCAGCTCATGTTGTGAGACTGTGGGGTAGAGTCCTGGCATTTCCTTGTAGGTCCAGGCGAAGTAATCCCGATATTCTTGTAGCAGCTGGACATACAGCTTCTGTTCTTCAGCAGATAACTGGGCACTGAGGAAGGTCGGCCAAGGGTGGTCCTCATTTCCCAGGTTGACTTCTATCAGATCATCGACTGTAGCTTGGCCACCATCTTCTATTTTCGGTGGTGCCGACTGAAGGTCAACAAAGTTTGAAATATCATCTTCAAGGTCGAGAACCTCGATCTCTTCATTTAGTTTCATTTAGACTTTATCAGGGATTCCTAACCCGGCCAGTAGTGGCTGTACGAATTGCTTTGTCAGCGAATCCACCGCCGTTGTAGTTTCAAGGGGCGGGTTAGCAGCTTCATCCCCTGCCAATGGGTTTGCAGTCATAAGGGACTGGTGGTTGTTTGTTGTTGAGCTAGAGCAGCATTTCAACTTTACAGTAGAAGGTGAGAAGATCTCACCATCTTGGACCAGCATATCCTCGGTGGAGGTAGCCTCTTTTCTTTTAGCAGCATGCACCCCTTGATTAGCTTCGACAGAAGCTTCCTTGATCGGTGCAAGAGATGCTGACATCATCATTGGGAGAGGGCTGCTGGAGGGAGACAACCCAACTTCTTTAGTATCTTCAGCCTTGCTACTGTAGACACCCTATTTTGACCGATAAGTCGAGTCATTTTCTCGTTCTCCAGGTGATACCCAATTTGGTCCTTAATTGATGAATTTATCATATTTTCGGCCATTGAGCTCGATTTTGTTCCCTTAGACCTAAATTCCATGATTCGTGAAGAATTTCAGTTCGAATGCTCGTTCTATGTTCCTTTTGTCCAATTCAGAAATGTATTCTATGTAGTTTTAATAGAAACATATTTCAAATGTGCATGTGTGTATAGATAATAAATGTGTGCATAGCATTTTATATTACAACTTGTTAAGAAAAATAATTATGCCAGCATAACTCTTGTTCTTAAATACATAAGAAACAAAAGTTGATTGTCATGAAGATGTTGACCTTGTTGACTCTCTTACTGCCTAAGTAACATAGAGATATTTTTTATTTTATCCTTTTTTTAGATGCAGTCTTTGTCAGATCCTGTATTTCATCAAAAGTATTTCTTGGTACGTGACATGTGTGATGGCATGACCTAGTGCTTGATTTCATGTATACTCAACTTACTATCTCTTTAGACATTTCATTCCCATCAGAAATACATACTGTTCCATATACAAAACAATTTTGTTTCAATATTAGTGGACCATGGTAGTTGTACCCTTCAAAGAAAGGAGTGGAGAAGGAACACACCAAGGCTCATTACACAAGGTGGCACTGCCTTTGTCGCTGTTGCTACTCTACGTCATCATAGGTGTGCAAGATTTGGTGATGGTGCGGGGGTGACGGTGAGCAATGTGGTGGCACAACAATAGAGAAAGAGAGATGTGGTGGTAGATGGGCAGCTTTCACTAGATGGGCAGCGTCACCTGGTGCTGGCTATGGCTAGGCCCTACGGCCCCAGCGGTAGGCAATCTCAGAGGAGTTGAGGAAGTGCCCAGTGGCTACTGCGGCTAGGCCCTACGGTAGTGAGCAACCATAATGGAGCTGAGGAAGAGTGAGGGAGAAGAAGGGGGCTGCGAGGCAAGGAGGCAGAGGAGGCAGATGGGAGACAGAGGAAGAGTCTATAGGACCACAAAGTATAGGAAGAGTCCGCGGTGAAAAAGGATCTGCCACAAGGGAAGACTCTCCAAAATGGAAGAAAAGGGATTCTTGTGGAGAATATGTAATAAAGTAGGGAGGAGAATATGTGAATAGTTGCAGATGAGAAGAGTCTGTTACGTGCAAGGCCAGGATCTAGAGGGGGGTGAATAGATCCCCTTCCATAAAGTATGCTCGAATTAAAATTCAAACCAAGTCAAAGAAAACTGGAAGCAAATGAATGATAGATCGCAAGACTATCTCACAGAATGGATGCCTCAAATTGAACTGATTTCGAACACTATTAACAATTCTACCAAACAGAAGGTCAAACCAAGGAGTACAACATGCTTTAGGCATCTGATGTAAGGACCAATGGAAGAAGCCATGAGGTGAAGCTGACAGGGGATCTCTTACCTCTGCGGGCACCAAACTCAGAGCCCCAACGGCGGAGGCTATTATCTCCGACAACTCAGCCCCTTCCCCTATAGAGGGACTAGGTAGCCCAAAGCTACTCCATGCCAGCCGGGGTGGGCTAAAGGTAGTATAGTCGCTCTCATCTGCCGAAGACGCTCTAGCATCTTCAGTCTCCCTCTCCATGGGGGGAAACTCCTTATCACTGGAGTCACCACCGTAGTCGACCTGTTCTGATGCAGAGGAGCTCTCTATCGGTGCCTCACGCTCCTCCCTCGGAGTGGCTGCTTCCCCAGTCTCATGACCTACCGTAGGGACATATCTGTCGACAGGAATTTGCTCAACCATTTTTGTGATAGGAACGTCAGCTGAATGAATCCTGGGATAGTCTTGTCTGTAACAAAGGCTTCTTCAACAGCCCCGACAGTAGGCGGCGAAGGCACTCGGACATCAACTGAAGCTCAAAAAGAGGAACGTTCACGTAAGTCGAAGACATGATGGGCTGTGAGGAACCTCTGAATGAACCATAGATTACCTTCCATCTCTTGGCTAGGCGTTGGAGAAGGTAGATTCCCCTCGACGGGAGCTATAGGCACTCCCTCTTATCTGTCTTTAGCTGTCGCAGGGGTGACAGCCTCCTGCGCAAGCACTGCGGTGGAAATGGTGACAGCTTTAAATAACAATTATTAGCCGATGTAGCCAGCACAGAAATGGGATGCAGAAGAAGGAAGAATGTACCTTCTGTCATAGGACTCTGTACATGGGAAGTCTCAAATTCCTCAAATGATACTACCAAGGGAGGAAAAATCACTGGTTCCTGCTCCGCAGCCTTCCTCCGACGAGCCCGTGTCACCCGAGTGACCGCCTCTTTGGCCTTGCTGACAGCCTCCCTCACCTGGGACCTGGTTCATTTTCGTGAATCACCAGGAGGCAATGGCGTTGTGGTCGGGGATGGCTCAGGAATCCCAAAGTATGTCGACTTCTAAGCTTTTATTAACAGCTCCCTAAAGTGCCGGGTCTCCTCTGAAGTGAGTCAGACTACACAAGCACAAAGGTGAGAATGATAACACTGCAATAGAAAAGAAACAACCCATGTTGCATCCCTACGGTTTTGATGATGTCACACACCATAGAGATAGGGGCTGCATGTTAGGGGAGGTTACTAAAGGTCCCTAGCCTTCTCATTTTAGATGAAGGGTACACTCCCAAAAATGAAGACAAATATTCTTTGAACGCTAGAAAAGGTGCAAACTCCCCGTTAGGTGGTTCTTTCAGGGACACTATTTCAAAATCATGTCAAAGAAGTTTTTAATATATTGAATCTAGTGCATCATAAGTTCCTGAACATGGACTCATCACGAGATGCCATGAGATGTAACCTGAGTAGAGCATCTATATCAGGTGGCACCTGAAAGTTGACACAGAGGCAGCTTTCTTTGATATAGTGGAAGAAACACTGCAAACGATGATCATTATAAAGGGGGAATTTCTATCATAAAGGACATGTATGATCGATGCTCTCCTTTTACAATGACCATCGTTATTTTGCAGTGTATTATTCAAGCTATATCAAAGAAAGTTGTCTCTGTGTCAACTTTCAGGTGCGACCTGATATAGATGCTCTACTCAGGATACGTCTTATGGCATCTCATGATGAGTCCATGTTCAGGAACTTACGACGTACTAGATTCAATATATTAAAAACTTCTTTGACATGATTTTGAAATAGTGTCCCTGAAAGAACCACCTTATGGGGAGTTTGCACCTTTTCTAGCATACAAAGAATATTTGTGTCTTCGTTTCTGGGAGTGTACCCTTCATCTAAAATGAGAAGGCTAGGGACCTTTAGTAACCTCCCCTGACATGTAGCCCCTATCTCGTCTCTTACATCGCACACAATTCTATAAAACTGTTTATAGCCCAAGAAAAGAATACTCCTGTTCTCCTCCCATTTTTGAAGAGCATCAAGCTATTGAGATCTATTGTCAGCCTTAATAGAGTAGAAGTCATACAGGGGAAGTTCTTCTACTTGCCAATGATGGAACTCTCTCTTCCACATTGGCAGAATTCCTATAGGAAGAATGATTAACGGCCTTGTAGAATGATATTTAGCTAAAAAACTCTAAATAAAGCTAATGACCATGAATGTCTTTCCTGACCTTGGTGTATGTGCCAGAATGCAGTCTCCAGGATTATCACCCACTAGGTTTCTCACCAAGAAATTGAAGCCCTCTATCTGATGTGGTTATCCAATGAATCAATTTGGAATCCACCACCACAAGGATTCTAAAGTTCAGAAGGTTGCAAGTGAACAAGGTAATAATGGGAGTGACACCTCACATTTATTAATTTCTCATAAATTTTTATTTATTAATAAATCGAGGTGCTACACTCATCCAGTATACAGTCTATATGCTCGTGTTGTTGCAATGGAGCTAGGAGAGGTGGACTCTCAGGTGGTGTGTCACTCTCAACAGGCGCAGAAAGCTCAAAAACTCACTAGAGATCACCGCGGGGTTCCGATATGCTATCAGATCTGAAACATTGGGCGTCGAACTGATACCCTAGTTGTCTGGTAGTTCAATAATGTATGCATTTGAACCCACTCATTTCATGACTCAGAAGGGTTGGCATCGTGGGCTTGGAGTTTATTCATGGCCCTTGAGGGAAACCGTTTAGGTATGACCCTAACTATGATATACTCTCCCTTTCGGAACTCACGAGCGCATCGACGTGCATCAGCTAACTCCTTGTAACATGAGTTACTGGCCTTTTAGACTCAACACACAAAGCAAAACAAACTCATACATGACCCGAGACTTACCTAGACACCCATAACTAATACAAACATACAAACGACACAACCTAAAATTGGGGACTCCTAGACACGTATGTACCTACTGGTCTCCTATGGGATTTCAGAGGTTTAGGAGGATCACACCCAATTGCATATGGTTCTGGTTTTGAGTACCTGGGACGTCAGCGTGCTTTTCTAATAGCTCATCAAAGAACTCCTCCGTGAGTTCTGGATCTGGCTCATAACTGATCGACACTTGCTCTGGTGTGGGGTCGCAGGCTGGAGTGTCCGAAATAGCCAGCGATTCCCAGTTGGGACACTTGGCTACAAAATGGCCAACTCCACCACACCTATAGCACTGGTCAAACGACCCTATGATTAAGGGGGCTCCACCGATTATCGGCCTTTTCCCCTTGTCTTCTCGACGAGCCGGGGGTGGTGGGAGCTAGGATCGGGCAGGCAACGTGGGCTGCTGAGGGCGCGGGGTGGGGAATGGCACCTGTTGGTGAGGGGAAGGATCCCAAGGAGGGAAAGTTCAAGGCCTGGGAGTAGCTAGTCGGGTCCTGGGAGGGGGTTCCGGGGGACGAGCCACCGAAAATCGACTATAAGAACTGGGCATGGTACGAGGGTCGGACCCACGCAGATTGATGGTCCCCAATCGCTGGACGGGAGCAAACTTTGACTTAAATTGCTCTAACTCGAGAGTGACCCGATATGTGGCCTCTAGGGTGGTTACATTGTAGCGAAAGAGTTCATACTAGGTTGGATCGGCAGGGAAAGAAGAAAAAATTAAGCATCACGAAGTCTTACAAATCCTGTGATATTAAGAAGAGGCCTCGGATTGGGAATGGCAGTGGCAATCACCAGAATAAGAAGCCGAAGGCGGAAGACAAGCAAGTCATGGCAGCTTGCTCCTTCTGTGAGAAATTTGGTCATTCAGCTGAGGAATGCTTGAAATTACTAGGCGCCTACTTACGTTGCGATAGTCGGGAGCATCACATGCTGGACTTTCCTCTCATGAAGGACCAATCTTCTAGCAGTGGATGCAAGTGGCAAGCATGTATTAACGTTGTTCTTGACAAAGAAGGCCCAAGGATGATGGGCTAATGGAAGGTATCATTCAAATTTATTCACATCCTGCATTTGTGCTATTTGATACTGGTGCCTCTCATTCCTTTTTATCTACTACTTTTGAAAAAACTTTACCAATTACACCTGTTCCTCTACTTTCGGACCGAGCTATCGCAATACCCTTTGGTCCTGGAACTAAGCTTGCCACCCACTACCCGGATAGTGAGGTTACCCTAGAGGGTCATAATCTCCCTGCAAACTTAATATGCCTTAATATAGAAGGTTATGATGCTATTCTAGGTGTAGACTGGCTCATCGAGCACTATGTCGAGATCAATTGTCGCAATAGGCTAATTTCTTTCCACAAACTCAACCTTCCAAAATTCTCTTTCCTTGGAATCAAATATAGGAAACACCCTGTTCTTATTTCCTCTCTTCACGCCTGCAAACTCATCTCACAAGGTTGTGAAGCTTTTCTTACTTTTGTCATCATTACCGACTCCAAGGAAATCGTCATAGAAGAAATTCCTATCGTAAAAGAATTCCCTGTTATTTTGCCCTCTGACTTACTTGGTCTACCACCCGAAAGGGAGGTCAATTTTTCTATTGAACTCACACTAGGAGCAGCACCTATGTCAATGGCCTCTTACAGAATGTCCCCCACAGAGCTCAAGGAATTGAAAAGGTAACTTCAGGAGTTGTTGGACAAAGGCTTCATTCGACCTAGCACATCCCCCTAGGGTGCACCGGTCTTATTTGTCAGGAGGAAGGATGGATCTCTCAAGCTATGCATAGATTACTGACAGTTAAATCAACTCACCATAAAAAATAAGTACCCACTGCCGCATATTGATGAGCTGTTCGACCAGATCTCCGGTGCGGATTATTTCTCCAAAATTGATAATAAAGGTTGAGGTGGTCTAACCCCCACCCATCGGCATATTTGAAGGAGATAGGAAGTGGCTGGGCCAATATGGCCTCACTAGGGCCACCCACTGTGAGACCATGGGAACGCAATAATGTAAATAGCCACTGGGTCTTGCTATAGAGTGTGGCCCGATGGTCCTCCCTTTTGATGAAAGTTCTATAAGGATGATGCCTGTCGACCTCCGGGCACCAAACAACCGTAGAAGGTATGGGCTCCTCGACTGGCAAGGGAATCTGCTAAAGAACTAATCTTTCGCTGCTTACACGACATAATCCCTGAAGAGTCTTCAGAAAGGTGTCCTTGTTAATGGCTGGCAATTCTAGCTTGAGCCTGGGTGAGCGACGTTTAGCAGCCTTGTGAGCCTCTAAATAAGCTTTCACTTCAGCATCTTTATGAAATTTCAGCCTCTTCAGATGAGTAGGATTAATATCCAGAACCGACAGTGACTGGGAATTCAAGAACTTACATTCGGCAGCATCCCAGCATTCCTTCCTGGAGTTCCTGTGAAAACCTGTTCGGTCGTTCCACCATTTGATGTACTCTGGTGTTACACGAGGAAAACGTTCGGGAGTTGGGACTCTAAATGTACTACCTCTCTGCGGTGAAAGTAATCCCACCAAATACGGACTTCAACCGTCGTTGCCAGGCCAGCCCAGACTCTGTTCGGCAGCACAAACTACGTCGAGGAAGGGGGGATGTGCTGATCATAGCCAAAATTTTGACTAAATCAGAACGGGTAATAAGTTTCCAACCATATGGTCCCACCCTTGCGAAAGGTCAAGACACTTGGTCTTATTGACAGTGCCCAATTAATTAACTCTGGTTCCAAAATTGGCCATGTGCATGTAGCACCAGAAATGGGATGGACATACTCCTCTGTCTCTTGAAGGCAGCACTCCCGCATCCTGTTTACCAACGAGCTCGAGTGGGCAGCCAAACTCCAGAAATGTAAGACGCCACGTGAATCTACCGGGACCTTGGTTAACTGCCCCCGAATGGAGAAGACTTGATCCGTCGTCTAGGTCGGCTCGGCACCCGCAAACTCCAACATCCTCGGAAACAAATGTGGTGACTGGAGCACCCGAGGAGCAGCTTCTGGGAATAGCGTACACACCCAGGCGTTAAAGAAATGAAGGGGACCAATCGTCCATAAATTTCTGGGGAGGCATGACCGATGAAGGTCCCCCAACGTCTTGTATATCAAGCAGAGGGTGGCTGGGCAAAGCTATAGCTTCATACCCCACGCCATTAGGCAAGCTGGGTAAATTGCTTCAGCTCTGATAATGCTCTCGTCACCCTATGGGAGGGCAAACGAACAAATCCAGTATGCCAAATATGTAGCACAATGGGTGACTGTGTCAACACTGGTCGGGTTCGGCCCTTCTTTCTGTCCTTTCTATAATATAGAGGGGAATGTTGCCTTTCACCGAACTCTTTTCTTCTGCTTGCTCGGAGCCAGCACAACTGAAGGGAAATCCTCGTATTTCTGCTCCCCTTTAAAGAAGTATTGGAGCCAGACGCCAATCCGCACACGCCTTTTCTCCCTAGGCTTGCGGGCTTCGGTAACATCATGAGAAGAACGGCACAAGGTGTGATAGGCTTTCATTAAGTACCGATAGGCGAATCTAGTTAGATATCGCCCTTCGCCATCTGTTTGATCTTTCAGCCAGTCCGGCCAGCAAACTTCTTCATACCACTTGCCATCGATAGGGAGGCCACTCAACTGGGGTAAACTCTAGAGGTCCAAGCATGTCTCCCCTTCTACTATGTAAAAGGTGTTATATTCTGGATAGAAAGTTTCAATCATCCCACAACATAGCCCTTTAGAGATCAGGAAACGATATCTTGAGGCATATACACTGTGGTACACAACAGGATTAACCAAGATCGGGGCGTAATTCTGTAAAACATAGTCGATGAATTCTACGGCTCCCACCCTGAAAACATGAGCATCAGCAGCCTTCATGTCAGCAAACCACCCCACGATAACTTGATGCTTAAAGCGCACGGCTAAATAATCTAATAAAAATGGCTCCTCTTTGTACCCCCATTTCAGCGGCGCTAAGAATAATCCAAAGGCTGACTTCTCTCTGTTTACACGGCTTGTCGACTCATCCCATCTAGCTGGGATAAACTCAGGTGCCCTGGTCAGCAATCCCTCTTGTGGAGTCAGCTCCTACAGCCCGAGTACAGCACTCCACTTTCGGGGCTCACCTGGAAAGTATACTGGTTCGCCCCGCATAACAAAGCCTGTCAAGCTGTCTCACTCTGCAAGGATCGCCTGTTCAGCTTTCTGAGCAAGGAAGAGGTCCCTCTTCCCTCAGAGGTTGAAGCATTGTGTGAAAGAAAATAGATGTTTGTCCTTTGGGTAGTCTACCCTATAGCTCCCGCGGCGGTCATTGCTGAAGGAGTCACTGCCCGTAATCAAAAGACGACCGGTATCGACTGTATCGGTGTCAGAGTCAGAAGATTCTGCATCTATAGCCAGCCAGTCGGTACCTCGATCCAGAGTATAAACATCTCTCCAAGTTATAATTGCACGAGCAAAAGAGGAAGAACCAGATGCCATGATGTCTGCACCCAAAGGAAGAGAAGCAAAAGATATAATTAGAAGATGACTTCTTAAATAAAATTCTAACAAAATTTTAGTAGAGTCTCCCCTCGTTGGGGAGCGTGCCAGAAGAGAAGCGGGAACACGTCTAGTGAGATGGTCTCCTTCGGGATGAATTCCCTCCATATACATGGTCGAGCGGCTGTGGTCCCCGCTCCCTCTCTCGTACAGACATTAGGGCTTAAGGCCCTGTTACCTGCCACCGTGGCCGACCGCATCATGCTCGGAGAAGGAGCCCTCACCATCTTCAGGGCTCAACCCACCTCACCGCCCTTGTGTTCACCAGAGCCTAAAGAGAAAGGAGGCGGTCCGAAGCTCCTCACGGCCCTCACTGCCCTCACCGTTTTTGCGGTCGCCTGAGTCAAAAGAAGAGAAGCTACCGCCACCACCCACGCTATCATCGTCGGGGAAGAAAAAGGGGAGGAGTCCGCCGCCATTGCAAAGAGAATGGCCACGCGCCGTTATCGTGCCCAGAGGAGAGACCCAACCCCAATGCTTGGAGGAAGGAGAAAAGGGAAAGGGCTTCCCACCGTCGAACCACCGTGCTCAAGAAGCCTCACTACCACTGCCACCGTGCACGGAGCTCTCAAGGAAAGCCGCAATCGTCGCTAGGAAGGAAGCCAGAGACTAGGGTTTGAGGTGGAGAAAGGCGAAAAGAAAAAGAAGGGGGATGGGGTTCAAGAAGAGGCGGTGAGGGCGTGAACCGGCGCCAAGAATATAAAATGACGCGCCATTTCATCGCCCCTCCCCCCATGTCATTTTACGGTTCATCACCCCCATGCCGTTTTATGGCTTTTGCCTCTAATTAAGGCCTGCGCCATGTTGATAGCCAGTATGCTCCCTTCCCGAGCATCTCGGCCACTCGGTAGGGGCCTTCCCAATTGGGGGGCAATTTGCCTGCCACCTCAAGTGGTCGAGAAGCTTTGTCTTTTTTGAGGATGAAATCTCCCGGCTGGAAGTGTCTGTCTCAGACTTTGGCGTTGTAGTATTGAGTGAGGCAACATTGATATTCTGTTGCTCACATGCTGGCAATTTCTCAGACTTCATCTGCTAGGTCGAGGTTCTTGAGCAGTTTTTGATCGTTTACCTCGGGTGAGAAACAGATGACTCGAAGGGAGGGATTGCCAATTTCCAATGGGATTACGGCCTCGATGCCATACACCAGCTGAAAGGGACTCTCATCAATTGCCGTTCTGGGAGTCGTTCTGTGCGACCAAAGTACGTTTGGCAATTTCTCGAGCCAGGTGCCCTTGGCTTTCCCAAGCCTAGTCTTGATGTCTTTTAAGATAGTCTTATTGGCATTTTCGACCAGCCCATTAGCCTGAGGGTGGGCGACCGAAGTGAAGTGGCTGCAGATGCTTAGGTCAGCACATCTGTCTCAGAAATAATGAGAATTAAATTGCTGACCATTATCGCTCACTACCACCTGGGGGATGCCGTAACGACAAATGATCGACTTCGAGATGAAACTCCACATGACTGTCTCGGTGATCGTCACTGTTGCTTCGGCTTCGATCAACTTGGTGAAGTAGTCGATGGCGACAATGATAAACTTTTTCTGGGCCTGAGCCGTAGGGAATGTCCCAAGGATGTCAATCCCCCATCGAGCGAAAGGATAAGGCTCGGCTAGGGTAATGAGCTTTGTTGCCGGCTGATGGACCAAGTGGTCAAATCGCTGGCATCGGTCACACTGCTGTACGTAGGTCGAGCAGTCGTGCTGTAGAGTGGGCCACGAGTAACCTTGCTGAAGCAAGATCCTGGTGAGCGACCTTCCTCCTTGGTGTGCCCCGCATAAGCCTTTGTGGACCTCTTGAATTGCTTGTCTGGCTTCGTCGGTACTGATGCATTTTAGAAGAGGACCAGAGAAGGATCTTTAGTAGAGAGTGTCATCCAATATGACGAATCGCCGAGCTTGGTATTTCAATCTTCAGGCCTCCCGAGGGTTCGGGGGCTCTTGAGAATCCCAGAGCCACGATAGATAGGGGGTACGCCAATTGCTCGATGAGGCCGAGTCAACAACCATGAGCTCTGAATGCTCTGAGACTCTAACCCAAATTTTCCAGTACCTGGCAGAGGCTATAACCCGAAGGTCCGACTCGACGCGAGGGGCTACCTTCTGGATCGGCGTAACCGAACCTTCTGAGTAACATCTTTTGATATACCGAAAAATTAGGATGCAATGCAAACTAAAAACACACTTTTTTTTATTTTTTTAAAATAATGATGAACCTAGACTCGACTTAGACTATGCGACGACTCATGCAGTGACTACCCTAGACTTAACCCGCTCTGATACCAAATTGATGCGGGATGGACATGGGAGACCGACCGTATATGATGCGGACCTCGAACTCTACATGCAGACACGACCAGCAACCCGCCAATATGAGGGGCTTGAGGCCCAACACTACGATATCCTAGGGCTATACGTCGCTAAAAGAATGCAAGCTCACTCGTCATCCCTTTAGCGAAGGAAACGCGGATCGTGCGCGGTTGAGGAACCGGCAGAGTTCAATGGTAGTCTGACTCAACTTCCGGACTGAGATCGAGTCACGGGACAGGTCACTCTCTTACTCACAGCGGTGACATGAACACACGGGCTAGTATCCTACACTCTCGCAGCGGCATACTACCGTATACTAGACTAGCAAATGAACGCCAAGAAGTCTAGACCGTTACCTCCACGCACTTGGCGTGGCGAAGACGACCCCGGCCGATTTACGAATTCTCGGTTAACAATTTTACAGTAGTACAAATGTTTGACCCACCCCACGCAGGGAGGTAAAAGGTCATAAGTGGGGCCTGGGAATCACGCGAATCAGGTTGACGGGCAGCATCTTGATGTCGCCTCTGTCGGTGCTGAACGCGCGCTTCGGTGCTGTCCGGACAACACGATCAATGGGGCCGTGGTGCCCACAAGCCACTCTATCCTCCGGGTCTACTGTGGTGGTTCCCACGGTGACAGGACCCCTGGTGGCGCACCACCACGGACGGCGGTCGGGCAGGAGTCACCGGTCGGAGGCCGATCGGCTCCAAACTCCAAGGCTTGGAGTTGCTACCCACGGACCTGTTGCTTCTATTTTTAGGCGCGCGCCCCGGCGAGAATTGTCGCTGTGACCAACCCTGACATCTGATCGATGTGAGACTAGCGCCGTTGGAAAGCTCTCTCGAAGTCCTTCGATCTAGGACTAGGGATATCAGCTGGATCTGTAGGTATCTGACCATTATCTATTTTTGAACTCGTTACTTTGCAAGGTTTTGATGCTATCTGGTTGCTTGTTGATAGATTAACTAAAATAGCTAGATTATTGCCGATAAAGATTACTTGGAGTGCACAGAGGTTGGCAGAACTCTATGTTGAAAAGATCGTGCCGCTGCACGATATTCCGATCTCACTAGTGTCAGATCGCGACCCATGTTTCACTTTCGGCTTCTGGCGTAGTTTCCAGAAAAATTTGGGCACTGAACTTGCTTTTTTTTCAGCGTATCACCCTCAATCAGATGGTCAGTCAAAAAGGACTATTCAGACCTTGGAAGATATGTTGAGATCTCGTTGCCTTGATTGGCAGGGTTCGTGGAGTCAACACTTGCCACTAGATGAGTTTGCTTATAATAATAGTTTCCACTCATGCATCGGCATGGCTCCATATGAAGCGTTGTATGGTCATCCTTATCGTACTCCCTTAAACTGGTTTGATACTGGTGATAGGCTTTTGATAGGACCAGATATGATACAACAGTGTGCGGATGTGGTCATCTGATTAGACAAAGATTGTTGACAGCTGAGAGTCGACAGAAAAACTATGAAGATCGAAATAGGCGTCCACTCCAGTTTGAGCCCAGAGATCAAGTGTTTGCTAAAGTATCTCCGATGAAGGGTGTTTCTAGGTTTGGGAAACGTGGTAAGCTTAGTCTGCGGTACATTGGCCCTTTTCCTATTATGGAGCGTGTAGGCCAGGCAGCTTATCATCTCCAGTTACCGGTGGCTATTCGGGCTATTCACGTGGTGTTCCATGTGTCCCAGTTGAGGAAATATGTTTCTGACCCATCTCATGTCCTCGACGATTCAGTATGGCTAGAAGTGACTGCTGATTTGTCCACACCAGAGTTTCCTGTCAGAATTGAAGACCGTCGTGAGTAGCGGTTGAGGAACAAGGTAATCCCTCTGGTTAAGGTTGTTTGGTAGTGTCACTCAGGTCACGAGGCTACTTGGGAATGCGAGGATGAGATGAGGCAGCTTTTTCCTTTCTTATTCCAGTAAGGTATAATTTCTTTCCTAGTTTCCTCTTTTTTCTTTCCTTTTAAATTTCGCCTAAACAGGGTTCAAGCGGCATCGACGCAGTGTGCGGGGAACACACTTCCCCGCTCGTCCCCGTCTCTGACCGGGGTTGGTTTCTTCAAACCAACCAGGTGAGCTCTAAACCTTGCTTGAAAATCCTGTGCTTGTTGATCTATTATGGCTAGGTGCCTAGGGGGCACTGGGTCACTCTCTCTCCCTAAAGCCCACGATGACTGCACATATGCCAGATGCTTCAGGGTCGAGCACTCTCTCACCAACCAGCTAAATAGTTTTATGAATATTAAAGGAACAAACACTGAGGGGAGCAAGGGCTGGAGCTTACCTAGTTGGTTTGAGGAAACCAACTCCGTTCGGAGACGAGGGCGGGCGGGGAAGTGTGGTTCCCCGCACACTGCGTTGATCGGAGCTTCACCCTGCTAGATAATAAACAAGCACTATGCCTCACACAGGAGGGGGACCTCGGGGTGGGGAGAAGTGGAGTACAGACAAACACTACCTCTGCACAGGGAGGGGTGGTAAGCCGGCCAGGCGGGGAGGGGAGTGAAGCTAAGACGTTGCTGGGTGGGCGCTTCTGCAGTTCTATCCAAGTCTGGAACAGCCAGACAGGGAGTTGTTGTAGACGCTGCCACGCACTCCACCGAGCTCAGAAGTCATCGTGGCTAGTGCCAAAATGTCACTGACAGGCCTTGGTACGCCTGTGAATTTCTATGGGCAGTCCCGTCGTCATCATCGGTCGAGGCAGACTCAGGTCCTGGTCCTCTGCGCTCTGGCTCAGACTGGTCCTGGGGTGCAGCAGCAACTGGATGAAGTCGTCACGGCCACTCCTGGAGTCCAAATGCGCCGGGATCAAGACGAATACGACCGCGGTCGAGTCTCCTTCGAGCGACAGCCAGGAAGAGCACAGACGATGTCAGGGTCGAGAGATATGCCCAGAAGAGTGGGAGGGGGTCAAGGCAGATCCTGACTAACCTGATCTGCGACCTTGGGGTAGAAAAATCGGAACGGGCTGCTCCGAGCTTCAAACGGTGCCCCGCTTGATGCGTTGGACATGTGACTGGTGCGACTCCTCTCCGTCTAAGTGGCGCATCAAGGGGAGCTGTAGTGTGGTCGCAGGAGCTTCTGTAAGTCACTTCTAGTTGTAGGCCAGACTAGTTCTGCGCAGTCTGTGGAGAATGGCTCTCCCGGGCAGCTCCGAACTCGGATTGAGACGAGATCACCTCGCCTACAAAGCTAGCTGGCAGAGCTTTCCGTAGATGTATGGCACACCTCCAGAAGTCACCGAATGACCCCGAGACAGGCTCTGCAAATTAGGCTTCTGTTGCTGCCTATGAGTTGGGTGTGCTAGGTGGTGATAGATGTGGTGGGGGTGAGTTCGTAGAGGTTCTCATTTATAATCCCTTTTCTGGATGGACCTGAAAAATAAATATGTTGTAGACCTTTGAGTTCTTCTTCCAATGGCACCAACCTCACCTCAATCTGACACCGGATCTGAGTGTAATAATTCTTGTCGCCGGATCGCGTAATTCTATTCTGTGAGCAGGCCAGCAGGAGTAGTCCGTGTGAAAATCTTGGAAAAATACACTAGCTCTATTTCAGTGACCACTGCTCCCAGGAGTCAACCAGGGACATCCTACTGTCGTCCCATCCAAGCGCTGCCTTCAGAAGACTCAAGTAGGATGTCATCCCTTTGGAGGCCTGTGATTGCTGTCCTGCAGGCCAGAACCGAGTCCGTGCAGTGCTGAGTGGACCGAGTTCGCGCAGTGCCGAGTCGGGCCAGCATCCGTCTCCGACCCGAGAGCCCTTTTGAATTGTTGCCCGTCAATGCAATATCGGTCCTCCTGGACCCCACTTGTAGCCCTTTACCTCCCTACGTGGAGTGGGTAGTAAATTAGCTTCTGTAATTATTGATTAATTATTTTTACCAGGAGTTATCGTACTTGGCCGGGGTCATCTTCCCCACGCCCGGTAGCGTGGAGGTATCATGTCCGCTCCCCTCTTATCGCATTTACTTAGCTCTTATATCTTTTAATGCCGCTGCATGAGAGGTTGATAGGAATCTAGCTCGATAAATTATTTCAATCACTGCTACGAGAGAGAGCGAGACCGTCCCGTGACCCGATCCGGGCACGAAAGTGAGAGTTGACCATCCTATCTCATTGCTGGTTTCCCAACCGCGTACATCCATACGCTTCTCTCGCTAAGGGATGAGTCACGAGCTTGCTTAGAGTCCCAAGTTCACCTTTCATCCCGCATCAAATTCCCCCTTTGAATATCACATGAATCCCTTCAAATGAAGGTAGGGTGCGCTGGAAATGATGAATCACAGAGTGGAAGTAGCCAGCCTTGAGATTGAAATGC
Source organism: Amorphophallus titanum (assembly GCA_024336825.1). NCBI lineage: Eukaryota > Viridiplantae > Streptophyta > Magnoliopsida > Alismatales > Araceae > Amorphophallus > Amorphophallus titanum. The sequence continues at coordinate 19,437,551 of JANBPO010006516.1, forward strand.
CCAAACATGCAGACCGTGGAGAGCAGCAGTAGTGGCTTCCAGATTGAGGCTCAGGCTCGTGGATAGCGATCTCTGCAGCTTCTTCTTTCTCCTCCAGGTAGTGGCGTCGCCCTCCTCCACGTTCTTCTTCTCCTGGAAGAAAGGATACAGCAAATAAGCCCCATGGGATAAGCTCCGAACTGAAAATCGCAGCTTTATATAGCAAGGAGAAACCAGCAGTAAATGTGCTCAATTCTATCCCTGTATATCTGGCAGCTTCTTCAACCATCCCAAAAACAATTGTCAAGTATATCGACAAGGCGTGTGCTAACTTCTTCTGGCCGGAGGCGCCATTGGGTGTCTTGGGACATCATGAAGAAACCTCTCCGGGAAGGTGGTCTGGGTATCCGTAGTCTAGAGCAGATCCAGGTTTCACTAGCTACTAAGCATATCTGGCACATCTTCAATGGCAATTCAATGTGGGCAAAGTATGCTCAATGCAGATACCTGATGGGGAATGTCCCTCACCCGGGGCCTTTCCCCCGAGGACTCAATAATACTACTTTCAGATAGGCCTTTGGTCTGGTTCAAAACAACTCTAGGTGGGTTTTGGGCAATGGTTCATCGGTCAATTTCATTGACGATCTGTGGCTTGGAGATTCGCCGCTGAGAAATATATTGTTAGGCTCTTATGAGGGTCCCCCCACATCAGTTCGCTAGGTTCTCCACAATAACAACCAGCCTCTGCCACAACTACTGCCTTCTCCCAATATCATCAGGGAGGTCAAACTCAATGATGATACTCCAGACTCCTGCATCTGGACTCCAACGCCAAGTGGCCGCTTCACCACTAAGTCAGCATATCAGCTGTCTAGACTGACTGGGGTCTGCCGACCATCGCTATCCAAACTCTGGCATACTGCCTTCTATAGGCGAGCATCCATCTTTGGCTGGAAAATTATCAATAGAGCGGTCCTGGTTGATAGCAGAGTTGCTGATTGTGGGATTCAGTTGGCGTCTAAATGCTCCTACTGTCATCTTCCCATGGGGGAGGACCTTAATCATCTCTTCATAACTGGCGATCTGGCAGCCGGATTGTGGCGATGGTTTGCTCCGCTGATAAGCGCTAGGGCAAGATGGTCAGATTACAACATGCCTCTTGAGTCTCCTTGACCACTCCGATATTGCATCGCCAATTGGCTTTGTTTCCCTTTATACCTGCATCCTCATGCTATCGGAGATATGGAGAGTGAGATGCTCCAAATGATTCGAGGCGGTGTCTATTCCAAGCAGACATGTCATCTCTTTCATTTCACATAAAGTATGCTAGGCATTGAGTAAGGTTCTATCTAGGAACTAGACATCTATCCTTGCTCACTATGGCTACCAGCCAAGGGTCTATCACAAAGTCTAGAAACTGGTCCGATGGATACCCCCTATTACTGGATTCGTTCTCGTAGATTTTTGATCGACCGCCAGCCCAAGAACGGTCGACCGATAGCACCGAAGCCCTCTTTGTTGACTTTTCATTTTAGCTCATGGGGAGATTCTTTTGAAGGATTTATTTAAGTCCACTACCCCCAATGAAGGAGGATTTCATGAATCTAGTCTGAGGCTTGTCCAGGACCGTTCAATGGGTTATAAAACTCTCATTTGGAGTCATAAACCCTAGCCAACTAAGGAGGATTCAAGAGAGATCCAAGGAGAGATCCAAGGGTGCTGTCCAAGGGGGGAGAAGATGGGTACTGTAGTCGTGAATGGTACTCTTTGTAGCAAGAGTTCTACATCCATTCCAAGGCTATCCAAGCTCCATTTGAAGCCAAGGAACCTCCAGGCAAGTGAAGAAGCAAGCAAGCATTCAAGGAAGATCTAGGAAAGGCTGTCCAAGGAGAAAGAAGAAAAGAAGCAAGCAAGAGATCGAGAAGAAAGCTGCACAAGAGTGAACGAACAAGGTTTTCACAACCTATCTGAAGCCATTGAAGCAAGAGGGAAGGCAACGATCAAAGATCAGCAACATACATCCCAGGGGAACCCAAAATAAGAGTTTTCTAAACTAAGCCTCATCGTTTTTATGTTTTAGGTGTTGTATTTATTTTTGTCTTAAACTGAAGAACTTGTGTGTGTGTGGATCATCGTTTGGATCCATGGTAGTGTGTGTGCATCAAGTCTGATTAATGTGTGTGCGTAGGTCGTTGTAGATCTGTGAGTTTGTGTGTGGATCTGCTTAGATCCAGTTGTTTAAGTGTGTGGATTGCTGCACTTGTGGCAGCAGGTGTTTGTGTTGGTGATCCGATTGTCGGATCGTGTTGGAGACTTCATCTGTGTGCGTGTGTGTATTGGGGCACGTCCTCGTGTGGTGTGCAAGCGTCGTCCTACATGTGTGGTTCGAGCGTCGTCTCCGTTTTGGGGTTTTATCCTCGAGTGAAGCCTCACCGAGTTTGGTGAAGGGTGGACGTAGGATTGTCGCCGTTGCATCCGAACCACCTTAAAAACCACTGTGCAGTGTGGGTTGCTTTGTATGGTTTGATTGTTATACTTGCTGTATGATCGTTGGGAACGGTGAGGTTGAGAGAACTAGTATGGTTTTGTATCTTATCTTGAATAATCTATCTTATCACCAAATAGACTTTGTTAAATTCAATTTGTGATTGAATAGATTTAATTCTCTCACCTTAAAATCTGGTGTCTCCAGTGTGATTGTGTGTTTGCTTGATCTGATTTCCTGTTCGAGATTTTAATTCCGCAATTGGATCTATTCACCCCCCTCTAGATCCACTTTCTACTGGTAGATCGTGTCCATCTAGTCCCCAACACAAAGCCCATGAATACAAAGTCTGATCATCTTCATGCTTGTGCACACTTTCTGTTGGGCTATCTTATAGCAGTCAGACATATGTCACATGACTATATGCTGTTTAATAAAACTCTTCTCACTTTCTTGACAGGGACCTAACTATAAAAGGACCAAGGGAACTAGGTTCGAACGCCTGCTCGTAAAAGATAAGTGAGGCACGTGGTCCTAGATTCCATTATGCTTATGATTGGGCACATGATCCAAGACTTGGCTCAAAAAGTGATCTTGTCACGTGGATAGCTACAGTGCTGAGATTCTGACGCGTGGAACCTAGAAGTATCAGATCTGAGGGAAACTTTTGGTGGGAACGTGGTCACCATATGCCAATTGCCTGCTGCCTATAAAAAGAGGATAATCGCCCAAAATTCATCATATAGATAGACAACGAAAAAGACAGAGAGACAGATAAACATAAACAGAGAGAGAGAGAGCGGAGCAGTGGCATAGTTAAGAGAGAGTTCCAGCATTATCAAGAGAGAGAGATAGAGATCTGAGTAAGTGGTGGAGAAAGCAGAGTATCGTGAATGGTCTGTGAGTTTGAGAGATTTGGTATCTGTCCTGGCTTCTGGTTTAAAACCAAAGTCAGATTGCTCGATCTGAGCTACATTTATTCTATTCTTGTCTTTGCCTTCTTTGTTTTCGTATTCTCATTCTCGTTGATTTAAGTTGTGTATCAGTGGTTGTTGGCAAGCTGTAAGGCCCAGCGACAAAGATGGATTCCTCTGGGTAGTGAAGCTGTAAGGCTCAGCAGGGTGTAGGGAACTTGTTCCCCGAAGTTGTGGATCCGCAGACTTAAGCTATGTATCAGTAGTGAATCCTTAGTCGGTTGAGTAAAGGGTGGACGTAGATCTCTGCAGGAGATCGAACCACCTAAAAATCCCGTGTCTATGCTTAATGGTTTGTGATCTTTGCATATATACATCTGTCTGTTATCTTGCTTCTCTTGCTAGATATATTGAGAATTTGTGAGAGTGAAGAAGGTATATCAAAAGACACTGCTCGAAGGATAGGTTAGGCCTATCTGAAACGTCGACCTTTGACGTGCAAGGTCGACCTTTGTGCTTGCAAGACTTGAAGGCTTCAGCTCTGCTGCGTCCACGCTTATGCCTTACAGCGTCGACGCTGTCTCTAACCTATAATGGTCTTTGAAAATAGGACAGCCACATAGCAGTTTGTAACCAAGTGATTCTTTATCAAAGTCAATCTGTCAGATAACAAACTAATCAATCACATCATGGTAGACATCATCAAAACCAAGAGGAAAACAAACAAAAAATCAGCAGTTCATAAGAAGAGGTTCGATGAGCGACATCACGGATAGATCAAGCCCAAACTTATGAAGAATCGCAAAGAGGAAGTCCCATTCCATGCGATCGTATGCCTTAGCCATGTCAAATTTTAGTATAACATTTTTGCCCCTGCACTTTTTGCCAATATGTTGAACCATCTCTCGGGCCAATGATATGTTCTCAATGATGAATTGGCCCTTGACGAATGCACCTTGTTCTTTCGATATCAAGAGAGGGAGGACATGGGCCAGCCAGTCACTAAGAACACGAGCAATGATTTTATAGATGAAGTTGCATAAGCTGATAGGATGGAAGTCAACACATGTTTTCGGACGATCCACCTTAGGGATTAAGGCAATGAGAGAAGATGTAAAGCTACGAGATAGTAAATGTCCACAGAAGAAAGCTTGGACAGTCACCACAACATCCTTGTCAATGAACTCCCAACAAACTTGGAAAAAGTGGCTAGTGAATCCATCCGGGCTAGGTGTGCTATCGGGGGACATGCCGAAGACAACTTCTTTAATCTCATCAAGTGAAGGCACTGCACGAAGCATGGCATTATGATACTCATCCATAACTGGCGGGATGGAAGCCAATACCTCCGGATGGATATGATGTGGAGAAGAAGTGAATGCCGTTGAGAAATAAGACACCATCATATCAGCCATAGCGTCCTCCAGGTTAACAATGGAACCTTCGTCGCCTTGTAGCTCCAAGATAGTGGCACACCTCCGATGAGATAGAGCATGAGTATGGAAGAATTTGGTATTTTTATCACCTTCCTTAAGTGACTTGATCCTGGATTTCTACTTCCAGAACATTTCTTCTTGGATATGGGCTAGGTCAAGGTCGTCCTTTGCAGCCATAAAGGCCGTGAGGTGCGCCTCCGAAAGATCAGAGTCAAATGCAGCTTGAGCCACAGGGAAAGAGTCTTCGGCGGCCTGCAAATTTGCGCATTGTAATCCCAATTCATTATACAACTCCTCGAAAAACTCACTAACCCTTTAGGGGCCTCATCAGCATCTTGGGTGGCGTCCCTAGTCCTTGGTGGCGGTAATTTGATATTATCGGGTTATCGGTACCCTGAACTCTGGAATGTTACTGCAGCAATCCGTCCCGTCAGGCGCTGGACATCCTTGACACAAATGGGCGACTGCATGTCCAGGATGGCTTGAACCTTGTCGGGGTTGGCCTCGATCCCGCGTTGGGTCACTAGGAAACCCATGAATTTCACGGATTAAACCCCAAAGGCACATTTCGCTAGATTGAGTTTCATGTTGTACCTTAGGACAGTGTCAAAGGTTTCAACTAGGTCAACGAAGTGGTCCTCAGCCTTAGGTTTCTTGAGGAGCATGTCATTGATATAGGCCTCGATGTTCCGATCAATTTGTCCTTCGAAGATATGGTTGATCAGCCTCTGGTATGTTGCTCTGACGTTCTTCAGCCCAAAAGGTATTCGGGTGTAGTAGTATACGCCGAAGTCAGTGATAAAGGCTGTCTTCTCGATGTCTTCAGGATCCATTCAGATTTGATGGTAGCCGGAGTAAGCATCCAGAAAACTAAGCAATTCATTACCGGAGGTCGAGTCGACTAATTGGTCGATGCTCAGCAATGGGTAACAATCTTGCGATGGCTTCATTGAGGTCAGTAAAGTCCACACACATTTGCCATTTGCCTGAAACTTTTGGTACTAAGATGAAATTAGCGAGCCACGTCAGGTAAAGGACCGGTTGAAATAGGCCAGTTCTATTTTCCTTGACAATCTGCTCTTTGATGATCATCTGCTTCTCCGGGGCATGCTTTCTTCTCCGTTACTGGACTGGTTTCATTGACGGGTCAAGGTTAAGCTTGTGCACCACCATCTCTCCAAGGATCCCGAGAAGATGCTCATCAGACCATGCAAAGACTTGGACGTACTATGAAAGAAAATCTTTATATTGCTCTCGTACATCATGTGGTAAATCAACTCCGATCTTTACTTCTAGAGTCGGGTCACCTTTGAGGAAGATTGATAGTAGTTCGCCACCAAGCCTTGATGTTATCGGTTCATCCGTGGCTCCCCCGACTTCTATCTTTTTCCCTTCCAGCCTTATGGCATCGGCTGAGATTACAAAGCACCATCTAGGTATTGCCTGGTTACCTCAGACTTCCCTGATGCCGTATTTGGTGGGAAACATCAATTTTTGGGGATAAGTAGAGGGCACGGCCCTCGTTTGGCTAAGGATACCTCGGCCGAAGATGGCATTATAGGCCGACATCCCTTTAATCACTATGAAGTTAACCATAACCGTGACAGTCTTCGGAGGGGTATTGATAGTGACCAGTAGCCTTATGGCTCCCTCGAGATAGGTTGCTTGGCCATTGAACCAGCACATGGGGGTTCGAATCGGGCGAAGCTTGGATGGGTTTTCACCCTTCTTAAGGAAACATTCGTACGAGAGTACATCAGGAGCACTACCATTGTCGACCAATATCCGATCTACATTACAATGGTTTATAGTAGCTGATATTACAAGAGCGTTGTCGTGCGGGGTAGTTCCCCCTTCCAGGTCATGGTCAGAGAACACCAGGGCCTGTTGCTCGCTCGCCGGTGGGACTTTGAGGGGCTCATAGGCCCTACTCGCCCGTTCAGCATGACGCTTCCTTCCTCAGCTACTATCTCCTCCGGATGCCACACCGCTAGAAATAACGTTGATATGGACTCTACGGGGGTGATTGTCAATTTCTTCTGGGTTGATGTCGCGATCCTCCCTCTGCTTAGACACGTATCGAGATAGGTGTCCCTAGCGGACGAGACGCTCGATCTCATCCTTGAGCTGATGATAATCTTCACTATGGTGTCCATGGTCATTGTGGAACTAGTAATGCATGCGGCGGTTGCAATGCTTTGGGCTGTCCTTCATAGGCGCGGGTTGGCGGGGAAGGCCCAAGCCCTTAATGTCTTCATATATCTCGTAGACGGGGGTGGATAGAGGCATGTACCGGTCGAACTTTCCAGGGGGCTCCCTGTGGTCTCCGTCTCGATTCTGCCTTTTCCCCTGGCCCGAGCTTTGCTCGGATGATCACTTCTTATCCCCTTGGCGACCCGAGCCCTTCGTGCCCCGCAAGCACTGAGGACTTCTTCGCACTCTGCGTTACGTAGGGATAGGGTCACCAGATCGGCGAGAGAGGTGGGGGGATGGAGGACTAGCTCTCGCCAAAGGTTCTCATCACGGGCCCCTCCGGTCAATGCGGTGATGGCTGAGGCAACATCTAGGCTAGGGATACATAGGGCTTTCGATTTAAATCAGTTGATATAAACCCGAAGCTTTCCCCCTTGGGCCTATTTTAGTGCCAACAGCTCTGCAACTGACCTTGGAGGGCCACTATCGGTGAAGCTTTCCTTAAAAACTCACCTGAATTATCGGAAGTCATGAATACTGTCAGGGGCGAGTGCTCGGAACCAGGCTTGAGTGCCCTAGACCAAGGAGGTCATGAACGCTCGGCACTTGATAGCATCGGAAGCCCCGTGCAGGGTCATCAGAGTGTCGAAGCTATCGTAGTGGTCGGCCGGGTCTCCCTGGCCATCATATGACTTGAAGGTTAGCAGTGAGATTCTGGGGAAGATCTCAGCCTTCAAGATTTAGTCGTAGAACGGGGATTGCTCCTCGTCCTGCTTGATGGAAGTCTTCCGTAAGGCGCAAAGGGCACACTCTTATTCTACGAAACATTGCTCAAAGTCTCACAGTTGGAGGGAAAACTCTAGTTGCCGCTAGTCCGAGGGGCTATGGGGGCGTCCTTACTGGCTGCCTCGTCGTCCCATGGGGGCATCAGTCTTCGGGAGCTGCTGGCACATCCCGAGCCTTTCTCTCCTCTGGGTGGAGGAGGCTTCTTGTTCTAGAGGACGGGCTTGCGAAGGTCCTCCCGACCTGTTGCGTACAAGCTGTCATCCTTGGAGGGTGAAGCGGCCTCCGACTGTTTGCTGGGAAGCTCCTCCCCTGGGGGGGGCTTTCCTGGGGAAGGTGTGACTTCTCCTCCCTAGTCGCCTGGGTCCTCATTAATTCTACGAGGATATCCAGTTTTACGTTGAGGGTTTGGAGAGCATCAGAATTCCCGTTGGGGGGTTGCACCCCCATGGCTGGTGGAGGTGGCTCATCGGCTTGGTTGTTACCTTCAGAGGGGGGGTTTCCCGTGGGGTGGGGAGGCGCAGGCTCTCCTCCCTCTCCCACCATGACCCTTCCCTCACCACCGGCAGCCCTCCGATCGTAATTTCTTCGCACCATTATGGCTCTTCGCTCGTTTCCCACAGACGGTGCCAGATGAAGAGGCGTAATCTCGCGCTGATCCTAAGTCGTGAGATCCTGGAGGAATCCTTGATCACGATCACCACATATATATAACCTACAAGGCTGGAAACAGATCAAGGGTGCCGAGGGATGAATCTCTAGGGAAGACCCTCTGATGCTTAAGTCAGCAAATATGATAGAGCGCGGATGCGAGGGGGGTGGTAGGAGAAGAAGGGGGTGCAAGATTGTTCTCCACCAAGATATGTGGTGGTTCTTACTCAGGATCATTGCTTACCTCCTCGGAGAGTCCCCCCTAGGGCTTATATAGCGATCCGTTTAACATAGGAGTCCAAGGAGTCGAGGGGATTTAGGGGGGTTACGTCCTCATTATAGGCTCTTTATGGCACAACAACTCTTTCTCTCCCTTATCCCTTGGAGTTTCTCGATCCTTAAGTGTGCGTAACGGACACTTGGATAAGCTTCCGACAGTCAGTCCGAGCTTGGGGCGCTTGCTTGCAGTCCTCTCAAGTGATGGGCGCGTAGCTCGGACAGGTTGCACTGTGTCCCTGCTGGGGCCTTCTCAACCGATCTGTCGGTCGGACGTCCAGACCCGAGGGTCGCCTAAGAAGTACTGGTTCGAGTTAGTTTTGGGCTTGGAGTAAGTGGGCCCAAAATGGGGCTATCACTTTGGGGAGTTGGGCCTAGTTCAGTCAAATTGGACCTAGTTGGGCTATGCTCTCGGGCGGTGGATTTTCCCCCTCTCCACTTGTCCCCCTCCTACCCCCGAGCCAAAATTGGGCTCGGATGAGTAACATTTGTGGGGATGGTGTTGGTGGCTCAAACTGGGTGGGGAATTTTCTCTGGCAGGGGCCATTTAATGTGGCTGTCCTGCGGATACGCCCGTGATGATGACTCTTTTGAGTCGATGTGAGGAGTCCCTTTTCAGAGTTTGGAATGTCACGGCACCTCCCACTAAACCTCTGGGAGTATAAACATCGTGCGGGCTTGTGTTTCATGCCTCCTTCATTTTGGGTTTTGTCTCTCCATCACTCTCGTAGTCTAAAAAGGCTCGTGCGCCACGACGAGGGTCAAGAGGAGCAAAGAATTACAGAGGCCTTTGCGGAGTTAGCAGAGATCACGGCGATGGCGATGTGCCAGCTTCCACCTCCTCTTGAGTTGCCTAAGTTGGCGCCCTCCTCCTCTTCCTCCTGTTCCTCTCATCCTGCCATGGCAGAGCAATACCCGACAATCGAGGTGCAGGAAGCCGATCAGGGCGCAGGGAGCTTGGTGCCGCAGTCTGAGCACCCTATGCGCAACGAGTTGGGTGAGGCCGAAGTGAAGACAATGTAGATACGTTATGGGCTACCGTGGCAGTACTATTTCTCTCTGCCCAAACCTCATGAGTCTAGTCTGGATGTTCGTTCGGGCCACTTCTACACTTTTCTCTTGGCTTGGAAGTGTGGGTTTTGTCTGCCTTTCCACCCCTTCATCACACAGTTGTTCCATTTTTACTGACTGGCTCCTATCCAGTTGGTCTCCAACTCTTATACTTTTATCTTCTCCTTTATCTTTCTCTATCGTTCGTGCGGGCTTCGCACTTCATTGGACCTTTTTCATTCCTTCTTTGAGTTGAAGGAGCAAACTCATGCGGGCAAGGACTTCTTCTATCTTCAGGTGAAGAGAGGAAGGAGCTGCGTGTCTCTCTCTACTAGAGATTCTTCTCACAAGGGGTGGAACACAAAATTTTTCTGGGTGGGCTCATCCAAAGGCAGTGTCTCCTGGGGCTTTCCGACGGATCCCAACTTCCATTCGTCTCTCCCTCCGAAGCAAATGGCGGTTTCTCTGGAGTTAGAGGAGGAGATCAGGATTCTCCAGGAGAATCACCAATCGACCGTCGAGTTGATGACGGTGGCTAATATTGAGGATTATCCCTCCCGCGCGGTGCCACCATAAGGTAAGAACCTTAAGGTCCTACATTATGCCTCTGGGTCAAGCAGGCAGGTCTCCTTCTGAGGATTTGACTCCTATTGCTCAAATTTGAGGCGAACAGACGATGAGGGGGAGCAACCGTTGGAGCAGGAGATCGCCGACTTGGTGGAGACGCCTGCTCCGAGTGATCCCCGAGCCTTAGGGGTCCCTCACTGCACCTGAGATAAGGGAAAGCAGAGTGCCCAGGGTGATGCCCTAGAGCGCAGTAGGGCCAAATGCAAGGACTCTGGAGAGTGGCTGCTGTTGTCTTCAATGAAGGCCCTAATCACTGAGAAGAAGCGATTTAAGAAGGTGGGGATCGTCTGCCCGGTCAAGGAGCGTGCCCACCTAATTGAGGGGCCATCAACTGAGGAAACCCACCCTTCGGATCTCCTGTCCATCAGGCCAGAGGCGGCTATCGTTGGCGAGAAAATTTCCACCGAGCGTGCCAGACAGTGGCCAGAGGCGGTCGGCTCTAAAGTCCTGGTCGAGGCTGAGGGGGCGCGAGGCGGGGCAACAACACAGCTCGAGCCAAGCGTTGCCATCCTGAGAATGGGGACACTCTAGGGGGATGCCCCAGTCTCGGTTCTTCCAGAAAGAACTCTTCCCCCCTCGACTGGTGCCTCCACCACTCGAGCTTCTCTATACCAAAGGTGCCGATCCTTGGCGCCTTCATTAGTTAGGGAGGAGTTCAGACGTAATCCCCCCTCCCTGCTCTTCGAGAAGGTGATGGAGGGTGGCTTGATTGTGGCCCAGCTGGGAGTCGAGATAGTCGATCTCTTCGCTAGGCTGGACAGTGAGGAGAGGTCCCTCTCTCGGGTCCGTGCCAAGTCCAATCGAAGGATCAGGCAACTGACTTCCAAGCTTGAAGTCTCTCGGCGGGAGGTGGCCTCGCTTTGAGCACAGACTCAGTCGAGCCAGGAAGAGGCCCAGGCACTGGCCAGGTAGCTGGCCTAAGCTCGCTACATAGCCGACCTAAAGAGCAAGCTCTTGGAAGAGGAGCGCCAAGCTCGAGTCGAGCATTACGAGTAGTGGAAGGCCGAGCGGGAGGAGCTCAACAGCCAGGTCCGTAGAGCCAAGCGAGTGTAGGGGGAAGCCGAGGTGGCGTAGATTGAGGATGAGGCGAAGCTGTCTGAGGCCGAGGTGAAGTTATTCGAGGCCGAGCAGAGGGTGACCGAGCTTGAGAAGGGAGCAGAGCAGGTTGGGGCGGAGGTGATCAACCGGTATAGAAGCTCAGAGGATTATCACGCAGCTCTCCAGAAGGCTACCTTCTCGTACTACGAGCCAAGCTACCATCGGGGGCTGCGAAAAGGATTCACCCAAGGCTTCTGTTGAGCGATCATCGAGACCCAGCAACAGGTGCTCGACGAGCTTGTTTTTGCTTCCGAGCAGCGCTATGACTCGAATGAAGATACCGCAGAGTCTCCCTCTCCGATGTCGAGTCAAGGGGGGAGCAAAGATGCCTCTGCTTCAGCATAGGGATCGCCAACTCCAGTTACCTCAGGAGGGCACACGATCGAGGCAGTTCTCACACGTGTGGGGTCAGTGCCCAGACCGGCCACCACCGAGGATGCCGGGGGCAGATCTCCTGGTGCTGAAGGTCCTTCGTTCGTCGAGCCTCAGGAAAGGCCACAGGCCTCTCGGAGTCTCCCATCTCCATAGACTAGGAGGAAACACGAGCTCGATGTGCTAGCTCTTCTTCTTTTTGAATGTTGTCATGTAAGATTTCTCCTTTCTATGTACAATGGCAGTAATTTTCAAAATCTAGATTGATCATTCCTTGCCGCCTTTGGCGCGATTTGACTATCGTATATGTAGTTGCCAGAAAAAGTAGAGATTTGATACGTTTTACAGGTATCTCGTGTGATGATTGGTCAGGCGGCTGACGTGGCTTTGTCGTCTTTCCGGCTTTCCACTTTCCATGCTTTGAATGACTTACCATTTCACATGTCCCTATGGGAGGGCCACTGAGGGAAACAGAGTAACTGCCCTTAGGGAAAGGTTTCTACCTTTCGCATTTTTTCGAGGGGAGAGTCCATTAAGGTGGGGGTTCTCTCTTTCGGCCTATAAAAAGATTTCGAATGGTGTCTCCACCTCTCTTCACCACTTAAGGCTTCCCTTGCAGTCCCTCCTCTTTCTCCCTTCTTACGAAATGGCTGCCTTTCATGCTAGGAGGTTATCAGCGGATGATCTGCTCTTTATTCTACGGTTGCTTGGCTTTGGACCTGATTTTGTGTTATGAGCCGTTCTGCACCGTGTTCGTCACGGTGTGTCTGGCAACTGATGTGTTGTGAAGGTTCAATAATTGTTTTAGGACGTAAGGATACGCTGAGATTAGTGTTCCTTTGTGCTTTGTACTGAAGCTGGTACTCTTTGAGGTTTGCACTTAGGCGACTTGTGATAGATTATTAGCAGGATCGATACTCGTGGCGTATTATATTACAGTTTCGTGAATTGCGATGGCGCCGAGTGTGTGCTGAGATGTGGATATTGAGGCATTTATGATGCCTGTGTGCATTGTATGAGTGCGTAGCGGAAGCATGTGGGCTCGTAACCCATGCGTCGAGGAACATTAGTTGGAAGATTCTGGCCAATCGAGAGAATTATTTTCCTCGATGTGACTTCATCTTGGCTATGTGTGCCTTGATGTTGTTTGTTGTCGTGCCATTGTCGTTGGTTGCATTATGGTGTTGGCACTGGCATTTGTAAGAGTTGGGGAGTGTGTCGGCATATATGCTGGTTGAGTACTCTCTACTCCTCTGTAATCTTTTTCTTGGATGTTGTGTTCTCGGGGCGTGATCATAGTCCTTGAGATGTGTTTCCCAAGATTGTTGTTATGGTTATTGTGAGTCTTTATTGGTAAGCTGCTCACTGCATGACTAATATATTGTAGTTGTGTGCTCAGCTATTATTGTACCTTGATTTGACCCAACTTGCAGTAGTGTTCTGTGGTTTTGTGTTGAGTACAGAGCCGGGATTCTGCAAGTGCTATCACTATTGTTGTTGTTGTTGTCTGTTGGCGGTTGTGTTTAGTTTGGGAGAAGTTCCTTGTGAATCTGATTTGGCACTGAGTGGATCGAGGTCTTGTCAGTTGGTTTTACTGTACTCTTCTATTATGGTAGAGTTGGCATGTGATCCGAATCAGATGTAATGTCTGAGTGAGGACTGACTTGATTATGATTGTGGTCCAGTGCTGTCCTTGGCGTTTTGTGTGCCTGGTTTTGTTGTTGTTTCTGACACTAAAGATGATGATGTGGAGCTGTCAACTGAGAGGACTATGCTTCCTTGTTTACGCTAATGCTTGTTGTATCTGCCGTTTGTTTTATCGGTAGCTATTTTTGTGGCATGGGTCGTGTCTCCTTTCCTGTGAGACGTAAACGACGTTGCCTTGTTTCAGAGCCAAATTTGATGCGGGACGCTATGCGAACTAGAACTCTATATGAAGACGCGACTAATGGGACAACTAAACCAGCAACAACACAATAGATTGAGTAGCGTAAACTTGACACCTAAGACTCCCAAGAGAGGAATCACACCTAAACAAGTAGCTCAAGCTCGCAATCATCCCCAAGAGAGGGAAGCGTCTCGATCTGCACGGTTGATGAACCGGCAGAAGTCTAGGGTAGGCAACTCTACACTCGTGACTCGAGCAAGTCACGGGATGGTCACGCTCTCTCACTGTGACAGTGATATAGATATAACAAGCTAGAATCCTACAACACACAAGTAGCGGCGCTATAGAGTATACTAAACTAGCAAGAGAGACCAAGCAAGGATGTGAATCCGTACCTCCACACTCGGGGCGTGGGGAAGACGCCGGGCCAAATCACACAACCACTCGGTACAAGAGCTAAATGAAGTACAACCTAAAAAAAAACCCACTCCTCGCAGGGAGGTAAAAGGCTACATAGTGAATCCGGGGGTCGTGCAAAGTGGGGTGATGGGCGCGAGTGGATGTCGAGCGGTGACTCCCACGTGAGCGAACTGGTACGAGCTGGAGTCATAACTAGGATGATGTGTCATGGAAGTCGAGGAAGATGTCCATGTCCCTAGCAGCACACTGTCATGGATGGTGAGTCTCCTGGATGAAGAGGGAAGTCGACAGCGCTGACAGGAACCTCCGGATTAGCCACGGGTGGCAGGGAGACTGCTGGCCTGTCTGCGCGCGCGTAGGGAAGCAACAGGAAGATGGGCCTGGCACGGGACCTTCTGCTCGCCGGCTGGTCACGAAACCTGGTGTAACGCCACTGGGGATGTCCCTAGGACGCCGGTGGAGGGGCGGCTGCAATGGGGTACTGTGGGAGTCGTGGTGAATTTTGAAACAGACCCTGTGCAATCTGGTCTGTCCTCGGGTAGCAGTACAGTGGGTCGAAGATTGGGTTGGAACCAGGGCTTCCAGATGGAAAATAGGGCGGGATTTTCTCTGGTGGACAGGTGAAGGACATGGGGTGGTTGGGTAGCAATGGCGTAGTGGTGTGCAGTGGGGATTTTGGGTGTGAGAGGTGTCAACAACTGGGGTTTAGTTCTGCAGTCCAGTGCAGTCAGAACTGAGGGTAGGAAGTATGGGCAAGGCAAGTAGGGAAGAAAGGCTCCCCAAGTGGCGAGGAAATTAAACTAAGTTAGTACCTTACTGTAAAGATTTCATGCTCCCAGAAATTCTATACTTGAAGTTAAAAGTCATTTTCTATGCATGTGTAGCTTAGAAATAAACTTGTCCTCATTTATGTAATAATCTGATCATGCTCCTTTCCACATCAAGTAAGCTTATGTTGTGATTTGTCCACTTAAACCATTTGAAAGCATGTCTGTTATGACAAGGCATCATACTAGTATAGTAAAATAAGTAAGAATGTGAATGTGAATGCAATGTGTATGTTATGAATGGAAAACAACATCATTCTGTGAGGTAGGACTTCGGTCCCTTCTGCGGGACGATGATACGTAACGTCGCGGAAGTAAAAGATCCTAGGGGACGATGATATGTAACACCTTGGTCAAAACCTATTAATTCGGCTAGTTAGTTCTGTGGGACGACAATACGTAACGCCATAGAACCCGGGGGACGGTGATACGTAACACCCCGTGCAGCAGGAGTCAAGGTGGGAGTTCGCTCCCGAGTCTACACAGTACTCTTTCATTCATTGTGTATGTGGGCCTCCTGTGTTTGTAGGAGTTGTCCGGTTCCATGAATAACAAAAATATGAGAACTCTTGAAAATGTGATAATGTGTATCTACTCGTTCACTGAGGTCATGTTGCATGCATGGGTACTTTATTGGTTAGTTAAATAATATGTATTTTCCTCGTATGAGTTATTTTAAGTAGATGATAATGAATGGACTATGCTATTATTAACATCTGAACTATATATGTAATTTGGTTGTATAGATGCAAGTTAACCCCGATTTGTTTAGGCTACCTACTGAGCGTCACACTCACCCCCTTTGTGACACCCATTTTCAGGAGACAGAGGAGGTTGAGGAGAAAGCAGCAGCTGAGGAGTAGTGCTAGCTCATAGTTCATCGGGGTATGCTGTGGATGAATGTCTCTCTTATATGTATGATTATGGAGTGGTGAGCCTATGTGGACTTATGTTTAATTTAGAACAATGGACATGTACTCTCTTTGAAAATTTTGAATGGCTGAGATGTTACCAACATTTCTTGTAACCTGTGGTTTCTCTCTATCATGCGAATGTATGCATGTTTATATACATCTGTGCTTCTGCGATACATACGAAGTAATGTCTCAAGGTTTGATGGTAGAAAAGAAAAGAAAAAAAAACCCCATAATTTGGGGATCGGATCTCGGGGCGTTACAGAGTGGGTGTGGAGATATATCCGACATGATCGATTTATTGTCGGTTCATTGGCTCTGACCGTTATCCGGCCTTAGTGAGCTGTGGTAGATGTTTTACTCCAATATAATGAAATGCGTCCACGATACTTCTTGTGAGGTGACCCAAGGCTTCAACAGTCCAGGTGGACCAGTCTTTGAGCTTTCTTCAGCTTTGCCATGTTTCGGGTGCAATTGCTATATAGTAATATTCTAGGTGTCAACAAATGCCCCCCAGCTGTGGGAGTTGCGGGTGAGGGACAAACAACGTGGGGCCCGCGGATGTATTTACTCCCTTATATATGTCAAAAGGTGGGGTCCACTTGTTAGAGGGCTTTACCCTGCGAGGTTGAGTCGGCGAGGCTTCGCGGGTGTTTGACCAGGGTGCTGTAGTTTGATTCCAAACGAATCGGCACTGCGGGTGCTACGAGGTTGAGTCGGCGTCGGGCAGTTGAGTGGGCACCAATTATGCGGCCTCATGAGTCGGTGGGGGGGAACACATGAGTCGGCACCTGGCGGGCCTTTGATTGCGGAGTGGTGGGTCGACGCCTGCTTGCGAAAGTGGGGCGGTGAGTCGCCGTGGACGGGCGCCGACCCAGCTTCCTTGCTCCTCTTTTAAGCTTATTTTGGGGGGTTTTTTCTTAAAAACCCTATCTTTTCTCTTGCTTCTTCTTCAAACGATCGGCCAGGGCGACGATGACGATGGCGAAGCCCCCTTTCTTTTCTTCATTCCTCTTTTCTCTTCTCTACATGTGGTGAGGACGATGGCGGTGAGACCTTTTCTCCTTACTCTCATTCAATCGTGGCGGCCAGGTGGTGAGGACGACAGCGATGGTGCTTCTCCTTCTCATTTCATGGCTCCGGGAAGGTTCCTTGTAGGCCAGTCCTCGGAACTATTATCCCTCGGTGTCCATTTGGCCTAAGTGTATCACTTATGGCTTGTTTTTAGGGACCATCCCACCTTGGCGTGTGGATGTGTTCACATCCTTCCCTCGGCCTACTCCCGATTAAGGGGAGATTGATGTGGGACGGACAGTAGACTCGACACCAACTTGATGTGAACCTAGGACTCTAGACGAGCTCGCAGACGTCCCTAAGCGAAGGAAGCATATCAGACTGTATGGTTGAGAAACCGATAATGAGCTAGGGTGGTCAACTCCTCCGTGCTCGGTTCGAGTCACAGGATGGGTCACTCTCTCTCCTCCAAATCTCCAATCACGTACTCTCAGTCTATTTACCATGACCCTCCTTCAATATTACACCAACCCCCCCAACACGTGAATGATGATGATGATCTTATGCCTGTCGTTCTGGCTCAAGATATCAATAGTGAAAATGAGGGGGGATGCACCAGCAATACCATGATGAAGGAAATGAAGGAATTAGAGGGTGGATTGGAGGATAAAGATGATCATATTGATCTCATCACCCCATTCTATGAACGTTTTAAGATTGAGAATAACAATGTGAAAATTAGTGGCCCAAACAACTCAATTGAGGATATACATGCCGATGATTATTTTGTGATTAATAATCATGTTAATTTAATAAAAATAAATTCTGAATATCCTCCTCCCTTGGAAGAACATGATGATAGGGCCTTGTTGAAAAAATTTACATTTTATCTACCCACCCGATTATTAGAAAATTTGGTTGATAATCTTCAATTGAGTGATGAGTGCGACGAAGGAGTTTCATTAGAGAATTTCACATTTGATCTGACCCTTGAGTCCTACGCCATAACGCCTGACTCATTGAATGAATTAAATCTTGGGCTCGTGCTTCCTTCTCATTTGATTCCCCTGCTAGTTGAGCCTCTTCAATATGACATTTTAGGACCTGAGGGAGATGTGCCAACAATATTCACCTTTGATTTGCCTTCTCCTCAGGTAGACCAATTGCTTAGTACCCTTAATACTCATGAGGATGTTACTGTGGGGAATGTGGCTAAGAATGACAATCTTATTCATCAGCCACCAGTGATTGACCAAGTTACAATGGAGGAAGTAGTCACTAAAGGGGCCGTCAGGGGAGGCGATACAGGACAAGGGGACCAATGGGTTGATGTTGTGCAAATGTTCCATCTCGATCTTGAGAGATTATTGGCCATTGATCCTTTCATGATCTCTAAAGATGAAAGCTGGCTCACACACATGGTTAAAGTTAAAATCAATAATGTGCGAGACCCACATATTTCTGGCCCCAGTCCATACATGCTTACTCTTGTCTTCCAATGGTATGAGGGCTGAAATTTGAAGGATGACAAGATCACTTGGTGGCTCATTCTGCATGCCACCCGTTAGTTAGTGAGCTACATTGCGTCTGGCTAAAGACGTAAAACTTAGTGCTTCTTGGGAGGTAACCCACAGTTTTCGTGATTTTCATGTAATAATAAATGGCTTCTTGAGAGGTAAATTTGAAATGTAAACTTCTTGCGCCAGTTGTTTACCGGCTGGTTTGTTCTTTTGGCCTGAGCTCGTGGAGGTTGGGCAAAGCCTTGCAAGGACTGCTTCGGCTTCAGCTGCGATGTCACTTAGACATTCGAAGGTCGTGGCTTCAAAGTCAATGATCCATTGTAGAATTTCTAACTTTAGATTCTCTTTGCAGATTTGAACATAGTCTCTGTAACTTGGCGGATGCCTACATCTTTCATGAAGGTTCCTCCATCTGCTTATGTAGTCCTTGACGGACTCGTTATTTTTCTGTTTAGTTGCTTGTAATTTGGCCTCGGTGACTTCTTCTTCGGTCGTCTTCATATTCATTGTCTGTTCTACTTCTGGCTTGTCCATTATGGCCAGACCCGCTGAGCTCGGATGTAGGGCCGTTGGCTGCATATGCGGCCTCATCGACGCCTTTGTCAGATATGCTTTAGTTGCTCCCTAACTTGCCCAGGGGACTGTATGTTGGAATGGTTGAGGGAGGATGCCCCCTGAATGATCATGTACTATTCGGGGCATGGCTGGCCAAGCTGAAGTTTCAGGTGAGTTAGCACTACTTTGGGATGCCTCATATAGACATCCCGTTAATCGCGACAGGGATGGCTTTATGTTCAGTTCACTTAGCTATCTTTGTAGCATTTCAATCTGCTGTTGTTTCTGGCATAATAGTGCCATCATGGCAGGGTCTTGTAAGATGGGTCCGGGAGTACTATTGTCTTCCGCCTCTGATTTGCATGAGATGAATGGCCTCCTGCCATCATTGCCGGCAGCCAGCTCCTCCGAGACGAACTCCTTGTGTTTCATGCCTGCGGGTGGTGGAGGAATGTGGTGTTGGGCCTTCTTATTAGCTGGCGGGTGTTGCTTCGACATTCTCCCAGACCTGGTAGCAAGGTGAGAGCTAGGAGCTTTGGTTGAAATTGCTTCCTTAGGTATAAAGCAGATTTCTTCATTATCTTCATCAGCTGTTTGCGTCTCGCTGGAAGATGCTGACAATGTGTTGCAGGAGAGGACAACATATTCTATTTCTGCCTTTGTATTCTTCTTTTCCTTCCCCCTTATGGCTGGCATTTGCACGCACAGTGGGTTACTCAGTGCATTGAACACCCTTGCCTTTTCTTTAGTTCTTTTGTTAGCCGGTGGGACCGTTGAGTCTTTGAGGGGATCACTGCACAGGCTGGTGATAAGTGCTCACTTGGTGGCCCTCCACCCGATAAGGAAGCCCCCAGGTGAAAGATACAGCTACAACTCTACAACCGCCCGTGCCAAAAGTTGAATCAAAGAAAAGCTGGCAACTCCGGCATAGTCTCAGTGCGCGTCGGAAGATATGCAAAGTTTTGGACCGAAGCCCAAAGACGCAACTGGAACATTTCGGGGATGCCAACATTCATATAAAGGGTCGCGGCTTCGAAAGGAATCTGTCTGGCACTTTAAACGGCACGGAAAGACTTTAAAATGGCGCGACGAGGCCTTAAAATGACACGCTTTAAACTGGCGCCACCCTTTGCATTACATTGAAACGGCGCCATATTTGCTTGATCACTAAAACGACGCGCTATATTTTGAAGGGGGGGGGCGTCAGGACATTGTAAAAGGCTTTTTCCTTCAAATGTTTATATGGCATGCCCATTCCAAAAAGCCAAAACACCTTAAAATGGCGCCACCCCTTGCAAGGTTTTAATCTGGCGCGCCCCTAGGGTGCGCCGTTTTAACGAAAGGGACTTTTGCTTTAAACATTTGTATGAGTAGCCCCTTTGCAAAGCCATTCCGGCACGGGTTAAAGTGGCATGGTCATTGTTTCACCGCGCCATTTTAACCGAAGGGCCATCCCATCTGCCAGTCGATGCTCTGTTTCGCTTAAATGTGATGTACAGAGAGCTTTCAATGCTTGAAGCCGTGTCTTCTCCTCCCGTTCGACAGCAAGGCGGCAATGATGGCAAGAGCAGCAGGAGATAGCCCGACAAATCCGTGCACATCCCATCCTCGGACGAACGCCAGTGTACTGTGCAAATCAAGGGATGACACCGCGGCATCTGGCAACCAAGATGCAGGGGCGGGAGTTCTTCTGTTCAAGAAGGAAAAGGGCAACCGATACTATATATACTCTTCATGTTCTACAGAGCACCCCCCGCTGGCCTTTTCCCACCCCGGCTGGCGATCGAGAAGAAAAAGAATAAGAAGAGAGCGCCCCTGAGGTGAAGGAAAAGAGAGTGTGTACGAGAGCAGAGAGGTGAGCTTGGAGGGGGAGGAGCTTGTGCTCTGTTTCCCCTCCCCCCTTCCACCGATGGATTTCTCTCTTGTCTTTCCAATGTATTTTTCTTGCTGTGGGGTAAATCCCTCTTTGTATCCCGTCTCCCTTCCTTTTGTGGATGAATGAAAAAGAAAAAAAGGGACTTTTGCAAAGATAATACTAAAGCCGGTAAAGCCCATAGCGGCTACAGGTACTCCCTGTCTTTACTGACTTTAATTTGTATATGTGTCTTTGTATTCTGGGACATGCATTCTTACATATATCCCCATGACACTTGCAGGTGGGGCTGTTACGGTGGCTGGTGCTGCACCACTGAGGGGTCCTCCTGATGCTGAGATTGGGAGGGATTCTGCTGCCACCAAGAGACCCCGGACCGAGGTTTCTGAGGAGGGGGATGCGAGGTCGTCCTCCCGTCCCCGGCTTGAGGAGGAATCCCCTGCGATCGAGGCTGTGTCCAGTAAGTAGCTCCCCCAGATACTGGTCATTTCTGAGCATACATATAGTGTTATAAACACATGCTTGCTTCATTAAATGCAGCTCCCCTGGAGGCTAGGGCCGACATGAGCTTTTCTCCCTCTCGAGCGGGAGATGACATGCTATTGGAGGAGTCTGCACCGAATGTTACTTTCATCTTTGAAGAGCTGATGTCCCCTACGGACGATTATACGTCGGTGACGGCTGACTCTCCTTTGCCTTTTACAGTAGGGCTCGTAGGAGGTCAGGCTCCAGGTAACATACTTAGCCTTTCTTCATTGATACATGAAGATTTGAGCATCACTAATCCCTTAGGCCACCTTTACTTTCCGGTTAGGATAGGCTTGTTCGACCCGACAGGGCGAACAAGCTCGGATAGGTGCGTGTGTGTGAGGGGGGGAGACAGCCCGCCCCACAATACGGCCGACAGGCGTCCGACCATTCACTTATCAAAGAGGCCCAGAGAGAAAGAGATGGGGAGAGAATAGCAACGGGCGGTGGCACCTTCTCCACCTTCGTCTTGTCCACCTGCCCTCCAGTATTAGAAAGTATACACATGTCACTGGTGCAGATGAGGAGGACCCAGATGATTCTGACGGCCCATCGCTGCTCGATCTCGTCGCAACAAGCTCGTTGTCGTCGGTGCCACCACTCGATCTCACCATTGCCAATCGCAGACACCACCCGCAGAGACGTCCCCATTGTCGTTGAATCTCATAGACATCACATGGCTGCCTCCATCCCACTGCCCTCTCTCTCTCTCTCTCTCTCCCCCCGACGATGACGATGATGACAATGGCCTTGCAGTATCAGGAAGAGGGGGTGGCCAGAAAACCCCAGCCTCTCTCTCTCTCTCTCTCTCTCTCTCTCTCTCTCTCTCTCTCTCTCTTCGCATATGCTAAGCATTAAAATCTATCGGGATTAAATGGTTAAAAGAAAACCGCCCCAGATTTAAATTAACATAAGCATGGCGAAGATGCTATATTAACCGTATAATTAAGTGAACATGCAAAAATTACAAAACAAGCGGTCAAACTACGATCGCTATAGTCTTAGGCGGTTAGACAACGAACCGCTGCATGCTGCTAAATGGACTAGCCGTGAAGTTTCTACCGCCATTCAGATTTAAATTTTTTATGTGGTCTAATCGTCAGCTGCTCGGGTCAATAAATAGTTTATGGCGGACCATTATGAAATCCAAAATAAATTAAACATGGTCCTTACCAGAGAACCGGATCTACGGGAATCATAACTGGATCCCTTCCTGGTCCACTCAGATCGACGGGAATTATTTTAACCTGTTCCTTGCCATTCCACCATCGCAATATGGCAATTCATCGTCTATGAACTCAGCAACGATGGGCATGCTCCAAAAACTTAAAAATGATGGGCATGCTATTAAAACATAAAGACGACGAGCATGCTATTAAAACAAAACGACGATGGGCATGGCATTAGGAACAATCTAATGGGCTAGGGAATTGATCCCCCTACCTCAACGTGATGAGAATGCCCGATCTGGCTGCGAGCTAGCCAATGGTTGTCGTGGCTCACCTTTGCCCTGTCTTCTCCCCACTGCACGGTTAGTCCCGGGTTGATGCCTCCGCGCTCCTCATGTCGTGGGGAAGCCTCCCGTTGGTCCTAGCATGGGAAGAAGGCCGCGAGAAGGGGAGAGAAGGCCGCCCAATGCCGCCGTGGGACCGCGCCTCCGTGCCGAGGTCTGACTCCGACGGGGTCACCACCGCGATCTCCTCCCTGCCAGCTCACTGGCGAGGCTGCCGGCTCCTCCGCCGAGGCCATCTGGTCTTCGCTCGTACCGAGAAGGGAGAGGAAGGTGAGGGGGCTGCCAGTTTCATCCCTCCTTTGCGCACAGCGAAAGGAGAACAGAGGCGAGAGAGGGGGGGCCAGTCGCGGTCCTCCTCCTCATGCCAGCTCACCGCCGACACTCCTCCACCGCCTTGGGCCGCCGTGCGCCGCTGAGAAGAGGAAGGCGAGGGAGGGGGGTGGCCGACTGCGGGTTGGCGGGCGTCCGCGGGCGAAAGAGGGTTAGGGAGAGAGAGAAGAGAACCGTCGGTTCTCTTCTCAGGAAAAAAAACTTATGCTGGACTCCCTTGACTTTCAGGGAAGGTATTTTGTATGGCTACTCTCCCCTGAAGATAATATTGTGGTTGGCAAGCGGCTGGCGCCCCCATCTTCGGCCTGATCGTGTTGTATGAGTAGCAGTCGCGGCTTTGGCCTGGCTTCCCCTGACAGCGGGTGTAAAGCATATCTCCTCTTCATCTTCTTCATTGGACAGACTGAAGAGAGCAGAGAGGGTATTGCAGGAGAGCATCGTCTCTCTCTCGACCTTGCCGGCCCTTCTTTTCTTCATTTGCCTTTTCTTCTTGCCTCTGGCTAGTGCTTGCCCACAGAACAAGCTGTCATCCTTTTCTGACATTCCGTCAGCCTCTCCTTCTTGTTTCAGTGAGAGCTACTCTAGTTCTTGCCACGGGACATGGTCCCGCATCAGTAAGGGCCTCAATTTGGGCTGTTCATATTCATCCGGCCCATTTATGTAGTCCTACAGCCGCTAGGCTTCTGGACTAATCTCTTTAACCACTGACAATGGAGTCTATCTTCTCTGATTGTGTATAGGTATTCTGATGACTGTAGGTGGGCTGCTCTACGCCGGTGTTGTCACCGGAGGAATGGGTCATGGTGAGATGCCACGAACATGCACCCCCACCTTCAGGTGAGGTGTGACTTTCTTCTTAGTCTTTGCAGGGACTTGTTGCCATCCCTGTTGCTCTTTAATTGGTGCCAGAAAGTAGGCCTCATAAGTGTGCTGAGCGCTGGCTTCTGTGATTTCTTCGGGCAATGCCTGATATAAAGAGACCATATTGACCGTAGCTCTTCTCAAAGGCGCTTCATGAGGTTGTGGAGGGTCAACCTTGTACTCTCCCAACTCTATTTCTTCTTTCTTCACCATGCCTTCAATGATATCCTTTGACACATAGTAGTCTTCAATTGGGTGCCGTAGCATCTGGTGGTAAGGGTAGAACTTGGGCTGTCTCTTCTTTTCAGGTCCTTTGGCCTTTTCAGCTCAGGCAGAGTGACCTTATTATATTGGGTCACCTAGTTAAACAAAATCTTCATCTTCTCTTTGGGAAAAGAGTTGGACTTCTTCATTGTGTCCCAAAGTGAGGGGCCCTCTTTATTATCTCTGGCCTTAGCGGGCTGTGGTGCAACCGCCTTCTTGCCTTTGTCTTTCTATTGTTCAAATGCCTTGATGTCATGAGTGTTTGCTTCTTTTGGCGTTGAACGCCGCTCTACTGCCTTTGCCTTCTATGTAGGGGCAGCTGTTGATGTAGGGGCAGGTCATGCCAGGAAGGCTTCCACCTCGGCCAAAATATTGTTCAAGCGGTCAAATGACCGAATTTTCATACCAATCATCTTTTCCAATACCTCTCTCCTGAGGTTCTGTTTACAAATCTGTACAGCATCCTCCTGATGCAGGGGTTACTTGCATCTCATCTCGAGATTTCTCCACCTCTTAATATATTCAAGGGTCGTGTCATTCGCCCTCTGTCTTGTCGAGTAAAGCTCAACCACTGTGACCTCCCTCTCAGTGACATTGAATCTCTCTCTAAATTTCTTCTACATATCCGGCCAGTCGCTGATCGACCCCATCGAAAGGTAGGAGTAGCATTCAAAAGTGAGTCCTGTCAGCAAAGACCCGAAAAACTTCAACAAGTATGACTCGTCTACGGATAGATCGCCCATGACGGTCATGTAGTATGAAACATGTCCCTTTGGGGTTCCCTTCCCATTGAACTTGTCGAACTTAGGCAGCTTGATGATCCCTAGAGGGAGCCACTTGGCTGCATGGTGTGGCGGGTATGGCACTCGGTAGGCATCAAATGCGACATAGTCGCCTTCACTGCACTCAGCAAGCTTTAGCTCGATCATCCTTTCTACCATCATCTTGTTGACAACAGTCGGGTCGGCCAGCTCTGGATAGAAGTGCATCGACTGTAGGTAAGGAGTGACCAAAGTGGTTGCCTTCGGAGGAGGGCACACCAATGGAGGTGGCTAGTGCACTTATGGCAGAATTGGTGGCATCAACGGCTGAGGTAGACGCTGCTGGGTGTTTGCCCTGCTGGG
This sequence comes from Amorphophallus titanum, assembly GCA_024336825.1. Taxonomy (NCBI): domain Eukaryota; kingdom Viridiplantae; phylum Streptophyta; class Magnoliopsida; order Alismatales; family Araceae; genus Amorphophallus; species Amorphophallus titanum. Next base: position 19,463,046 of record JANBPO010006516.1, read on the forward strand.
CTCTGCCAGCTGGGGCAAGGTATACAGCGGTGGGAAGTTGCCTGAGTTAGAACCTCCCCGAGACGACTCGACTTGCATCGCGGGCTGTTTAGAGGCCGAAGCTTGCTCTGTCCTCTCCATTAGCTACTTCTTCAGGAGTTCTATCTCCTGCTAGTACCTCTAGAGTAGCATCAGCACTGACGGATCTACTGTCACTGTACTTGGGACAGATTCTGTCATCTCCCCCGAAGCTCCTTCAGACGAGATGTTCAGCAACACCTCCTCCTCTTCAGCCGTCACCACATTTGCAATGAGGGTGGTGACTTCTTCAGGCAATATTTGCTTTCCCTTTGCTGTTCTCAGCACCTCCCTTACGGCTTCCACCCTTCTGGTGTTCGGCCTTGGCCTTTTGGCTAATTGAGCCAACTCCTGGGGGTCATTAGGCAAACCACTGTATTTATCAGCCACTCCGACCATGTTGCAGGTGAAAGCCAGCATGCATTTCCTTTGTTTGTGAACTTTCCTCCTCGCATGTCCAGGGAAAGTTAGTCTCTCAAATATAGAGATTCTTCTTGTCTCCCTTTGCCGGGGAGCAGCTTCATCGGCTTCAAATCTCAAGCTGTCTTCATGTCCATTGTCATCAACTGACGACGTCATTCCTCTTTCTTCTTTTTCTTCAACTGCCATCAGCGGACAATCGTCTCCTTTAGCCATGGCTGCTTGCAACAACCGTTGTTGGCCCAGTGAGGGATTGCCCATACCCCTAAAATAGTTCCTGACCATGCTGGTCATTTCTTCTTACCCTAGTCCCTGATGCAGGATTAGGGAGAGTTGTCGACCTCCCACTAGAGGGATGTAAGCTAGCCGGGATCTTCTGGTGTGTTGCTCAAATCTTCTCCCCACTACGGGGACATCAGCTTGTCAGGTACATGCCCTGAAACTTGCGCGGCATGGAGGATCCGCGATAATCTCTTCTTCTCTTGGGGCCAACCCCCTCTCATTCTTCTTCCCCTCCTCGGTGGGCTTGGAGTGGTAGGCCATAAAGCATCATCTAATCTTTCTAACCAATCTTTCCTATCGGGTCTCATAGACTTTTACAAAATATTCTTGATCTCCCTATTAGAAACCTCCACCTGGCCACTAGTCTGGGGATGGTAGGAGGTAGCAATCTTATGTGTTATCCCATACTTCCTAAGCAAAGTCTGAAACTGAGAATGGATGAAATGTGACCTCTCATCACTAATGATAGCCCTAGGACACTCAAACCGAGAGAAAATATTTTTACGAATAAATTTCATGATAATTTTGTGATCATTAGTCCTCGTGGCTATAGCTTCTATCCACTTAGACACGTAATCCACTGCCACCAAAATGTACTCATGACCAAAAGATGGTGGAAACGGTCCCATGAAGTCAATTCCCCATACATCAAAAATTTTTAGAAGTTCACCTCAAACGCCTCAACCATCACCTAGGCTTTTGAGGTGTGTCGCGCCCCCTGATCATCTCAATCACCTCATGTCTTCGACTACATAGATGCTCTATGACATACGACAAGGCACGTGGCGGATGCTTTGCGAGAAGGCAACAGTGAGCACACCAGTGACGGCTCTGTGAGGGGAAAGCAACAGTGTGGATGACACGAGGAGAAAACAACGAGCACGACAACAGCATTTCTGCAAGGATAAGGCAACAGTGAGGGCGGCGACGGCGGCGGCTCTGCAAGGACAAGGCAGCAACAAGGACGGCGACAGCTCTACAAGGAGAAGGCAACAATGAGCATGATGACAGCAGCTCTGTGAGGACAGCAATGGCTCTGCAAGGATGGCAGTGGCAGTCTGCAAGGGAGAGAGGCCTGCATGCTTTGCAATAGCAACAAATCCTAACCTACGGCTATTGCAGTCTAGGAAGATTAGGGCCTACCTATGGGCTTGCGGGTGAAGCCCGGTCAAAGATGTGCACTCTATAGTTAGGCCTAATTCTGGCCTGTGGACAAGAAAAGTCAGCCCAATTTTTGGTCCATGGTTGGCCTAGCCCTAAAGCCTGTGGGCCAGCCGAGTCCATTGGCAGCCCTACTTAGGGGGGTTTCTGTGATTAACAGATGTTAATTTTATGGAAGATGATGGTGGCACGTGATCCAAGATCTGATGCCTTGCCAGGATCATGACACGTGTCGAAGCTCTAGGGTAGAAATTTGTGGAAGACACACACCCACATGCTGCTGATATAAAAGGGTTTTTTCACTCCTTCCTGCAGTGAGCGATCGAGCATAATTTCAATAGAGGAAAAAGGAGAAAAGAGTGATTGCGATCTAGAGAGTAGCAACAAAGAAAAGGAGAAGACTCTTCCTGAAGATTTGAGAGTTGCATTGGCCTCTGGATCAGATCGAAGCCAATTTGATTCTATGGAGTAATATCTGTTTCGGTTTGTTTTGTTTATTTTTGCCATTTTTATTTTAGTGTTCTTCTGATTCTCAAGTCTGGGATCGGTGTTCCTCCTGTGGATTCAGGAGAAGGGAGACGTGAGTCTCTGGTTGCCAGTGATTGACTATCACTGGTGTTTTCCCTCTGTCTAGAGGAAGAGAGGTCCGTGACCTCTGGTTTGCAAGTGACTACGAGTCACTTGTGGTTTCCCTCTGGTGAGGAGGAAGACCCCACCGACCGTAAGTAGTCGGTGTTTATCTACATCAGATTGAATCCGAACACCTTTGTTCCATGCTGGAGAGAAGTCTGTATATGTCTAAAGTCATGGATAGAGGGTTGGGAGCATCCCACAGCTATAAGGGTGCATTTGATTGGGAGGTTCGATTTACTGAAGTGAGAGATACGGGACACACATGGGGTAGTGCAGAGGAGAGCTGAGACCCGAATATGGGTACATGGGTTCAACAGGTTTCATACTTTACAAGAGCCACGTAGGCTTTACAAATGGGCCAAGAAGGCCGAATTACAACTGGTGCAATCCGCGGGACAATTCTGACATGTGGGTCGGTCCTAGGGTCAATGCATAACAAGGCGGACATCCGCATGTTTTACAGAGACTCTCCACAAGGTGAGGGACGCGCCCGATTTACCGAGGGAGGACTGGACTGGATGGCAGGGGGAGATACTAGTTGACGCCTAGAGGAGGGTTAGATGAGCAGTCGGGTACGGGTCCTAAGAGGCGAGTATCTTCATGCTGGGGAGTTTGGTCTGGTCCCAGGAATGTCACTTTCGGGTCAGGGTCTGGCTAACTCGAATCATTGGCTAGAGTAGTCAGTGGCCAGCTCGGGGCCAGCGATGGGTGCGCGGTCCCGTGACGGAGGTAGGTGCGGCATCATGGCATATGTGTGGCCATCGTAAGTTGTCATACACAAGTGGACCCGAGATCCGTGTGTGTTGGCCGTCATCATAACGCCTTATGTGAGACGAGAAAGGACTTGTGTGAGATGGCTAAATGCCGTATGAGGGAAGTGTGAGCGACATACCCTCGGCTTGTGTGAGCCGATCAACAAGCCAACCACGCACACTTAACTCCTTGCGTCTATCCTTGCTTGTTGGGTGCCTGCGAAAGCCCGGATGAGTGTCTGTTGGTATGCCTCTATGTGTATCTGTCTCTGTTTGTTTGCCCCTTGAGCTTCTAAGGGGGTTTTATAGGAGAATACGAAAGGTCGGGGGGGTTTAGGCAGACCAAGTCGAAGGTAAAACTTGGTCTACATAAACCCTTGAAAATAACACATTTTTTTTGTTTACAGAGTGGGGGAGGGGGGTTTAGGCGGACTAGCCCAGGGGCTACGTCAGGTCCGCGTAAACCCCTCCTCCAGGGGGTTTAGGCGGACCAGACTGGTAAATCCCCCCACAGGGGGGGTTTATGTAGAGTAAAATACCCATCTTTGAGACACAGTTGTTGTAACGTTCGAACGTTACGAATTAATGACCAACAAATTAGTAGAATAAAGAGGAGAAAATCTCTCTGCTAAATCCAAAAATAGAGGAAGAAATCTTGGGGCGGATATAGATTTGGGACGGAGGGCATAAGTGGGAAAGTCCTATAAACAGATGGGTGCATCTCATCGGAAAAACAACAAGAAACCCTCATCGCCGGAGTCCCAAATCACCTCCTTCCCTCACCTAGTTTTGCTACAGTGGTATCAGATCCAGTCGACCTCCAACGCGCCAATCTATCCATGAGTGGCCACCGTGTACGGCTTCTACTCGCTCCCTACCACATCTCTCGCGGTGATCTACTAGTAGGATCTCTCTCTCGTCGGCATAGCCTTCGCCGCCGCTAGCCCCCTCGACTCTCCGGAGCCACCTCGCCGCTATTGTCGTTGCTCGTCCCCTACCCATCGTCACCGTCATCAATCTCGTCCTTGCAGTCTTCGCTGCTACACCACTGCTACGTCGTCTTCCCCCCAGTCGGCCACCACTGCGAGTCGCCTCGCGCCACCCCTGTTGCCACTGCGTCATCGTGAATGGGCCACCGTCGGTCACCCCCTCACGCCGCCCGCCCACTGGTTGCACCACAGCGTTGCTGTCGACCTCCCAGATCTCACCGTCGCGGTGATCATCGCCGCCACGCCCCATCCATCGAGCAGCCCCCCACCCCAACTGCTCTGTCGCCTGCATCTCGCCGTTGCTGCTCCCCCAAGGTCACCTGACCCGTCACCTGTCGTCCTCACTGCCAGATTTTCATCGCCATGCCGTCGTTGCCTCCGTCAGAGGCATCCAGGTAAGGTGCCTTGGCATCATAGGAGGAATAGTAGGGAGCCCCCCCTCCCCTTTCGTGACAAAAGAGATAGAAAAAGAGAGAATATTGTAGTTCACTTTCACGTGAACCACAGAAGTTCAAAAAAAAATTAATCAAAGAGGACGGAGCCTCCCATCTGTCATACAAGACATTACATAAGAAAATGAGAAATAACCTTTCACGTGAAAATAATTGTTATCAGAATCAGATCGGTATCTGAACCGGATAATGAGTTGGTTCGATTCGAATCGGTTTGATCGTTCAATCAAACCGGTTTGAACCGTGATGTCATTATAATATTGATATATGGTCCGACTGATTCTATAACTTAAGATAATAAAAAATAATAAGTTGTGTAACTCATAAGGTGGTTGTAACACCCCGATTTTCGGAAACCAATTAGTGTATTAGACTAGCTATGTTAAGAGGCTATTAGGGTGGTCCATTTAGTAAATCTGAATCCATTAAGAGAAATTCGTAACTTCAAGAGAGTAGTCCATTATTTATAGCATAATTTTGCATATGAATGTTTAAAAAAGATGAAATTAAGCTCATTGGAAAGATAACTAGATTATCTACAACTTTTGTGTTGAGCACCTTTTGATATTCTACCATTTAGTAAGTCAAAAATGTCAAATAACGAGATGTAGCATTAGACGATGAGTTAGACTAAGATAGGCGTTTGAAGACTAATTAGATCGACTATCAAGTGAAATAGACGTTATGTATTGACATAGTCGGCTATCTCATCAAGAGATAGGCGTTATATGCCAGAGTTAAGATAGCCGTTGAGATAGGCGAACTGGCTGAAACAACTGCTGGATAGCCAAAGTTAACATAGTCACTGAGATAGGCAAAGTAGCTGAGATAATCGTTGGATAGTCAGAGTTGAGATAGTAGCAACAGTTGGGATAGTCGTTGGATGGCTGAAGTGGAAAGTCGGAGTTGAGATGGTCACTGAGATAGGCGGAGTGAGATAGACAGAGAAAGTGAGATAGGTGGAGTGAGATAGGCGGAGGAATTGAGATAGGCAAAGATAGATAGGCGGAAGAAGAAGAAAGAGAGAGTGAAAGGATAGGCGCTCATAAGATAGTCGAAGCTACCTTACTAAGATAGGCACTGAAATAGCTTAAGTTTGAAGATAGTCGCTCAGCTAGCTTACTAAGATAGGTGCCGCGTGTGAAAGCTAGAATATCACCTAAGTGAAGACAGTCGATTTAAGATAAGCGATCATTGTGATAGTCGAAGCATTCTAACGTCTATGTGAGTTAAGTGAACCTTCATAAGATAGTCGATTGAATCTTTGTGATAATCGATTGATTCCTTGTGATAGTCGATTGATTTTATGCAGATAGGCGATCTTACAGAAGTTGAGCTAGTCAATTATCTCATAGGCGATTTTATGATAGGCAAAACAGAGTATGTCTAAGATAGTCGATAGAGTATGCCTATATGTGTTGCGCCCATGGAAATATAGTTGATTGCGACTATATAGTTGTCAGCGGCTAAGTGAACTTAGCTTTAAATTATAGCGCCTATATTACAATTAGACATTTTTCGTCAAGAGTCAACATTGTGTAACTTTGTGTCTCCATTATCAATAAAAGTTAAATTTTTTTGTCAATTCTGGGGCATTCCTCTTATGTGGATGTTAATGCGCTCTGATCTTGATTCCTAGCTTAAGGCATATTGTTGGCTGCTCATGTTCCCGAGCGTCTTCCGCTGTATACATATGGCTCGGGGCGTGACAGTTAAGTTAGTATCAGAGCATAGGTCTCAAGACTACTTATTCTTAGGAAAATGTCATAGGCTAAGTCCAAGGTTAAGGACTCGTACCTATGAACTAGGAAAAAATATCCGAACCCATGTGAGATTGGGTAGAGCCAGGATGAGATAGTTAAATTAGAAATTTTACCTAGGTTAACCTTCATTGATTTGATAGGGAATTAACTATTGGTTATTTTCTTAGGTACCTTCTTTTAAAAATGGCTCACCGTGTCAACTAGAATGTGATGCAACAAACTATTGCCAGACTTACCCAGGCCCTGTAGAATATGGCCCAAGCAGGTGTGGGGGGTGATGCTGGTGACTTATCCCGATGAAGCAGAGAACTGGATAGACAAGATGGAAAGGATTTTCAACGTTATGCAGTGTGCGGATCAAGAAAAGGTCCGTCTGGCTACCTTCCAGTTAAATAAAGATGCCCGTACTTGGTGGAAGACCACCTCGACACAATCTCAAAATGCTCAGTCCACATGGAACGAGTTTCTTACACTCTTCCGAGTGAAGTATTTTTCCAAACACGTTAAGGAGAGAAAAGCCATGGAATCTGCCTCCCTAAGGCAAGGAATGATGTCCATGGTGGAGTATGAACTTCAATTCTCCCGTTTGGCCCCTTATGCATCTAGTAAGCATGGACCTACTAAAGGCCAATCACTTTATGGATAGTCTAAGGCCCGGCTTTATTCGATAACTCGGTTCACAAGATATCCGCACTTATACAAAAATGGCCCAACGTGCGTATTTATGTGAAAGGCCCTTAGAGAAAGTAGAGAAACTTCAAGGCAGGAAAGAGGAGTCGAGCCGGAAGCATTGTCACTCCCCGAGCTTTTATTACAACGAAAGATGATCTCGGGAAACGTGAACAGCCGACATGGTAAGTCTCTTGCAAGTAAGAACAATCAGAGCGCACGGCAATCACACATAAGATGTAATTGCACAATAATTTATTCAAACTCTAACTTTATTATAACCACAATAACAATCCAAATGTCAGGTCTGCCACCAGTGCAGCTAGTTCGGCCAATTGTGCCTTCAGCATCTCGATCTCCCATTGCTGCCTATGGTATAAGGCAAGCATAATGGGGTCGTATCGGGGAGGGCCTGAAACACGGCCCGTACCTCCGCTTCTTGCCTTGCCAACAAAGGGGGATGATGGAACCCTAATGATGCGGTCCCTCAAGGCCGACCCTTCGGAAGTGGGGAAGACCTTCCTCGTGCGCCTGCGATGGAGGGGGTTCCAGAGGAACACTTCTTCATCTTGTATCTCTCAGCTGGTGGCAGAGGCTGCTTGTCGTGGCGGGCTCCCTGTAGGGTCGCAGCCTCGATGGGGTCACTGTCGAGTGGAGCTGACACCGATATCACGTCGGCCTCATAGTAGTCTTCCAGTGAGAAGCCCAAACCCAGATGCTTGGTCATCCGTAACAGCCTCCGGTCCAAGTTTGGCGGGTTCCACATCTTCTCAGACATCTCCTTCAGGCTAGAGGGTTGATAAAGAGGAATCCTTTATTTTCTGACTACCTCGGTCACACGGTCAGTCATATAGGGAAGCCCCGCAATTGGGACGTGCTGGTCATGGAGATTGTCAGGGAGTGGGCAATCGTCCTCTCCTCTGACTGGCTATTCTTCGGCCACATAGAAAATAGTGGGCGGGCCTTCAGGATTCGGCACCTCAAAGGTCCTTAGCTGCTCGGTCACTGGGCAGTCGAGCTCCGTTATTGGCTTAGTAATTCCTGGCGGGACCCTGACATCCTCTAGCAGGTCCTTAAGGCAAGGTGCCCCCGATGTGGGATAGATGGCGAGGGGAAATGCCCTAAATATCCCTTGTTCTTCTGTAATGAACGGCACATGCGGAGGAGTCACATAGCCTGGGGGTGGCAGAGGAAACCAGCCCTCCGATTTTATCTTATTCTTCCCTTTATCCTGAGGAGTTTAGAAGTCTGCTTTGTCTCTTCCAGATATAGGTTAGCATCTGACAGGTGACACTCGAACACCTCAAATGGATGGAGGTCAGCGAAGATCCTGACTTCTTTCCCCTCACAGGGGTACTTGATGCACTGGTGCAAGGTAGACGGCACCACCCTATTATGGTGCAGCCAAGGCCGACCGAGCAACACCTTGTAGTAGGTGTTGGAGTTAATGACATGGAACTAGACCTTGGTGATGAAGTCGGCGAAGGCCAGGTGGAGCTCTGCAACCCCCATTTTTCGAGTTGAACACCAAGTCCATGCATAGTTTGTTTAGGCACGATTAAAGTCCATGCACATATGTGAGTCCGTGCCATCAGGTTATGCATGTTAACTTGTTAATGGAGAATACTCGAACAACTTTCTCACCTATAAAGGGATAAGCTGCAAATGAACGATTGTGGAGATGGGAGAGAGTCGGAGCAGTGTCGCCACAGTAGGAGTCGCAATAGCGGCTGGTACGCCGTGGACCCCCCAACTCATGCAATGGACACTTGCTGCCCTTATTGAGAGCTCCTCTCACGCAGATGGCCCGCATAGCCAACCCTCACACCGCCTAGTGGGAGAGAGCCAGAGCAGCACCACTGCAATAGGAGTAGCAGCAACGGCTGGTACGCCGCGGACCTCAATCTCATCCAACGTACACCTGCTGCCCCTATTGAGAGATCCTATCACGTAGATGGCCCAGCACATCCCACCCTCACGCCGCCTGATGGGAGAGAGCCAGAGTAGCACCACCGCAGGAGGAGTAGCAGTGGCGGCCGATACGCAGGGGAACCCCAGCTCACCCAGTGGACTCCCCAGTCTCCTCGTTGCGAGCTCCTCTCGCGCAGTAGGGTTGCGTAGTCCTACCCTCACCCCTCCTCAGAGGAGGGACCTTTGGCACCTATTACTTGGGGATGAAAAGAGGAAATGTAAAGAGAGTGAAAATAGAGTAGAGTGTACAATGATGGGCATAACAATGAATTTCTCGTGGGACTTTCACCTTCGAACACCGTGACTCAAAATGTTGATAGCGTCCGCCAAATGCGATTGGGAGCCCTGTGAAAATTCAACCATTTGTAGAGCGCGTACGACATAGAGATTTGACAAAAATCTTCCACTAGAACAGCCTAACCAAACGGGCCCTAAGAAGATAGAACAATCAAAAATAGATTTGAAAATACCTAATTGCATAGGTGTGTTTTGAAATGCAAGTTATCTTTTTGGGGTTTTCTTAAATAAACTATTGTTACATGATAAATTGTAGACATATCACTCTTAAAAACGTGTTAACATATATATGCCTACTATATTGAAAAACTTGTGAAAATGTCATCGCCATAACCCCCTATTACCACCCGTCTAATTAACCGTTGTTAGAGTTAACTAGATATGAGAAAAGTTAAAAATATCTACATTTATATCTATTAGAACATGAGTTATTTACAGAAATCTAAATAGAATCAACTTATGCTAGTTACTGCATCATTAGGTCGATGCATCTTGTGCATCTGCTTGGAGACTAGGTCGGCGCTGTAATACTTTGCGTCAATGCATTAAGCATTTCCTTATATATCTCTAGGATAGGCCGACAAGCCCCAGTGGCATGTCATGTTGAAGTGCATGTTGTACTGGCTTGTGCATTGACAGGTCGATGCACCATCATTATAGATATAGTTTTTCTGAGTGAATAAGGTCTACTTGTGTAATATGCAGGTCGATGCATTAGTGCAATTTTGCTGCATTCCTTCCTATACGAGAGTAAGGCAGGTCAATGTACTTTGTTTGTACATCGATGCATATGTAGAACTGAATGCATTCAGTCACATAATCTATTCTATCCTCATGATATGATTAAGTATTAATTCTATGAACATTCATCATAATTAGCTAGATAAAACTATGCTCGATATGAATCCTCATTCTTGTCTTGACAAGAACATCACAGTGGGAACAAACAGAATGACTCGGCCAAAGGATCAAACACCGAGACTGCAAGTTCAAAAGCAAACAAACCAAGTCTATATTCACCCAAAATTCCATAAGTACGAAATGTCTTTGCTACTGAGCACGTTCGATGACTAATCAACTAAAGGATTAGTAAAGTCACGTGGCTCGTACGTCACCCTAATTGGCACGTGATCCATGGTTGGAGGTCAAACAGAATATCCTGTCGCATGGAATAAACTACTTTCTACACCTGACACGTGGACTCTCAAAGTGTACTTTTCAGAAGGAATTCTTGGGCAGGAGCATTCCTTCCACGCGTCCAATTTGAAAACTTGTGGGGACCACAGGAACTCCTGTTCGCGAGGATAAATAGAGGACAGAGCTCAAGCAGCAACAAGAAGATTTTGGCATCTGAATCTTTGAGAAAAACTATCGAGAGGGGAGCTACAGAAAAGAGAATAGGAGATATCAAAGAGAGAAGGAGAAGCTTGCGAGGACTTTTGAGTTGGTCTCGACGTCTGGATCAGATCCAAAGTCAAATTGCTCTAGAAAGAAAGCTATAGCTATTTTTATTTTTACTATTTTTCTTGTATCATTTTGAATTGTTTCTGAATTGTCTATAAGTTGTGCAATCCGCGGTCCAAGCTGTGAGGCAACAGTGAGGTGGAATCCTTTGTCAGTATGTTCTGAGGCTCAGCGGTTTGTAAGCTGTGTATCAGCGATTTCAAACGGTAGAGTAAGTGGTCTATCGTTCGACCATTTCATGCATAGGCGGCTATTAGGCTGACCGTTTATCTCGTGGAGTCAGCGTGACTCCCGAGGCATTTTTTGCCCATTACGTTTTGACCGTTGCACAGTTCTGGGGCTTCACGGTCATTAGATGGACCGTTTAGTCCTTTGGCGCGGTTCCAAGTTGGACCATTTGAGTTTCCAACGATCATCAGGAGACCGTTTAGCTTTTATACTGTTGGATGGCTTAGCGGCCCCAAAGGGGACCGCTTAGTTCTTCAAGCGGCCTATCATTGGACCGTTTGCATCTTAGACGGTCTGAGAGTGACCGTTTGTGTTCCCGTTTAGTCCAGAGGTTGGACGGCCCCGTGGGAGGCCGTTCACTATCTGGGGCGGTCCTAAGAGGGACTGTTTATGTCTTACACGGTCCGAGGCAGACCGTGTATGTCTGTTGAGGGGCGATTTATTGGTAACCGTTCCAGTTTGCCAAACGTCTTGTGGTGGACAGTCGCAGTCCTTGAAGCGGTCCATTGACCGACCGTGTATCCAGGAACGGCCCAGGGTGGACCGTTTCCTGTGTACTATCTGACTGGAAGTCTGTTTCTTGTCGATTCGTGTCCCGGATGAGGGGACCTCGATCTGACCCATGGCCCGACTGATGCTGGGCATCATGTGGGGGCCATGAGGCAGGGTGCCGTGGGGTCTCGGGAGGTGGTGTTCTCGGCTTACGTCACTGTGAGTCAGTGTCGGTACGAGGAGCGGTCCTGATACTTGTTCGGTTCGGGCATCGTTTTCCGCTAACTAGAGAGTCTACTCCTTCAGTGACTCTCCACTAGTCATAGCCTTCCGACACGCGTGTGGCCCCACCAGGGAGTGGTGGAGAGGCTACCCGAGAGAGATGGCTTTAAGCTGGTTGCTGTGGGCCTCCTACTGTGGTGGTTCGAGTCCGGGTCGGGAGGAAGAACCAGCTAGAGGGCCTGACATAGTGCAGTCAGTCAGTGTGTGCACACGTGGTCGGGGACTTTGGACGCGTGTTGACGAGCACGACCCCGACTAGACCCTTGTCAGTGTTACTTGTGTGTGTCGCAGTTTCCACCTGGGGCGAGTAGGGAGACACTGCGACGCGGTGTAAGTTGTCAGGGGACGCATCCGGCTGTGCTTCTAGTGGGAGGTACTCCTATCTTTGTCAGTGGTTGACTCTTAGTTTTCACCTGTAAGATTTATTTAATTATTATAAAATGGTAATTTTATTTCTATCATTTAATTTATTAAATTCTATAGTTTATTTCCTACTAGTTTGGAATTTCAATGCATGACCACACCATCCTTTTAAACCTTTCGAGCTTCCCAGCTCGTGGGTGGTGGCTTAGGATCCAAATACTATTGAGTTTGACCCGGTATCCCAATCTTGGGTCATTACAGATGGTATCATAGCATAGTTGTGGAAATGCATGGGAATTCGAGATGATGCAATGATTAAGAGTCTAGAGAGTCCAGTAATGTCGACAGCTGGCTTAGGGTGTTTTGTTTTATTCACCCCTCCCCTTATTTTTCGTGTTGTGTTAAGGATTGATGGTGCCGAGGAGGTGGACTGGATCGTTGCCTCAGGTACCGGTGGGGGCCCAAGAGGAGCCGAGTAGAGAGGAATCGGGTAGAGAGTTTTCTCCCCCAGTGGTAGCGGCCCTGAGTGAGCTGGGTCAGGCTGAGTTTTATGCTGGCGTGTATCAATTTTTCATACAACAGATGAGTTGGCAGCGTCATGGTCAGGAGGCTGACAAGGGTAGTTCATCGCTTGGTGATCGTGGACATGTTTTGCGGGAGATTCTGCAGTTTCACCCACCGACATTTGAAGGCCAACCAGATCTTGATGCCGTGAGATCGTGGATTGATGTCATGGAATGGTGTTCCGATCTATGGAGTGTGTAGAGGATGAGAAGGTTCTACTGGCGAGTTATCAGTTGCAAGGATTAGCTCTGTCATGATGGACTACAGAGTGGGAATCAACATTCCAATCTTTTCCTCTATGGCAAATTCCGTGGCAAGAGTTTCTTGCAACATTCAAGCAAGTTTTCAGCCCAAAGCACGTTAGGGCGAGAAGGATGTGTGAGTTCATGGACCTGTCATAGGGAGACATATCAGTGATGTAGTATCGATCAAGATTTGTCAAGTTGGGTCGCTATGCTACCCATATCATGGCAGACGAGAAGCTGAGGACTCGATAGTTTGTCAGAGGATTGACGCCAGACCTCAGGCACCTGGTCATTGCAATTTGCATTGCAGACATGGAGTCCGCCTATCAAGTAGCAACAAATGTGGTGGAGGATTGGCTAAGGACCCAGGAGCAGGCCTGTGTAGGGCAGTCCAAGTCAAGTTAGGGTCAACCGATGACCCTTCAGCAGCAGTATGCTTCCCAGTAGTCTTGGAGGAAGTCAGAATTGGCATCTTTTCCACCTCCTGGCATGAGTTCTTCCCCTCCAAGATCGAGTTTTAATCGGCTATCGAGGTTGTTCAGAAGGAGCAGATCAGACAGGAGCCGCCAGGAGCAAGAGGAGTATGTTTTGTCAATGTTAGATCAGTGATTAGCGGTTCAACCATCACGACGTCTTGATATGATTAAGTAGCTAGGGCAGTGTCTGAGATGTGGCGGGGGGTTTCACGAGGGCAGGCCGTGCTCTGTGGATGAAGCTAAGTTGGAGTGCTTCAAGTGTGGTCAGATCGGTCAGATTACTCACTAATGTCTGTGGGGGCCGCCCCAGCCACAACCACCTCTGTAGCGTTCCACTAGCTTGGTGAGTCATGGATCTCGGCGTGCGCAAGGCACTTGACTCGGCAGAGTTGTCAAGCCCATTTCTTGGGAGTTACATGTGAATTTTCAGTTATTGTATGTTGTGCTTATTTTCAATTCTGCTATTTTCTTGATATAATTATGCTTTTTGGCAATCGTGTTTTTCTGATGTATGTTCGAAAGTCCCTAGAAGTGTTCCGTGTGAGGGCAATGGAGCTGCATGTGGAGGTTGTGTGTTCATCCCTCCCCGTGTCATGGCATGTAAGCGTTGCTGAGGTCGTGTTGAATCGGGCATGTTGAGTCACCAGCCGAGATGGTATGTCATATTTAGGGCTGGTGTTGAGCTCTCTCATGGTGCCCTTATGTTAAGACATAAGCATGTAGGTGGTTTTCTAGGGGAGGAAGGGAGTTTGTATTCCAAAACCTAGGAGTGTGGGTTCCCCCATCTCCATTTCTGGATTCGGTTAGGATGGATGGAGGTCAGGTGATGGCAGATGTCAGTTTCCCCTCAGTCTAGGTAGTGTCTTTGGTGCAGAGTGCCCAGTGGAAGTGTGGTTGGCCCATAACCCACACGCTCTAGGATCGGATTGGTAGGGGCATATAGCGTGCATTTCTATGTGAGCATGCGTCCTAGAGGTTTCGAAGTCGATTGTGGAGTGTTGCTCTTGGGTAAAGAGCTGTATTAGCGATGTTTGTGGCCTTGGTTGTTGTGCATTGGCAGCGATATCATATTGAGTGGCACTAGCAGAATTGAGAATTGGGGAGCTCAGTGGTGAGAATGATCAGATGAGGATGATTATTGCACCAGATTTTCTCATGATTTATGTCGCATGACTTAGGGTAGAGCCACCTAGCGACTGGTATTGAGGCAGGTCATGGCCGTTGGGGCCAGTTGTATGGCACAAGTGTTTGGTGCACAGATATGAGCTTGAGAGGTTGACCGACCGTGGTCGGTGGAGTTGTTCCTGGGGTGGATCCAAGGAACGAGAGGCATTGCTATTGGCAGGGAGATCCCGTGTGGATGCCATGCTGAGTAGTCGAGAGGTTGCTAGAATTGTTAAGCGCCCAGACGTTATGTGGTTTTCTGCACTGGCGGTCCGACAGGAGTGATATCCGAGATCAGTTAAGCGATGTGATGGTCATGGATGGAGCGCTTGTCTATGATAAGACTCGAGAGAGTTTGGATCCTGGTGCACCTGGTGGTGCCACTGTCCAAATTGTGGTGTTCCCTTGGCTCAGAGGGAGTTGTGTAAGGGGACTTGGTGTGTGGACGTTGGATGTTGATTCCTTTTTAAGTGGCCGTCAGGTGGAACTATGGTGTTAGTTATGTAGTTTGGGCGGTTGTGATATAGAACGGGTGTCTTCTCGATGAAAGGATCCCCCAAAGTGTGAATGTGAGTCGGGAGCCCTCCTTTGGAAGGGAGTTTGGGGCGTCGTGCCTAGGACTAATGTGGTTGAGGAGTGCGAGGCTCGTGAGGGTAACCTCGTTGTTCTTTCTCCTCTCAAGAAGTTGGATTTGGCCGGATGGCCCTAGGGGACTTGGATGGTGTCAGAGTATCAGCTTGGTGGCCCCTACTGAAAAGCAGGAGAGGTCGTAGCAAGGGACTTCTAGTCGTTGTGTGACTGGTGGCTGGCAAAAGGTGTTCTACAGCCAGTGTTGGATCGCTGAGCTGGTCAGTATATGTTATGAGTTTTAGATCATGAAGTCCCAGGCAATTATTTATGATGTGTCCCACGAGTGTTGGCAGTGGTTGGTGAGACATTGGTTTTGGACTGGTGTGGCCGATGAGCCATGAGGATTTTGGCTCTGAATTTCATGTCGTTGTGCTGAGGAGTTGGTTGTGTGTTGATTACGAGATCTTTCCGTTGGGTCTGTCCTTCCCCGTGAAATAATTGAATGTGAATAGGTCGAGATGGTACCTTCAATCGGTTTACCTTCATCATCCAAGATGGCATTTATTCGGCCTCGTCGCATGCGCCTATTGTTATCCGTTGAAAATGTTTCCCTTATGATAGGACAAGTGGGCAAGCAGTGCTCCCAGCTCCCACATTTAAGATAAGCACCGAGATGCTTCCAACATTCTTCTGTCGAATGACCTAACGTCTCCTAAAAGGAGCAAGCCGCCATGACTTACTTGTCTTCTTCCTCTTGAACTCTTTTACTCTTGCCATTGCCATTACTGTTCCCATTGCCGCTCCTTTTACCATTTCCATTCCCATTGCGAGATCTCTTCCTATGGTTACGGGGTTCGTCGTCCTCCATGTTGCTAAACCCTTCTTCTTTCTCCTCTCACCTATCAGACTTCTGACTAGGCTCCTCTCTCTTACCTTTAAATTACTCGACCTTCTCCAAGGTCCTTTCACATAGATGTGCCCATTGGACCATTTCCATATATGTACGGATATTATGTGGACCGAGTTGTTGAATAAAGCGAGGTCTTAAACTGTCCATAAAGCGGTTAGCCTTTAATAGGTCCATACTCACCAGATGAGGGGCATAAGGTGCCAATCTTGAAAATTAAAGCTCATACTCGGCCACTGACATCATGCCTTGACAAAGAGAGGTGAATTTTGCGACCTTCCTTTCCTTAACATGCTTGGAGGAATATTTTGCACAGAATAATTCAAGAAACTCTGCCAAAGTAAGTTGCCTATTTTGGAGAGGGGCCGATGTTACTTTCCACCTTGTGCGTGCATCTTTTATGAGTTGAAAAGTGGCCTGAAGGACCTGCTCCCGGTCTGCGCATTGGATGACATTGAAAATCTGCCGCTCCATCTCGTCCATACATTTTTTGGCTTCATTGGGATTAGAGGATCCTGAGAACTGCGGAGGGTTCAAGCTTCAAAAAATTCAATGGAGATCCCTAGCGCCTGCTCGAGCGCGGGCCTGGGCCACGGTTTGGAGGGCCTAGGTAAAACTCACAATCGTTTGTTGCATCGCGTCCCAGTCAACATAGTGAGCCATTGTGAGAATAAGGTACCTAGGAAAATAACTAATAGTTAATTCCCTATGAAATTTGTGGCGTTAATCCTAGAAATAAATTTCTAAGTAACTATCTCATCACGGGCTCTACCCAATCTTACATGGGTTTGGAAATTCTCCGGGAGGGAGGGATGTGCCGAGCCAGAGGGAATCTTGGGTGATGCCCTCATCACATAGCCTCTGAGCGATTCCTTGCTCAATTTGGCCACATGTCCTCCATAACTCCCACACTGTTCAATTTAGTCATGGAGAAGATGAAGCCCGAAGAAGACTTCATCCAATTCACTAATCGCTGGAGGATTATGGCTTCCCAGATGGAGGTCCCTATCCCCAAAGCCCAAGCTGTCACCATGCTGGTAAATAACGCCACACCACAGCTGAGGGCTATTTTTAAATGTCCACAACTCTACAATCGAGCTTGAATCATTTAAGCCCAAATGAAGGATTCTACTCTACCACATTTCTTCGAGACTCACACTAGAGGTAGGAAGGTCCCAACTGTCCCTACCACCGAGGGAATCACTATTAATGAGCAGGTCAATGCTTTTGGCCCCTCCTTTAGAACCAACAATCACCAAGCTCCACAATCCAATCAATCTGGTCTGGGTCAAGCTCAAGGCATTCCAAGGCCGTACTCCAATGTCCCCCCTCCTTAAAACTACAACCGGGCTAGTCCTAATCGGGCCTCTTATCCTCCTTTGCCTGAAACCTTGGGCGACATCTTCTTTGCACTCATGTCATCTCAAGCCATTCAATTACCCCCTCAATGGGATTGGGTCCACCCCAATGCCAACACATCCAAGTATTGTCTATATCATCGCGCTCCTGGCCATGATATCTACAATTGCTTCCAATTTATGGACTAGGTATATGATATGAATGACGAGGGGAGAATCAACTGGTCTGATGTTAAGCTCGCAATTGCCAATCTCAAGAAGCCCAATCGTGATTTGGGCATTATCCAAAATCCCTTGCCTGTCCACCAACCAAATAAAGATCCCTCGAGTTCTAGGCAGAATGAAAGAGTGAACACTGTGATCGGGATATAACCACATGTCCACAAGGGAACCCAAATGTGGGGTGTTGAAGGTTTCCCCGACTGGTACAGTAAGTTTGAGGTAGAAGTAGAAGAGACTTACGATCAGGTCAACATGTTCACCCAGGAACCATAGCCTTGGATGTTAATCTCACCTCCTAGCCAATCACCGGCATATCATCAGGGTCCTCTCACCTTGATCACTCCCCCGCAATAAGATAAGCTCGCTAAGAAGAAATTTGAGCGGATCTCACTTTGAAATGAGCTCCACCCGGTGTACCACAAGGTAGTGCTTGAGATAGGTACTGACAGCAGCGACGATGATTGGGACATAGCTGTAGTAGGTGAATAACATGCAGATGACATATTTTTAAGGTCCAGCTACACATAGACAATGAGTCTCATGGCTAATCAGTTAATAACGCATTCATATATATCAAGTTAAGTAATGGAGATAGCAGAACGCATGTGGAAGCTAAGAGCATTGAAAAATGAACTGACATATTTTTCAGGTCCAACTACACAGACAATGGGTCCCAAAGCTAATCACTTAATAGCACATTCACATATATCAGCTCAAGTAATGAAGATAGCAGAATGCATGTGGAAGATAGAGCATTGAAAAATGAACTACTCCACATCATTTTCAAGGCGTACAAAATCAACCAGCCAATGTTTATGGGGCAGGCATTACCTCAGAAGTAATGCACTCGGAAAAATATGGAGCCAGTGGTGTATCAACAAGCACCAATCTGTACAGTTCACGCATGTTCTGTGCAACTGCAAGTGTAGCAATACTGCAAAAGAAAGTTAAAGAAGGCGATATTAAAAGCTTGTCAAAGCAGGGAGCAAAGGCAGAGAGCAAAATATAAGTGAATACCTGTCAAACATGCCCAAAGGATGGCATTTCTCTAATAGCTCCTGAACATCTCTCTCATGCAATGTGCCAGTAACAATAAGGACAACATTGTCGATCATATGGCCGTACCTGGAGAAGAAATTTTGAGTTGTCTCCAAAAGGCTATGGCTGATCTTCAGATTCATAAAGTTATATGTCTTAGTCAAAAAACTAATAAAGGAGCTACACACGTTATGTACTCCAAGAAGGTTGACAGGGGCTCTGTAGCTTGGCATAGCATGTGCTTATACTCATCTACCAGTTTGAGAGTGCATTTCTCCACAATTGTAGTTGTATGCAAAGGAGAAGGCTCTGCAAATAATTGAAAGTTAATGTTCAAATGTCAAACTGCAAGTCTAACAATGAAAAATACTTCAAAATATAAAGGGGAAAAAAACAAGATATCAGGAATGAACAGAATTTAGTTTGAATTTCACATTACATTGCACAGCATATATGGTTCTGCGAAAAGGTTTTAGCACTGTCAATGTGTGCCCAACGACCAATAGACCCACCCACTCTGACAATTAGGAGCAGGCTTGAATAATAAAGTTAAGCCAATTTCATTTTGGTAAATTGAGTCCACTAATATTTGTGAACTAGGCACCATCTCTCTCTCTCTCTCTCTCTCTCTCTCTCTCTCACACACACACACACACACACACACACACAAACACACACAGCCTCACTTACATGCGCATAGTATGCCATCAGAGTTGTTGCGTACGATGTATATAAAAGTAGCATACCGAGTGAAGGGAAGGGGAGGTCTCCTTCTATTCATGGGAGGTTTGAGGATGGAGATTGGGGGGTTGGAATTCGCTTTCTCATCTCCTGCAGCAGATCATCAGATATGGGCATCGTCATCAGTAACATTGAGGACCGTCAAACTACCCTTTTTGGTTCAACATGAAAAGGATGCTAGACTCAACGTGTACACAACGCTTATGAATGTAGATCTAGTGCTGCAGATATGCAACACCGCAACTGTCACCTTACTGCAAGAGGTCAAATGGGTAGCTTCATGTAACTGGGTCGCCAAATCCGTAACTTACAACTGGATCAACCTCACAAAAGACTCGTATAATACCTTAACGTACGTACACCTCGCTGTAAAATATAGTTTAACTTCAATGTTAAGATTGGGACACCGGCGAGACAATGATTACATACGCAATCACATATCACGACAAAGAACAAGAGAGAGATTTAGAAAAATCGCTCTTTTCACTATGAAAAGAACTACATCTTCCTTCCTAGTGACCACGGAACACTCGGCGTATTTCGATCTCTATACCACCCTTGAGATTACAACTGTATTTATAGAAGATTCCAAACAGTCTCTTAATCTCATTAGAGCTATCTCCTAATGTCTTTCCAGAGTCTCACGCATACTTAAACACAAAATCCAACTCTTAACTCTACTTAATTACTTGCGGATCAAGACATCCTAACATTCAGGATAGGAATTATTGGATGTTTTCGAGATAGACACGATTATGATCACAGAAAATGTCTTATACGGTACATGTCTTGCATTGGCATAGTGGAATCTTCTCTCATATAAAAGGCCAGACGTACGTAATGTCAGAAATTTAACAATGATCATGAAATAAAGTATCACATGAACATATGTAAAATATGATGGCACAAACATTATATACACGTCGTCCAACAAGATTAGGCAAGATCCGATCCAAATCCAAAAGGAAATAGCATACATGATAGTGCAACAAATAAGGAACAATAAAATCAGTTTAGAACACTTAGCCGAGCCGCCCACAAGGACTGTCCTTAGAGAAGTTATCGCCCCCGTCAAAAAAAAGGAAGGACCCTTTCTTCTCTCAGTTGTGAGAGAATTGAAAAAAAAAAGAGTTTGCAAGGGGGGGCATCGTCGAACGTGCCCCCTTCAAATCTCCCCGTGGCCGCAACGGCCTTCCCTGCCACCACTGTTCGGCACCCTCCTCCTCCACCTGCGGCCCACGCCGCCATCGCCAGCCGGCACCCTCACCAGTGAACCCGCCAGCCCCCCTCCAGGCTAGCCTAGCCGGTGCTACCGACCACCCCGGACCCTCATGCTGCTCCGTTTATTCCCCTGCATACACCGCCCACCTGAGCCGCAGCCACCCCCCCCTCCCGTGATGCCATCAGCCATAGCCCTCCTCCTTGTCCTCCCTTCCCTATGCGACCACCACCGACTGCACGAGAATGCCCAGCACTGCATGTCCCTGGACCCATGCACGTCCTCACCACCCACCATTATCGAGCTCACCTTTCCCTTCTCACCACCGCCACACCCAGGCCTGCTCAGCATCGCCACCTGCCGTCGTCCCCACCTTGTCTACCTTCCCACCGAGCCCCCATGCAGAGTCATTGCTGAAGGGTGGGCAGAATGTCGCCACCGGCCACCCTGCTCTAGCTGCCACTACCAACCGGATATCCTCCAACCCAGCAAGCCCACCCGCCAACCACTCCCTGCCCAGAGAAGTAGCAGCACCACAAACCCCCTCACAAGCGCCGCCCGTGCTGCACACCTGCTGTGAGGATCGGGCTAGCCAACTCCACCCAACACCGTTGCATCCCTGATGCGGAGGGCGTCCCTGCTTCCCTCACCAGTGGCAGACCACCGCCCCATTCTCACTACAACGCACCACCCCTTCGCAATGCACCACCCCTTCCCGACACGCCACCGCGGTCTCCCATGTCGCGGTCTGCTGTAACCACCACCCCGTTCTGCCTCCCACATGCGCAACGCCTGTCTGGGAAAGTCAATGAAAGTGTGTTGTGACAACCAAAATCGCTATTGGTCAACTACGGAAGTTTGAAAAAATAGTGTGTATCACGTGCGTGATTTGTGCAGGAGAATAGGCAGGAAGACCAGGAGAAGTTTGAAAATTTGTTAGAGTGTTTAGAAAAGAAATCGTATTATATATATAACATATCAGGGATATATATATAAATATCATTTGAATGAATTGTTAATTGTGGCACCCGAGTCCACTACGGCGGCTCAACCGGCGCAAGCATCGTAAAGTATCCTCTCCTATTCTTGACTAAAGTTTTTAGCCATGACCAAGGAAAGGATTTGAAGAAGCCATGAAGGAATTGTGTGTTTCCAGGAAGCATTCTTATTCTTTGCATTCTGAGGAACATTTGTGTCTATATATTTTGAGAAATTGCTTATCCTCTATGCTCCCATATTATACCTGGTGATGATTAAGAGAGATTTTGACTGTCTGAATGATGGCTGGAAGCACATTCCCCATCTGTCCAATGAAGCCATTTCTTCATGCCTAGTGACATATTTGCGTTTCATTGGAAACATGTAGGGTTTTTAAAACCATTGTCAAGATTATGTCATGTTCTGTCCATTATGGATGCATCGGGCTGGGCGTGTGGTGCAATAATGCAAATAATCATCAGCATATTAATGAGATCCAACTGACTTGATGAAGGATTCAAGGATTGCATGAGGTTTTTCAACTGCCGGCACTAACTTAAATCATTGATAGGTGGTATGAAATACCTAATATTGCCACTTAGGACTTCAAAAAAAATTGTCAAAGGTCCTGGAGACCAGCTGGCACATAGATAATGGCTTTCTTGGTTTTGCATTTTTAAGCACATGCGAAAAGACGGCAACTCCGTAGGTCCCTAGAACTTGGAAATTGTAGATGAAGGAAAAAATGCTGTGGGAACTTGATATCTTGTAGGGAAAGAATCAAATAACATGTTTACTGGCATTGAAACAATCCATGTTTTTAGTAGTAAATGTACAATCAATATGTACGACAGGTGTTTGTCTTCATGTTTAAAGATTATAGAATGTTGATTGTTAGAGAAGACCTCTGAATGGTGTGCATCAGGAAGCATCATGTGATTGGTTTACTCTCGGAAGGTTGGTTGGCTGATCTAGTCTGTTGAAGAGGTGGGTGCCTTTCTGATACTGTTAAAAGAATGGACGTGCATCACTTCATATAAAAAAGTATCTTTTAGGTTCATTGTCAGTCCTTGGCCTTCGAACACAAGCATTTATACCTATTCTAATTGAATCTTCGCATCTGTGCTTAACACATTTTTTCCTAAATGTGCTAAACGTGAATCTACTTGGTAAGGTGAAAAGTTTTATGGATGCTTAATTCCATATCTATTTTGTTGGACGCAAGTCTTGTGCTTACATGGTCCTTATTTCTGCATTTCTGTCTCTTAACCATAGCTTCATACATATGTGGCAGGTATGACAGACCCTAGAAGCCGACCAAGTGCAGCCCACCCTGTGGCATTTTTATTTTGATGGCGCGTCCAGAATTGATACTCCAACAACCGAAGTAGCTAGAGTCAGGGCCGGCGCAGGCATAGTCCTGAAGTCCCCCAAAGGGGAGGTCATATACACCTCTTGTTCGATCAATAAATCTTGCACAAATAACGAAGTAGAATATAAAGTCCTGATTATCGGGTTACAAATTACTCTGTCCATGAAAATTTGGATGCTTGAGGCGTTCGAGGACTCAATACTAGTTGTAAAATAATTGGAAGGAGAGTTCAATGTACGGAAGCAAGAACTCCTCCCTTACCACCAATTAGCACTGTGTCTAATGGCAAATTTTTACTTCGTCAAAGTAAGGCACATCAATCAAGAACAAAATGCTCAGGCAGATGCCCTCGCAAAGTTGGCCAGTTCTTTGGCAATCCCGCCAGAGACAAGCCTAAATATAACAGTGATCAATAGGCATTAGGTCCCCAGCATGACAGAGGTCCTGCCTAATGAATAATAAAATGAAGTGGCAACTGTGGAGGAAATCCAACAGCCCGATTGGCGGGAGCATCTCCTACACTGGTTCCAGCACCAACTACTCCTGAAAGAGAAAGAACAAAGAGTGAAGCTCCTTAGGATCAAGGATTCTTATGAGATGAGAAACGGAACCTTGTTCTGAATAATGGTGAATGCCCAAAAGAAGATTCTACTCTGTTGCTTGTCTATAGCAGAAGCATGGCAAGTGATGAAAGAAGTCCATGCCGGGTCAGCCGGGGCGCACCAAGCTGACCCTAAGATGAAGATTGAGATAAAGAAATTGGGCTACTACTGGCCCACTATATTTGATGACTGCTGCAAGTTTGCTAAGTCATGTCAAAAATGCCAAGAGCATGCCATCGTGCCCAGGAGGCCACCAGTGCCGCTACACCCCACTATCCCAAGTTGCCCATTTGCCTAATGGGGCACGGACGTGGTGGGACCTTTACCAACATCCTCATCAGGGTGCAAATATATTCTAGCGACCACAGACTACTTCTCCAGATAGACAGAGGTCGTAACACTAAGAGAAGTGATAGGAGAGCTAGTCGCCAGATTCTTTCGTGAAAATATAATATTTTGGTTCGGGGTCCCCAGTCGAATTATTTATGATAACGGCAGCCACTTCAGAAACTAGAAGGTGTACAGGCTAGCTGACAAGTCATACAGGCGGGCAACACTGGGTGGGTAGGAGGTACCCAGGACATGGAATTCTGTAAACCTCAGAAAATTTTTACAGTAAAATGTCACCAGCCATATCCAACTAAGGTAACCTAAGGGTTTCCTAGAGGCGAGCACCGCTCCCCTTGAAAACGAGGAGGAGACCAAAGGGTCCCCTAGAGGCGAGCACCGCTCCCCTTGAAAACAAAGAGATAACCTAAGAGTTTCCTAGAGGCGAGCACCGCTCCCCTTGAAAATGAGGAGGAGACCTAAAGGTCCCCTAGAGGCGAACACCGCTCCCCTTGAAAATGATGAGATAACCCAAAGGTTTCCTAGAGGCAAACACTGCTTCCCTTGAAAACGAGGAGGTGACCTGAGGGTCCCCTAAAGGCAAGCACCGCTCCCCTTGAAAACGAGGAGGTGACCTAAGGGCTGTGTAGTCAAAAGCCCGCCTAGGCGCTCGCCTAGGCCGTGAGGCGGGGCTAGGCGACGGCATGCCGCCTCGCGTCGTCGCGGCTCGCCGAGGGGAACGCCTCGCGTGCGCCTCTCCCGCCTCGGCGCACCTCGCCCGCTTCGGCCGTTCACCCGCCCGCATGCGGATCCGCGTATTGGGTCCTTAGACCCGTTAACTACCGCGAGCCGGATCCTTTTAACCCCCGAGGGATTTTGCGCCGTCTTCTCCGATCGTTCCCTCGTTCCCCCTCCAACGGCGGCAGCGGCGAGCGGTAGTGGCAGCGGCGAGCGACAGCGGCGAGCGGCGTCCGGCAAGCAGTGTCTCTCCGATCTCTCACTCTCTGTCTCTCCCTCCGATCTCTCACTCTCTCTCTCTCCGTTCTCTCACTCTCTTCGATCTCTCACTCTCTGTCTCTCCGCTCTCTCTCTCTCCGATCTCTCACTCTCACTGTCTCCGATCTCTCACTCTCTGTCTCTCCACTCTCTCTGATCTCTCACTCTCTATCTCTCCACTCTCTCACTCTCTCTGATCTCTCACTCTTTGTCTCTCCCTCCGATCTCTCACTCTCTGTCTCTCCGTTCTCTCACTCTCTCCGATCTCTCACTCTCTGTCTTTCCACTCTCTCACTCTCTCTAATCTCTCACTCTCTGTCTCTCCCTCCGATCTCTCACTCTTTGTCTCTTCGTTCACACACGCATGCACAGTTAGAATGGTAGAGGGGCTAATCCCCTCTCTCACTAGTCACTGTATCTCACCCTCTACATCCCCCTCTAGTCCCCCCTCCAACCCCTTCACCATTTGGCATCATCCCTTCATCCCCTTCTCTTGTCCTCCTGGAGATACACTGGAGGCCTGCTTGCAGCTGTGGACCTGCAGAGAACCAGTCACGTGCAGCTCCGACCACGACATCATCCCGAGGTCTCTAAAAGACCAAGAGGTACCATTGGAAGCTTCTCCCTGTCTTCTTCACAACAACAGTTGTTTTGCCTCATTCTGAGCTCGTGACGGCCTAGTGGAGCCGATCTCCCCCAACTGCGCATCTTCCGCCAGACTGCCAACTTGAAGCTATGTGCAGAAGCTCCCACGGCCAGACATCTAAGGATTTGGAGGTGGTGCTTGGCCGAGATCTTCTACGATGAGTCGCCTTCCAGTGCCAAGAAGTGACTTCCTGATTGGACCCCGGACAAGTGAGTTCTTAATTTCCTCCCCAGGGTGTGCAGTTCTGTCCCCTCTAGGACTGAACCGACCACTATCCACTGTTCGGGCTCTCCCAATCTACTCCAACTCTCTCTGGCATCCCCATGGGTCCTATTTTGAAGAGGACTCGACAACGGATCCAACAACTCTAGCCATGCCTGAATCAGAGCCTAGGAGCGCCTGGGGTGACCTTGTCTTCCTGCTGCACTGGTGCTGAAGCAGCAAGAACCAGAGCAGTCCAGCCCTGTTCCAGGTCCTACCCCGACCAGAAACATCGTCACAAGAATTCAAGAAAATTCAAGCGTCCTCCTGTGTAAAGTACGAGACTTTCAGCACTAGTTTCATCCCATTTGGAGTTCGGTGGTGACCGTGGTGGCAACATCTTTGACTGTCTGTCTGGTGGTTCCAGAAGCTGGCAGCATCGGCAGAATGCGGCACGACAATTTTCTAGCTTCACTTCCCCTCCCCACTTGGCCGGCTTACAACCTCTCCCTGTATGGATGTAGTATTTAGTTGTAAATCTCTTAAACCCCACCCCGAGATCCCCCCCTGCGAGAGGTGTAGTGTTGTAACCCACTTATTTTCAGGTTAAGCACCATCGCCGCGGAGTGCGGGCGTATGCCCACGCTTCCCGGCACGCCGTCGTCTCCGGTCGTGATCGGTGTTTTCACACCGATCAGGTGAGCATCTAAGACCCCCTTGTCTGGTTACAATCTTTGCTTATTTAGTATAGTCTTTGCTTGCCGTCGGTCGGTGAGATGAGAGCCTGGACTCGGTTGGCGATGTCGCATATCGGATAGCTTTGCAACATTAATTATCTAGAGTCTATGATGTGTTCCATGTCTCCATCCTAAAATGGTACGTTCATGACCCATATCATATTATAAGTCATGACGATCTTATGATATAGAAAGACCTGACGTACGAGCAAAATTCACACAAAATACTTGATCGAGAAGTACGTCAGCTTAGAAACATGACCACTCCCATGGTAAAGGTCTGTTGATACTTGAAAAATAATTATACGAGAAGAAAGGATGACAAGTCTAAAGTGCATGAAATCCTTGCCCGTGTTGTCTGGAGTTCAGAAGACTGCATGAAGAACCAGTTCCGACAATCTAAATACTATTGTATATCAGGAGGAGCTAGCTGCACCACAATATGTCATACGACTATGCCTCACTGGCAAATCTACTATGTGACAAGCCATCGTCCATCACCAGGATGGCTAAAGCTGAACAAACAGCCAAATCATTTAAACCAATTGTCAAGCGTCCCCGGGCAACCATCTGCCTGCTTATATCCCCCCGTCAACCTCCCGACCATCTAATAGTTGAGATACGGTTGAAGCTACCTCTGGGAGAATGAATCTTGAAGGTGAATGTCGTGCCAGACCGTGTGAAGAAATTAACCCAAAAGGGTTCAAGTGCTGTTAAGAAAGCCAAAGCATGGGCTGAACAAAAGAGCAAATGAATTGGAAAGGCTCAAATGGGCAAAAGATAGCAAATGGGTCACAAAATGCCTGTGTACACCAAGCTACTCAGTGATACGCAGGCTATCCGGCAGCTAGCATGTTGCCACTGTCTTGCCGCCGTCTACTCCCCCAGCCGCCGAATCAAGAGGGGCAAAAGCCCTATAAAACCTATAGTTTTAAGAACATAAAAGAGAAAAAACACACACAGACATAGAGAAATAGAGAGGGGGAGAAGAAAAGAGCCATCCACACAAAGAGAAGGCCAGTAGGGGAGAGAAGAGGGAGGGGTCCATGGAAGGTGGGTAGAGCCTCTATGTAGTCTAATGTAGTCTCCATTCCCCAGATTCTCCATTATCCTCTCTAGCTATTGCACCCTTTTATTATTTGTCGCAGTTGATTTCCTTTAATGAATGTAGTGCTCTAAGTCTTCCTTGGATGAATAGATATATTGGGTTGTTTACTTGGTTAATTGGCTATTGTATCTCTCTCTCTCTTCCTTTCGTGAGAGTGAATCGCGACTCATCCCAATGCCATTGTACCATACGACACCATGTCGTCAAACCATCCAAGTCCAAGAGTTAAAAACCATAGTCTCGAGAACTTATGAGGCAACCCATAACCGGCGAGTTCATTCCCTGTCTAAGGGAGGCTAAGAAGCCCCTAGCCCCTGGCTAGGTCACGGGACTCACAATTATTGGCCATACTCATGGCCCACATGGAAAACCACTTTTCGAGAAGCCAACACTGTGTGGGGACAGCCCTCCGCACGTACACAAGTGCACGGTGACTCGATCTAGCACAATAAGGTAGCCTGGAACACACGAGGATGCTCAGACTCTCAAAACAACAAAAACACGTTAATTGATATAAATTTATTTCTCTTGACACCCAAAAACATGAATCCGGTCATCACAGAGTGTCTGGGACATCCACGGGGCCATAGGTCTACCAATGGGTCTCAACCGGGTCCACCGGAGGCCAAAACGGGCAAGGGGGCTGCATTTTAGTTGACCAATCCACTGGGTCAGTCTACCTACATAGGGTCAGTCGACCAGGCCCAGTGAGTCAGTTTACCAACCCGTAGCTGGGCTGAACTCTGGCCTGGTCGGTCGACCTAACTAGGGCAGTTGGCCCTCCCATGGCGAATGCCAATCGGTCGATCGAACTCACTGGGCCGGTCGACTGATTCTAGCGACGCACAGACCAAACCCCTTTCTAGGGACCCTATTCCACACCCCGATCACCCCAAGTGATGGGAAAAATATGGGGGAACCATTCCCCACCCTCTAAACTATAGAGAGGGCCCAATCAAACCACAAAAATAGGTCGAATCGATGAATTCATCGCTCACCCCAAAATCATCCTTTTTCACCCCAGCATGGAAAAGAAACCACTCTCGGCCTCACCTCGGCCTATAAACCATAGGAAAATGAATTAAAAGGGCCAGGGATCCATTCCCCTACCTCCACCAATGATTTCCCATGCCGAGGATGCCGATTCCACGTGAAATCACGTCGCAAACCATCGTCGGCATCTCGAATCTGCGAATGGGCTTCACCGCGCCACTGCCTTGTTCCTTGCTCCATCCTCACCGCTTGCCACCCCTGCGTCGCCGTCACCTCCAACTCCGTCGGCCACCTAGAGAAGAGAGGGAGAGAAAGAGAGAAATAAGAGGAGAGAGGGAGAGAGTGTGAGAATGAGGGTAAGAGGGGTGGGGGTTGGTTTGAGAGAGAGAGAGAGAGAGAGAGAGAGAGAGAGAGAGAGAGAGAGAGAGAGAGAGATCATTGTAGAAGGCTGAAGAGTCGTAGAGATCCTCCAGACGAGTGCTCGCCGGTCCCAGCGCTCACTCAGTGAGTGCTCGCTTGATGGTAAGGTCGCCGGAATGAACCTTTCTCCGAGTGTGGGATGTCGCCCCATTCTTCTCTCTGTGTAGGAGGGCTAGTAGCTCTATCCTCTTGCGTAGTAGTCTTGTAGAATGAACCACCGTGTCCCTCTTCTCTGTCGATCTCCCTTTTATAGCGGGATATCCTGGAGGCAGGAGCCTCATCCCTTGATAGGGAAGGGTGTAAGAAGTGGAGTAACGCTTTCCCGCTATAATGGTGGAGTTTCCCATTGGAGGGTGATCACCATGGCGTCAGCTGGCCGCGTGGCGTGTCTTACAGCGCTCATGGGGCATGCTCACCCATTATGGGGTGACGTCCGACATCATGGGGGCAACGGTCGGCCGTCGGAGAGTCCTTCAGCGATAATGGCGCTTGGGCCGTAGTGGTTATCTATTGTAGAATCCGATGTTACCTTGGGCTGGGCTGCACTTTGGTGGGCCGCAAGCGTCGGGGACCTCCTGGGCATGCCACTAAGAGCATTCCGGTGTGGGCCTGCTATTATTGGGCCATAATTGGGCGCAATCAGGTTTATCCACCTCACTTCCCCCCTACTCTCAGTCGCTGAGCACTCTGCAGGGGGCTGAGAGTCAATCAGGAGTGGGCTTTCTGGAGTCGACCTCCTTGTACTATGGGCGACGGGGGTTTCGGTGACCTGCTCGATGCGTAAGGCACCCCTGATGGGGCAGACGCCACATCAGTAATCAAGACATATGTCCTACTTTGTCTGGGAGTGTGGGCTTATAACGGTCGCCTGTCGTTGGTAATCGTACCGCCATAGTGACAGACGCCTTTTGGCCCACCGTACGTCCTGGAAACGTTAGTTTATCGTGGGTGGTTATAAGGATTATAGTGGGGCTTGTCTCAGAGACCTGGCCCTTGTCTCACTGCCTACTGAGCTTCACCGTAGGCGTCTTCCTCCTTCACCTGGTGAGGACCTTCTCTTTCCTTACACCCTCTGTCTTCTGTAGCCATGCCTCCTGATGCGGGACGACGGAGAGACTCGACGGGGGACACGAACCTATGACCTAGACGCCCGGACACGACTCACTAGACGGTAAGAAAATCTCCTTTGAAATGCTAAAAGGTAAGAAATCCAATTTGGCCTATTTTAAAGCATTCAGATCACAGTGCTATGTGCATAATAATGACAAATCTGATCTAGATAAATTTGAGGCCAAGAGTGATATTGAAATATTTCTAGGGTATTCTGAAACTTTGAGAGCATATAGGTGTTGACACTCGTTTTATGACCAATGAGTTGAGTCATCTTCTTATTCATCTTTATGCTATCCCAAGTTGTTCACCATTTGTTGGGCCATTTTGGTCAATTTTGAGGCTTATTTTATGGGTCACTCTCTCTGGTTGGACCTCGCTCCTTTTTCTCTTTCTGGTGTTTTAACCTTATCGTGCTTTCATTTGTCTTGCCGCACCTACGTCCTTAGTACTCTATCTCTGGTCGTTTGATGGCATTTGGCGGTTCCACTCTGGGCTGTTTGATGATGCCAGAATCCTTAGCCAACATCTTTCCTCTCAATCTTATCCTTGACTGTGCGCTGAGCCCATGCGGTCTATTGTATGGCCGTTAGTGGCTCTCTAGCGGTCCAATCTTTGACCGTTTTCTAGTGGCAGAGTCATGTTCAAACACCCTTCTTTCAAAGCCTTATCCTTTGATGAACGACCGAGACATGCGGTCTATTATTACACCGTTTGTTCTTTCTGGCGGTCTTTCGTAGGACCATTTTTGATGACAGAGAGTCCTGTCAGGACTGTTCTTTCTCTGCTATGCTGTGGCCGGATTAGAGTCCTTATTTGATGATTTTTCTCTCAATAAAGATCCTCAGATGTTTCTGTTTGATTCTATGGACTCTTGGAAGTATTATCTTTGAGAGTTTGATAGAGTCTGCCCTACTCTTTAGCTGGGATCTCTCCAACTTGTCCAGAGAGTTTGAGGGTCTATAAATAGAACCCTTGGCTTCATGAGTTGAGGGAGCGATTTTCTGGAGTTTACCACGAAGTGCTGCTGCATTCTAGAGTCACTTCTAACCAAGGAGAGGCTACTTTCACATCCACAAGGCTTCTGGTCCAGGGAGTATTGAGTTCCAAGAGTTTAGTTGTGTTGTTGTTCTTCTTTAGTTCTTTTTCCTCTTCTTCATAGCATTTCCAAGCATATTCCCTCTTCCTCTTTCACGTTTAAATATCCTCCTATCTTTTCCACGCCCCACAGGGGTTAAAAAAAATCACCACCCCAGGTATCTACCCTTCCTTTCTAACAGCATAGAAGAAGAAAACATAGGGATTTAAAAGGCAAATAGCTTTTGTGAAGGACACCTAATGAATAGAGGAACAAAAGGGCATGAAAAAGGGCCATGTTCAGGACTGTGTAGCGAAAGGGGTCGAATGCTTGATAGAAGTCGACGTAAATGGGCCCTAAGTCAACTTGGAATGCCAGAAGCTAATAAAATAAGCCCCAGGGCTCTAAGAAGTCATGATCTCCAAAGTCCAAAGGGTTGGGAACAATGAAATGGGCTTGAAATCTATCCAAGGAAGGCTCCAAAATAATGGGTAATTTGGGACTTCAAAAATGATGAATAGGAGAAACGACGCAACTTGTGGGCAAAAAAGGGTGTCAACAGATGCCCCTCCTTGATGTTCGCTTTGCAAGAAAATGAGCGAAAGTGGCACGGAGGTGAAATGGAAAGGAGATGGAACGAAAGCGACAATGATGAGGAATGGAGATGAAGCAGAGATGAAGTGGAGAGAACTACTAAGCGGGCATCAAGGTAAAAGACACCTGTCACAACCAACGAGCGATACGAATTCTTCGGAAAAACACCGAACTAACCACCCGGAATGATTGACAAGGATGAGACATGTCTAGAGAACTAACTAAGAGAGGAAAAGAAACGCGATCGACCTCAATGGGGGACATAATCCACGGGTACTAAGGGGATCAGAAGAACACAGCGTA
This sequence comes from Amorphophallus titanum, assembly GCA_024336825.1. Taxonomy (NCBI): domain Eukaryota; kingdom Viridiplantae; phylum Streptophyta; class Magnoliopsida; order Alismatales; family Araceae; genus Amorphophallus; species Amorphophallus titanum. The sequence continues at coordinate 19,495,290 of JANBPO010006516.1, forward strand.
AGAGCTAGAAAATGAAAGCAAAACTGAGATAAAGATTAATTCCAGATAGGAAGCACGCTGGCCAACAAGACGAAGCAGGCAGATCAGAGAAGATGATCAAATTTAGAGTGTAATGGGGATCTCTTATCCAAGAGAAGTGAAGTGTAATTAACCATTGCTGAGGAGAAATCTTTGAATAGATTCGAGACGTGAATGCTCAAAATGACATGATGCATGCCGGGCTAAAATAAAAAAATCATCAAAATGAATGCAAAGAAAGTATAAAATAGAAAGTACTGAAGGATAATATTGATAGACCGAGCCAAGATGGGGTCAAGAGTCTTCTTGCAACCACGGCGTGCGAGACAGAGTCCATCGTCTCCCACTCGACTCAACCGAGTGGCCTATCCAACGATTAACCGTATGCTCTTAGATTATCATCATTTTTGGTAAAGGGGAACATTAGATCCCAGAACACACGGGCAACCAGCCGGTCCTTGAGAGGCTATAATAATGTAGATACCATATAATGAGTCACGAATTTAGCCCCCCTTTTCTTATATAGATATTTGTTCTAGAGATCTAAACCCATTAGGATTGAGTTGGGATAAGCCTAGAAGGTGTTTGGATAGTGTTTAGGTTGAGTTGAGGTAGAACACCTCGGGTTGGGACTCTCCAAGAGAGTCCCGATCGGACTGACTGCGTGGTGAGTTCGGCGGTCTAACGATAGACCGCCCTTCTGCTTTGAATGGCCAATGACGTGCCACACAACTCTGGATTCATGCAGCATATATGGTAATGCCCATTGCATCTTGTGGCCAGTTGCGGACCACCCAACTGATACATATGGCCTAGAGGCGGCCGTATAAATCCTGTGTGGCCTAAGGATGACCGCCCATCCCTTTGCTATTCTTGCTTGATGCTCACCCTCATTCCTCTCTCCTATCGTGTCATCTCTCCCACAGAGTCACATACCTCTCTCCTCTCGTGTCGTCTCTCCCGCAGAGTCGACGTATCTCTCTCCTCTCATGTCGTCTCTCCCACAGAGTCGGCGTGCCTCTCTCCTCTCGCATCGTCTCTCCCGCAGAGCCGGCGTACCTCTCTCCTCTCACGTCGTCTCTCCCACAGAGTCGGCGTGCCTCTCTCATCTCGCGTCATCTCTCCCGCAGAGTCAGTGTACCTCTCTCCTCTGACATCGTCTCCCCCGCAGAGCCGGCGTACCTCTCTCCTATCACATCATCTCTCCCACAGAGTCGGCGTGCCTCTCTCCTCTCGCGTTGTCTCTCCCGCAGAGTCAACGTGCCTCTCTCCTCTCACGTCGTCTCTCCCACAGAGTCGGCTCGCCTCTCTCCTTTCACGTCATCTCTCCTGCAAGTCAGCATACCTCTCTCCTCTCACGTCATCTCTCCCGCAGAGTCGGCGTACCTCTCTCATCTTACGTCGGCGTACCTCTCTCCTCTCGCATCACCTCTCAGAGTTGGCGTGCCTCTCCCCTCTCACGTCGTCTCTCCCGTAAAATCGGTGTTGTCTCGCCTCTCCCGTGTGTCCCACCAGTAAGTCATCGTCTCTCTCCTCTCACCTGTCTCCCACGGTCCGAGAGTTTGCATTTTCATACATTCATTCATAGCGTAAGCAAATCAACAAAAAAATAAAAAAAAAGGAAAAGAAAGAGAGAAAAGAAAAATGAACTAGGTCACTATCATATCACATCATGTACAAGTGTCGGAGTACAAAGCAAAATCATCCCATTAAACAATTATGTATGCCATCATCAAAATAATATCCTGTTTGAATAACATTCTCCCCAGGGGGCATAACAGCGGGTGTCCCAGTCGATTTCTCGACAATCACCTGGGGAACCAAGGGTTGATCGGGAAGCGTCACCAGGACGCGACATGTGGGCTCGGGAGGTGGGCGGCACGTGGATAGGGGGAAGGTTCCTCAGGTGCGAATGTGTAGGCGATAGTAGAAAATCGTGTACTGGACATCTTTCACCACCGACCACAAGCGATCGGTGTTTATTTTACATCGGATTGAATCCGAATACCTTCATTCTGAGCTGAAGAAAAGTCTGTATATATCTAAAGCCATGGGTGGAGAGCAGGGGGCGCTTCGCAACTACGAGTTCGCATCTAACCGGGAGATGTTTGCTGAGGTCAGAGGAATGGAGTAGTGGGAGAAGACTGGGGGAGATAATATAATTTAAAAAGAGCCCCACGGTCTTTACAAGTGGGCCATAGCTGCCAGGGTACAACTGGCGCAAGCCATGGGACATTTTCGACAAAGATGCCGGTCCCTAGGTTAGTGCGTGATAAGACGGACATCTGTGTATTTTACAGAGGCTCTCCTCGAGGCGAGGGCTATGCCCTATTTGCCGAGGGAGGACTATGCTGGGTAACCAGAGGATACACTGTCTGGCGACTAGGCGAGGTTCGAACATGGCTTGGGTTGAGTAGTCAGGTGTGGCCTCGCGACTGTAGCAGGTGCGACGCCCTGGCGCGTGCATATGGTGACCTCACATGGGCAACCCCAGGAGGAGGGAGTATTTGCCGTTGTCATAATACCGCACGTGTAGCGGGAATAGACTTGTGTGTCATAGCCAAATGTCGTGTGAGGGGAGTACAAGGGACATACCCTTGGCATGCGTGAGCCGATTCACAAGTCACCCGTACACACAAATCTCCTTGCTTGCTGTGCCGATTGCCTTGTGCTGGTGCCTCGGACAATCTTTGTTTGTATGCCTTGGTTACCCCACCCCTTGAGCTTCTAAGGGGCTTTTATAGGGGAAGTTGAAGGGCCATGGAAGGGTTTAGGCAGACTAGGTTAAGGGGTTGGGTTTGGTCTGCGTAAACCTTAAGAAAAACCTTTTTATTTGTTTACGGAGTGGGGGAGGGAGGGTTTACGCATACCATCCCAAGGGGCTAGTCTGGTCTACCTAAACCCCTCACAGAGGGTACCACTGGAAAGCGGTGCCTATCAATGATGTGGCAAAGTACCACAGTAAATATGCTTCTTCCAGTGCTAATTCACCCATGGCTGTCATGTAATAGGCCAGGTGTTCATGTGGAGAGCCCTACCCGTTGAACTTCTGTAACTTCGGGGCCTTTGGGCAGTTAGGCAGAAGCTTCTTGAATTGGTGGTGGAGAGGATAGGGCACGTTGTACAAATCAACGGTGACCACGCCCTCCCCATGCTGAGCAAACTTCATCTTCACGATGCGCTCGATCATCTGCCTCTGCGCCATAAAGTTTTCTGCAATAGGGGTGGCAGACGATCGCGCATTGGCTTCATGTGGTGGCACTTCAAATTCCACCGCCAATAGCAATTTTGTCACGGTGACGGAGGCATTAGCTGCGACTGGAATGGGGGAAGGCTGCTGTTCCACTCTAGTGGGTGCTGCTTGAGGTTGAACAAGAACCTCCTTTTCAGGCAATAGCGCCTGCAAGAGGTTCTTAAGTTCTTTGTTCTCGCGTCGGAGCTCTTCCAACGCGGGAGTATGCGTCTCTTCCCCTACATCTTCCTCGTGCCGGGGGTAGCTGTCCCTATCGACACTGTGGACGTCCTCTTGGCGCTCTTCATGCTGTGCCGGTTCGGGCTGAGACGTCCCAGTGACCGGCGCCTGCTGTGTTTGCGCCAGGATTCGGGACACGGGCCTCGACCTTCTCAAATATTGAAGAGGCTGGTTGAGCTCCCCCGAAGTGTCCTCCGGCTGCTTGTCAGCGGAGGTGGCGTAGCAGGTGAACACCTTGGCAGTGTCATTGGTCACCTGAACCACCCGCTTCTTCCTGGGTGATTGTCGATCCGGCTTGGGCGGCATCCCTGTCTATCGAAGACAAAAACTCGGGATGTGGAAGCTTGAGGGGAGCGATCTTCCTCCGTGTGCGTGGAACTGGCCCACGGGGAGGTCGGCCGCACCTTCTTGCCGGTTCCTCGGCGTTTTTCCCCCGTAGGTGCTGAGTTGTAGGCCTCGGGGATGCCGAGGTCTCAACGCTTGTCGGGCTCCGCATCTGTTGCAGCTCCGACATGCGGAAAGGTGCTTCCGCCCTTGCTCGCCTTATAATTCGGGCCTCCTCTTTGATGACCCAAATTTTCTTCAAGTGGAACTGGCGCTCCTCCACTTGGTTGCCCCCTGTCCTTGATCGGGGAGCTCGTGACTTGGGCCTCTGCCGGGGAGCAGAAAAGGTGGAAGGACGCCAACCCCAGCCACACGATCCGGGCGAGTAGAGAAGATTGCAGAGGTGATTTGACACAAGAGTGCAGAAGGTTTTTGAACCGAGGAGGTGCCCGAGTAGTAATGGCGGTCGTTGACAGCCTCCTCGTGGAAACAATAGAGTGTGGGGGCGTAGCCTGCAACAGACGACTAGCATGGCAGTGAGGCCAAAATGGCCAGATCGGGGCAGCGACAACAAAGGCGTCGAGCAGGGAAGAGGCAACCGACGGGGGAGCGTGCGTTGCAGGCCGGACGAGGGTCGAATGTGCCTGACGCTGAGGAGGGTGACATGAGAGAGGCGGAGGGTAGGGTTCGGAGGAGGACGAGAAGAAGCAAATACCTTGCTCAACACGGTGGGGTTAAAGCGTATTCCACCTAGCCGGTGGAATATGTTAACCCGAGTTGTCGCGGAACCGGAGATGCCTAACCTGAGCACCGGAGAATACGGAGAAATCACTACCAAATCGAATAGCACAGAACAAGCGGGGTTACCCTCTCCTATTCCCCTATCAAAGAGGGGCTTAAAGATTTTGTAAAGTAGGCTCATATGGAGGAGAGCAAGATGACACCACGTGATTGTACAGTACAATCTAGTCTAGATTTGTTGCACCCTAATGATACAACGAATACAACTCAGGTATAAAAGGAAGAGGTTGAATCTTAAGCACCTCGTCCGTCAACCCCCAGCTCAAGACATGTGGCTAGTTACCACACCGATGGTCTCCTATTAGGACTCACTAATGCTACTAAAATGGTGAGTAAGGATGGTGATGATCAACTTTTACGGTGATTTATCAACTTACATTAAGAGGATAAGATGTTGGAAATATTGTTGCTGAAAATAAAAAATGTAGAGATGAAAAAATAGTCTCTCAGATCTCGTACTACACTTTTAAGATTTGTTTGATCGGGGAGGAACGTCTAACCACTCGTGGAAGCCTACAAGCAGTAGAAAGATAGCGTCAGAATGAGCTATCGACGTTATCCCAGATGAGAACGTACCCTCCGACTATAAAAAATTGGGTCTGTAGCGACCAAATCATTGGCGACCAATGATTTTGAGCATTTTTTATAGCTATTCTGGATGTAAAAATTATGTGTAGATTAGAACTAGTTACCTAAAACTGTGTTTCCAAAATTGCCAGAGCCTTTGCAAAATTTCTCTTTTGTTCTGTCTATAACTACAAGTTAAAGATATTTTTTAATACCAGCTTCTAGATTTTTCTTTGGAACTGATGGTTAGGAAAGGTTATTGTGCAAAATAACCATGTTTCATGAACAGTTCCCAACCTTACATGAATCTCTCCAGGATTTCCCCAGCTTATATCCCAACAAATGAATCCAACTCCAAATTAGCAGAGTCAAGCACTGGCATGTGAAAATGCACAGACAGGAGCCGGGAATAACACAACTAGCTTTTAATAATAAACTATTGCATGTTATTATCACAAAGAGACTTACAGTTTGAGAAGTCCCAAGCTTCCCTAGGGAATTAATCTGCATCTGCTGACCCATACTGAAGGATGCCTGTGCACCATTTCGGGACCGTAGGATATGAGCCCTTGGCCTTAGAATATGCTCAAATATTGCCATGATGAGGAACATAAATATTAAGATTGCTGTGGCAACAAAGCCAAAAGATATGGCATTCATGGATGAGTCGAAGTTCTTCCATGAGACCTCTCTGTCAGTTGTTTCAGACAGAGCTGTGTCTGGAGTCCATGATTTGGGTCTCTCCCTGAAGTCATTCATGGTGCTTAAGATTGCTGCCTTTTACCAATAGCAGTTTGGAAACTTGAAAGTTATGTACACTGGTATGTACTCAATACAGATTCTTGTCCAGCTAGTATGCTAACAACACTTTCCATACAATGCACAATTCAAGCACTTTTCTTGCTTCAAATGGCCTAGCCATAGTGAGTTGATGGGAGTCTGCAAGGAAAACATGTTCATCAATGAAAAATGGACGGCCATTTACTGTAGTTAACATATCCTGATCTTATAAATCTTACAAGCTGAGATGCAGTATAAATCATTAACACTGAATGTGAGGTTTGGAATTTAAATCCAGTAGAAGTTACTTCAGGATTAGTTTTGGTGACTAAAAGTGAGATCTCTTTCAGGTTTTGAGCAATCTAATACCTGTTGAAGTGTTTGAATGCTGGTTTCTACTGCTAGAAGTTCCAAACATTTTGATATCATTGAGAAAAGTTTCCAAGCAATTGAATGCTGGAGATGAACTTTGCTGTCGTTAGGTATACTATGGGATTGTACGTATATGGTGAGTGAATGTGAGCTTTCTTTAAGCTCATGTGCCTAGTTATTAACAACAGTTGGGCATTTGGTCTACTTAGGGTGCGAGAGGTCTCGAGTTCAATTCTCAGAATGCCCCTTATATATATATGTATATATATATGTATATGTATATATATTTATCAGAATGCGCCTTCCATAACCTTTCTTGTCGTACCATGTGGTTGATTTTAGGTTGAGGGTGCAAGCTTCTAACTAGAGTCCATTTTTGCTGAGACATTGACTTGTAGTTTTCAAGGCCCAAAGTTTACCACACCTTTGGCTGAAAAGTGTAAGATGGATGTCCATCTTTATTGTCGCTATTATTTTTGTGACACCAAACAAAATTCATGTGATTTTTAAATTTGTGAGTTGAGTATCCTCTTCCCTGAGACAATTTAGGCACCGTGAGAAAGAAAAGAAACTACTTGAACCCAACAGACATACAGTAACTCATTTGTTACAAGCAAATAAGTTGGAGTAGTTTCTTCCAAAACATATGAGAATTGTATCTCCTATTTGAAAAGGTGGCTTGTTTAAAAGAATTAAGATTTATATATATCAACTTTTCAAAGTCTAATATCAGCTTCCGTTTTCTCCCTCCTCTTCATGAATTCTTTTCATATTGTAATGCTTTTGTCATACACAAGTATATTGTTAGTTCTGCATCCTTTGACTGTGTTTAAATAGAAAGTATGTGCCAATGGGATTTTGTGATATATGGCATTCTATGACACCATCTAGTTTTCATGTTTATTTGTACGGCTATATGATGTCTAAAAATCTCTTTGTAATTTAGGAGCGTGTGGTACAAATGCAACAATAATCTACAGAGTGTGAGACCACTATAGCTGAAGATGACATATGTGCTAAGGTACTTGGGAGGATGTTTGGATACATACGTGGTCGTGGACATGGACCCAAGCCACCTCACCGAGCTAGAACTATTTTTTGGAGTCAACCCACAGTTAGAGAGAAACAATTGGAGTAAGAGGTGGCCACTCTTCGAGATCAACTTGAGGATCAACAGAGGAAGATAGAATTTTTGATGACTTGGATGAATGGAAATAATATTCCACCATCTTCATCATGGTAAAAATATATTTCTTATCTTGTTGATCAAATTATATTTATAAAAATTGTAACACTCTCTCTCCCCTCACTCTCGATTCTCTCTCTCTCTCTCACTCAATCTCACTCTCTCTCTCTCTCACGATTGCCTATCTCCCTCTCTCTCAGTTTCGGTGACATCAGCTGCAGATCGAGGCGTGGGAGGTACCAACGGGACCGGCTCGTCGCGAGGGACGCGTGGGTGCTGACCTCGTTTTGATCCGCGGAGCGTGGAGGCACGTGGGGCAGAGAGGAGCTGCGATATCCTTTCGTCCGTTCGGCACCGAATCGTTGTCTTTGTCGCACAATAGGTAGGGGGATGGGCTCCTCGCCTCGCTAGGATCGCACTGGCACCACATGCACCGTCGTCTGGTGTCATTTTCATCATTTTCCGTTCAAATCTCCATGTTAGCCCAATTTCCTGAATTTGATTGTAATTTGGTTTTAATGGCATGAATAGGTGTGGATTGTGTTGTTTAGCTTGGCAGGTTAGTTAGATTTTCATTTCTCTTCATTTTGGGCCTTCCGGGGAAGGTTTTGGCCCAGGCCTATCTCAACCCGTCATCACGACCGTATTACGGCCACCACGTGACCGTCCAACCTTGTGCGGTCCACTCTAGACCGCTTATCCCCTATAAGTGGTTCAATCTGGACCGCTCGACACCATGTGCGGTATACTCTCTACCGTTCATCTCCCTTGAACAGTAAGGCGGTGACACTAGAACGGCCCAGCCCCGATCGTTCATGCCAGATGAACGGCTTATCGACTGACCGCCCATAGGACTCTGACGAGTGGTCGACCCTAGATCGCCCAAGCCTTGTGCGGTACATCCCCAGCCGCCTAACCCTTAGGAATCTTGTAGACGAGCGGGCACTCTCTTGTCGCTCATCCCTTGAGCAGCCGTGCCTTAACCGCTTACATCCTGTATACTGGTTTTAGTATATTGCATGAGCGACTGTGATCCAGCCGCGTATCCTAGATGAGCGGCTGACCCCTAGACCGCCCGTCCTTTGAGCGGCCAGTGTCAAACCACCCATCCCTACAAATTCTAGTTTTGGCATATTTAATCTAATTACGCATTTAATTGTTATATTTTTCCAGGTTTAAGGTATTTTAGAAACTGTGGCATTATTTTATATCTTGATAGAGTAGCTTTCTCTTGCCTTGTGATGGAGCCACTAGTCGTAGCCCAGCGACCTATAGTATCGGCCCACCCGGGAGAGGTGCGGCTAAAGAGTTACACCAGCAAACGAGGAAGCGGTCATTGTACGGCGTGCTTCTTCTCACTTAGGCCACTCTGAATTATGGAATAAGGTGGGTCAAGATGAGTTGTCTGTGGGTGGGTGAGTTATTCATGTTTGGGAGTTAGAATATATCACTCGGGGCCGAACAGAGTTAAAGTACTTATCTTGGGGTTAACTCATTCCACCTCTCTCACACAAATATCTTACGACCCGACCACGGTTAAGATAGATACCAAACTAAAAACATGAACATCCAAGCATAACCCATGTCAGACCCACCCGGGCTAACTTTACCTAATCTATTATCAAAGTGGCCCTAAGTGTTAACGTGCTTAGAGTTATCAAGCTCCGGTTACATGTCTGTTGTGGAAGTGCCCAGGTTTTTGTACCACCGCTTGACGCCGGCTGTGCGTTACCTGATGGGTCGTTGTATTCTCAACCATGACGTGTGTGCTCTTTGTTATTCATATATAAGATCCTGCTCACACTATGATGTTGTATAGTTAGTTAACTTTTCCATTCGCTAATCTGTCTGATGTGATTCAGCAGTTAAGGTTGGTTGAACCACCAGTAAGCGCCGTGGTTACAAAATGGCTTGTTCAATGCATGCAAGTGAAACGAAGGATTCCTCTATATGACGTCAAAGTGGCCTACGTTCAAAACTCTCTGATCACCAGGCTAGGAGGAGACTTCCCCAATCAGACCCCTGTCAGTGCTCATCATTCGTCAGATAGTTCTTAATCAGAGGTTTTGTAATATACCATTTGACTCGATGTCACGTTTCTCTTGTTGGCTGAACCCCAGACTTGATTCATGAAGGTGGCTGTTTCATTTTGTCTAAAGCTGTGGCCCGTAGGATGGATGGGTAAATTTTCTAGTACACTCAAAAACATTCGTTTTGCAGAAAACCCTCCTTACATTGAAGCGGTATTCACATCCTAGCTACCACCATCATCTGAGGGGCGTGGAGAGCAGCTACCCGCAACTAGAGGGTTTTTTAAAAAGATAAACACCCCTCTCAACATGGCATCATACAACACATGAACAAATAGTAATCAAGAAGATACAAACAATGACACATCGTAAACTTCTGCCTCCAACTGTTCATGGGTTTTAACCATGGACAGCTTGGATTAAACAAACCAGAAACTTGATCTTCAGTCCAAACACATCTTGCCTCTAATTCCGCATCATCGTTCTGCAATCCTTGCCAAAGTCTCGATGTGAAACGAGGATCTCGGTCTGAAATGATGGACTTCGGGACTCCATGTAATTTAACAATATTTTTAACATATAAACGTGCCAGACTTTCCACAGATTACTTCTTCTTCATGGCTAGAAAATGCACAGTCTTTGAGAACCGATCCACAATCACCCAAATGGAATCATTGCCCCAGAAGGACCTGGGCAAACCTGTGATGAAATCCATGGTGATATCTTCCCATTTCCATTGAGGTATCTCAATTCTTTGCAATAAGCTAGACGGCCTTTGATTCTCAGCCTTCACTTGTTGACAAATCAAATATTTGGCCACAAACTCTGCCACATCCTTCTTCATACCTTGCCACCAAAATGTTCGCTTCAAATCTTGATATATTTTACTACTACCAGGATGAATGGAGAATCTTGACCGGTGGGCTTCTTTCAAAACTTCATTTTTCAAAACTACCACATCTGGCACGCAGATTCGATGTTGAAATCTAACAACACTTTCCTCGTCACGCGCAATGCCTTCCTTGCCAACCATTCCCTGCAATCGAGGATCATCTCGCTGAGCCTCCACTACATGATCCACAACCGTAGACCTTAGGGATAACTAGGCAACAAAAGCTTGGCAAAGTTATGGCTCTATCAATGTTAAAGAATGAACAACATCTTCAATCATCTTTCAATCTTGTTGCATTAGTGTTCTCTTCCAGCTAAGAGCATCGGCTACTACATTTGCCTTCCCAGGATGATATAGCAACTCAAAGTCATAGTCCTTCAGAAATTCTATCCATCTCCTCTGTCGTAAGTTCAACTCCTTCTGTGAGAACAAGTACTTGAGACTCTTATGATCCGTGAAGACTTCAAATTTAATCCCATAAAGATAGTGCCTCCAAATGTTCAGTGCATGAACAATGGCCGCCAATTCCAGATCATGCGTAGGGTAGTTCTTCTCATGTTCCTTAAGTTGCCTGGAAGCATGCGCCACAACCTTACCAATTTGCATTAAGACACAACCAACTCCGACCCTTAAAGCATCGGTATAAAGAGTGAATGTGTCGGTGCTATTGGGCAGGACCAACAGTGGAGTTGATGTCAAACAATTCTTCAACTCTTGGAAACTATATTCATAGTCCTCAGACCATATGAACTTTACTCCCTTCCTTGTTAATCTCGTCAAGGGTGCAACAATTGAAGCAAGAGCCAATAAGAAGAGAGATTATAATTTGAGTTGACTTTTATACATCGGATATGATGCACAAAGCTTTACTCTTGCTTTCATTCCTCATGTACTCTCTTTGATTAAATAGTTTAGCTCCTGGGAATTGCTTGTGTTTTAATATTCTCAAATTGGACTTGTACGTTCGTTAGGTTTAGGGGTGAAGGGTTGACGTGGTACCTAAGAAGTTTCTTTGTAGAACAGGCCCTTACAATTTATCATATTTCATCCGATACTAGAGGCTAACAATGAAGGTACGGTGCTCAGCTGAACAGTGTCAGGTCCATGATTTGGGGACTCGATCCGACTCCGGTCAACTCGGGTCAGGTGTGCCGTATCGTATCTGAAAAAATTTAATATGGTGCGGATCACTTGTAGGATCGGTCGAGTCAGGTTAAGTCACGATGAGAAAGAGAGAGGAGATGATGCACGTCAAGTCAGACCGCGAGTCAATTGCGCCTCAGATGTATCGTACCAGATCAAAGATGATCTGATTCAATATGGATCACCGACGAATCTTAGACCTCCATTCCAAGTTTAATTTTAGTATGACAGCATTTTAATTAGTACCATTAGTGGAAGATTTCTAAAAGCCGTCACATTTCCGTTGAAATTAATAATTGCCATTCCTTCCGTCCGACAGAGAGGACGAACACAACTGTAGCTGATGACAAACCTAATTATGCGAGACAACGTAAACTCCAAACCAAGAAAGTGAACCGCATGCATGCATTCGACAAGTCTATAAACACGATGATGGATGTAGACTTCATAAAGAACAAACATGATGCGCATGGGAAAAAAGTCACTTAGTTAATTGGAGGTCAATAAGTCATTCAAAAATGATCACAAATATTTGGTTTGTGCATCTAACTGAATTGTAATAGTAAAGTTTTAATGTTTAAATTGTCCTCTCCAATCATGTTAATTAATTTCCAAGGTATATGAGGAATGTTAATTAAGATGTCACACTTAGTACCATACTTTTTTTACCCTTTTTCTTTGGTCTCTAATATGAAAATCAGATAATGTAAGAAGTGAACCTAAGTTTTGTGCTCCCAAATTTAGAAGCCATTAGATTTAATTACTGTCAGATGAATAATGTTTTGTGAAACACTCCGGATAATTACACCTCGAGATGTTGCACATGCAACACTCTTTATTTTTTAAAATTTTTTTAGTGGCCTCCCCATCCCCCCCTCCGGTTCCCCCCTCCCCCGCGCAGAGATCGAGGGTAAGACTCGGATCGTCGGCGTCTCATTCTGCATCTACGAGGAACACCGCGCTGAGGACGGTCTCTACTCCCCCGATGTCCTGGGCTTGTTCTTCCGGCCCGACAACCTCTTCGCCGGCGACGACGTCGACGAGGGCCTATACCTCCTCGGCCTGCCCTACCGCCGCTCAACCCCTCGGACGATGGACCTCGTCAGGGTGGCCGAGATCTACGACGCCGACCACCTCCTGCCCAGGGGCGAAGCAGTGCGGGATGCCTCTGCACGTGATGCTGGCCATGGGCATCCTCGGCATTGCCGAAGGCGCGCTCAGGTCAGACGCGGGGAGCGCAACGTGGGCGGCGTGGCCGCTGACCACCGAGCAGGTGGAGTTCGCCGTCCAGTGCGCTGTCGTCTCCCAAAGCCTCGGGCTCCATCTTGCATCTAATATTTGTTACGATCCACGTGATCGAACATCTAAAATCAAGTTACACGTGAGAGGACACGTTAGAGAATAATCTTGTATTGAAAAAAAATTAAAATATAATATGATTATAATTGTGACATCATCTTCACTCAACATTTTAAAATTTTGAGTCAGATGACTCAGATCTAATAAACTCTAATATTAATAAACTGTCTAAATCCTTTTGAGTTAACTTCCGTGGCATTTTTGAAAATGCAGGTTAAAATGTCTAAGGATTATAATGTGAAAACAAAATATGAAGAAAAGGCGGAAGATTCGATTAACATGTTCTAACTAGTTGTGGGTTTGATTTTAATCGGTGTAGTAGTGTTTGGTCCTCTCTCTATTCCAAATTATCAGGTTAAAGATTTCTTTTATTTTTTTTGATAATTTAGAATCTGCCGCAGTTAATTTAGGATTAAGTTTATTGACATTTTGTGTTAAAAATTTAGTTTGGACATTTATCGAAGCATTATTATTTTACGATCAACCTATAAATTGACAACAGATCACAAATTAGAAACTCTACACAGGATGATTTTTCACCTACTTTGTTTCTAGATTCAAATCGGTGTTATCAGAATCGGATCGGATCGGCCGGTCGAACCGGTTCGACCGTGAACCGGTCCAGGAACCGGTCTGGTTAGACTCGGTCCGATCTAATGTTAAAGGACCGGTTCACCGGTCGAACAGGAATCGGTCCGATTAGACCCGATCCGATTTAATGTAAGTTCAAGTGTTTTGTTGCATTACATTAGTGATTGGCATTTCAAATAGCTTAATTTTTAATTGGACACGAGTTGTAATGGATCTATTCAACCCCCCCTTCTAGATCCGTTTGCACCCAAGGGACCTAACAATTGTCACCTAGGTGACTGACACGCCCTCACACTTGATAAACCGATAAAAGATTAATCGATAACATAAGATTTAAAAAGAGTGTCCACATGTACACATGTGCCAACCCACTTGGGAGTGGCGGAGTGCTAGACTCAGGAGAGATGATTTTAGGCTGGTTGCCGTACGGCATCCCACTATGGGGGCTCATGTCTGGTCTGGGAGGAAAACTAGCTTGAGGATCTGACGTAGTGCAGTCAGTCAATGTGTGCACATGTTGTTGGGGACTTCGGACGCGTGTTGACGAGCACGACCCTGACTAGACCCTTGTCCTTGTGTTACTTGTACGGTGTCTTAGTTTCGACTTGGGGTGAGTATGGTGACATCCAGGGTGCGGACTAAGTTGTTAGTGGATGCATTCTGCCTTACTTCTGGTGGGCAGGTTCTCTCGTCATACGACACGTGACTCTCTTGACTCAAGGTTTGGTTTCCCATCTACGAGACGTGACTTTTCGGGTAGATTCTGCATGCTTACCGATGTAGAGGTCTCAGGATCTGGTAGAGTTACTGTGGTTTCACTCGTAGACAGTGTAAGGTTCATGATGGTGTAGTCATGACTGTACCCTTGGACCGCATGGTCTTGGGTTGGGCCTCTGCCTGCGAGGATGGGCCATCACAACAGAGATGTTATAGTTTTCCCTTTTGATAGTGTAGTAATGGTTTCTTATTGGTTTGGCAATCCCCGACTGTGAATTATGGGTTTGCCTTTTGTTGCCGTTAGGAGTAGCTTAGAGAGTCGTGGTTCCACTGGCTGTCATTTTTATTGTTTGTGCTATGGCTGTTACACCCATCGTTACTATTGTTGTTGGCACTCCTATTGCTATTATTATTGTTATTATCTTATCGCTACTATTTACCACTGTTGTTTTAGTGGTGGGGATCCATGGGACCCCTATTGAGCCAATGAGATGAGGCTCATCCCTTTTCTTTTCAAGTGATGCGGTTCCTCCTCGAGGTTCAGAGGTATAGCGTAGAGGTTCATAGTGCTAGCTTGCCAGAGCCAAGGGCATACCTGGCACTTGAGTATGTTTCTTTCCCCGTAGACACAATCCAAGGGAATGACATATTGACTTACAAAGCCTTACAATTGTACATATACTTTCCCATGGATATAAAAGTAAACTAAAGGACACAAATATAAAATAAAAATGTCAATGCTCAGCGTCGATTCCCATCAATAGAACCCTTAGCTTCATGGCTTGAGGAGGATATTTCTGGAGCTTACATCGAGTTGTTGCTACTTCCTGGAGAGAGTACCAACCAAGGAGAAGTCCTTTCTATGTCCATAAGGCTTCTGGTCCATGGAGTATTTGTTTTCAATTACTTTTAGTTTGAGTCTTTTCTTCTTTTAGTTCTTCCCCTCTTCCTACTTGCATCCATACCATATTTCCACTTACTTCTCTAGGTTCTGCTGCATTTTCATCATTTTTAAACATCCTCCTATCTTTTCCACGCCCCACAAGGGTTAAAAAATTACCAACCCCTAGGTATCCATCCTTCCTTTTATGCACATTAGCTTAATTTCATTATAGATTCTACACTAGTCCAAGGGCTTATTTGAGTTGTTTTCTTTGTGTCTACATCTTTCTACAAGTTTATAATATTTATTGCACGAGGCCCAATTCTTTTGGCCGGCCAGTAGGGGTGGAGATATCAAGTTCCACGTTGCTGATTCTGGGTGCTCTTGCGGTCATTTGGAAGGTCATTTACGGATCTCAGGCGGTCTATCATAGGACCATTTGGTGTCATCGAGCGGTCGTCTGGAAGACCGTTTTCCATCTGCAGCACCTGGTTTTCTCTCCCGCGGGCGGGTGGCATCATCTGACTCTTTCCAAGGTAGGTACTGTAGTTTTACTGCTTTATTTACCTTGGTGGTGATCACACTTCTTTTGTTTGGGCATTAGCCTTCATCCTTCATCATCTCTCCTCCTTATTTCTTTATTTTAGTTGCTCCACACCTACGGTGTGTGTTTTTATTTTTATTCCTTTTTTTCACACCCCGGCGTGTGTTTTTCTTTATTCCTTACTTTATCTCTACCATGATGACATGCCCACATGTTCTATGCTGCTGATTGCTTAAGTTAGTGCACCACTTGCTCTTCATATTTCACTTTCATATCATTTATATTCACTTCATTACACACACCACATCACCCACATAAAAATATCTACAACCTCTATTTTTTTGGCGATCACGGTGGGACTCCTAGTGCCCATCATGTTATTCATGCTCTTTTGCAAGTTGGGTGTGGGTACCAAGGAGAAGGTAGCTCGGCCAGGGTGGAGTGCCACTAGACCAAGGAAAAGTGTAGCTTGATCAAGGTGGAGTGCCGCTAGACCAAGACGAAGGTAGCTCGGCCAGGGCGAAGTGCCACTAGACCAAGGAAAATGTAGCTTGCTCAGGGCGGAGTGCCACTAGACCAAGGAGAAGGTAGCTCGGCCAGGACGGAGTGCCACTAGACCAAAGAAAAGGTAGCTTGATCAGGGCGGAGTGCCACTAGACCAAGAAGAAGGTAGCTCGACTAGGGCGGAGTGCCACAAGACCAAGATGAAGGGTAGCTCGATCAGGGCGGAGTGCCACTAGACCAAGATGAAAGGTAGCTCGGCTAGAGCGGAATGCCATTAGACCATGGAGAAGATAGCTTGATCAGGGCGGAATGCCATGAGACCAAGGAGAAGGGTAGCTCGGTCAGGGCGGAGTGTCACTAGACCAAGATGAAAGGTAGCTCGGCCAGGGCGGAGTGCCAGTAGACCAAGGGAAAAGGTAGCTCGGTCAGGGCGGAGTGCCACAAGACCAAGGGAAAGGTAGCTTGATCAAGACGGAGTGCCACTAGACCAAGGAAAAGGTAGCTCGGCCAGGGCGGAATGCCATTTGACCAAGGAGAATGTAGCTTAATCAGGGCGGAGTGCCACTAGACCAAGGTGAAGGGTAGGTCGGCCAGGGTAGAGTGCCACAAGGCCAAGATGAAGGGTAGCTCGGTCAGGGCAGAGTGCCACTAGACCAAGATGAAAGGTAGCTCGGCCAAGGTGGAATGCCATTAGACCAAGGAGAAGGTAGCTTGATTAGGGTGGAATGCCATTAGACCAAGGAGAAGGGTAGCTCGGTCAGGGTGGAGTGCCACTAGACCAAGATGAAAGGTAGCTCGGCCAGGGCGGAGTGCCACTAGACCAAGGGAAAGGGTAGCTCAGTCACGGTGGAGTGCCACAAGACCAAGGGAAAGGTAGCTCGGTCAGGGCAGAATGCCACTAGACCAAGTAGAAGGGTAGCTCAGCCAGGGTGAAGTGCCACTGGACCAAAGGAAAGATAACTCAGCCAGGGTGGAGCGCCGCTAGGCTAAGGAAAAGGTAGCTCAGTTAGGGCGGAGTGCCACTAGACCACGGTATGGGTATTCCGGTCATTCTGGGAATGCCGGTTGCACCGTGTGGTACAGCTTCATATGTTTTCCATTGAGGGGGGAGAACTGGATCATTTCTCTCAACCCTTTCTCTCTCTCATTCTCTCCCGTCTCTCGACCGTTTGACGCGGGGCGCATGACTGTGCGGAGCTGGCCAAGGCGAGGACGCGATGGAGTGATCGGATCGCGGGATGGAGCGGTGATTTGGGCGTGGCGTAGCGCGATCCCTCGGTCGATTCCAAGACAGTACCATTTGTTATTTTGGCAATTTCGGCGTGGATTAGTCGCTTCGACGCACGATTTCTTCGGTGGAGGTAGGGAGATGGATCACCTACTTCTTCTGTATGTTCCCTCGCTAGTTTCATGTCGAACGGTGCTAGAACGAGCGAGTTTGGGCTCGTTGTGGTTTTTGGGAGTTCATAGGGTTCGTCAGAAAATGGTGACGATTTTACGATCAGTTGGTGTCAAATGACTCTCGGGAATGTCAGCGCTCCATAGTCGCTGATTTCGTGTCGATTGGCGGTTATTCGGGACCGTTAGGAGCCCGGAAAGTCCAGTGGTTCCATTTGGGTCAATTCCGTAGAATTACCCGTTTCTCGCCATTTCTCTGCCGATCTGACCCCTGTCGGAGTCTAAATGGTTGGTAGTGTGATTATGAATGTATCCCCATCGTTTTAGAATGAAAGGGGCGTGGAAAGGCCATGATCGGGCCGATCCCTAGGTTTGCTAGCCCTGACGCCTAAACGGCTTCACAGTAGCTGCTTAGGGTATAGGGCAGCTGGTTTCCGACCGTTCAATGGGTGTCGGTTCAGGTTTGAGCGGTCCCGCGATAGACCGCGCTGGGGTTTGAGCGGCTTGTTGGGAGCCGTTCTGTCCCCTTAGGCGGTTGGTTTCCAGCCGCGCCAGTTTTGCCCTAGTGTTGAGTGGCCAACTAGTGACCGCTTAGCATGGTTGACCTTGGGTCAACAGTTTGTGGCGGTTCATGGGGTTGTTTTGCCCCTAACCGCTCTATTCCCTTAAGCGGTTTGGCCAAAACCATTCTGACCGTTACTGTAGTAGGTCGGTTCCCCTGAGCGGCCTAGTTCAGACCATTCAGCATCCCTGGGTGGCTTCTTGTGGACCATCCAGTCCCCTGTGAGCGGCCTTTCATAGACCGTTCAGCCCCTTTTTTGAATGGCCTTTCCCTAGATCGTTCATCTCCCTGAGCGGCCCCTTTGTGACCGCGCTATGGGATGAGTCCGTAGTATTGTTGGTTGACCCCGGTGGTTCAACCATTGTTCGTCTCCCCACGAACCGTGGATTCCCACATAGTCGCGGGGCAGGTTGTACCCTTGAAGTCCTATTAGATTCCCTAAAGGGGTTTGAGTGAGATCATCCTTAGGATTATCTTGGAGTTTGGCCTTGATTTCTCAGAAAATTTCATTCTCATCTAAGAGAGAACAAGGTTAAATTGGACTAATCTCTGAATTAACCTAAACTAAAAAATTGTGGGGCACATTTGTTTAAATACATGCTTGTGGTTGGATACCATTTAATTCAATCCTAATTGGCTTTAAAATTTCCACTTGAATTTCCTAAAAGCTAGTTAGGTTGAGTTATGATGGCTCAATGTTATTCCAACATGCATGTTGTTGATGAGGATGATCTTGAATTTCATGACGCACAAACCCAGCTTGATGCCGAGGAAGATGCACCCAATGTGTTCATTGGGATGTGTCAAAGTTCACAAATTGATATAAGTCAAAGCTCAACTAGTGAAGAATCATCCTCCCAAAGTGAAGAATTCATCAGTGTCAAAACTCCATCAATCTCCCCAAATGAAGACCAAGAGTTAGCTAGGGTGCTATCTCGATATTCCCCTAACTATTTCATCACCCTAGCTTCCCGAGGAAAACCACATCTCACTCCTCAAACTATTCCAAGGAAATCTCCAATACCAATGTCAAATTCATCCAATAGGACTTCCTTCCCTGTTCTTAATCAACCTCTCAAGCCTCTTCACCATCAAGGGGTTGCATCCTCTCCAATGCCTCATGATGCACCCCTTAGGCAGTCAAATTTCATATCCCAACAGAAGGTGGAAAGGTATGTCCGCCAAGCGGTTGTCGAAAATCTCCCCGAGTCTCAACCTCACTCCTTCACTAGCTATTGCAAACTTTCGAATGGTCATTTTCCTCTAGATTTCAAAGCCCCCAAATATCAAAAGTATGATAGTTCCACGGATCCACAAGAATATCTCTCTTGCTTTCTTATGGATTCTCACCAACGGCTTTATGATCGGGTCCTCCTAGTTCATCTCTTTCAAAAATCTCTTGAAGGAGAGGCCCTTAGGTGGTTCTTTTCTCTCCCATTCATTGATCTTATCAACTTTGACATTGTGTCCGAGCGTTTCATCGCTCAGTTCAGCCACTTGGCTAATGTAGCTCCCACTCTCACGGACCTTATCATAGAAAAAATGAAGCCCGATGAGGACTTCATTTGATTTGCTAATAGGTGGAGAGCTACGGCTTCTAGGTCTTGGATCCCCATCCCGGAATACCAAGCCATCAATGTTCTAGTCAATAATGTAACTCCTCAGTTCCGTGTTGATTTGATGCTTATAGAATTTCACACATTTTCTTAGCTCAACCAAAGAGCTCATGTTGTCCAAGCTCAGCTCAAGAACTCCTCATTTCCATTCTATCTAGATGATGACAATGTCCCAAATTCGGAAGGGGAAAGCTTCGATGAATATATCATTCCCTTTGATCAGCTTTCCAATATCATCAACCATGAGGTTGCCGCTGTAAGCCATAGGGTGCCCATGAGGGGAATGGGGAATGTCCCCAGCTCCTTTCCTTTCCATCAATCATCTCATATTCTATCCTACACCTAGGAAAGGTTAGCTATGGTTAGGGGCAATCAAGAATCTAGGCTAATGGAAAGAGATCAACATTGGCAATATGATGAGGAAGAAGTGGTGAATGATCAACCCATAGTGTGCTCAGACACTAGAAGCATGATTGGCCATGGGCAAGGGGCAAGACCTTTGGTCCTGATTTGACCCAAGAGTGAACCACCCCGACAAAGCCAAGACATCCCTCCTTCCACTCCAATTCTACCTGAAGGGGCAAGGCCTTTGGTTCTCATCTTGCCTAAGGGCTCATCTACTCGACAGCCAAATCAAGGTGTCACTTCTCCACTTATCAAGGAGGATCACTCAATTTCATCCCCTTTTCACCAAGACACCCCGTGGGAGGAGCTACTATCATCTCTTGATTTAATCAATCCAGCTCCTACCCCAACCATGCTGCCAACTCAATTTAAACCAATCCATGTTGAGGATTCATTTACTAGCCCTACCCTAATTGATCAAGCTCCGATTCAGCTTCCCCAATATGAAACCACCCCTTTTGCTGAATCAGATGTTGGATTCACACTCCCAAGTCAAGATGTCACTCCAATTATCCAATCAAGCTCTCCACATACCCCTAATCCCCAGATTGCTCCTGCTCCAAAAATTTTGGCTGACATTGCCACGGTGTTGGACCCAGCCATGATCATGTCATCAAAGGGTGAGGAGCCCATTATCTCTACTCTAGATGTCCATCAACCTACCCCATCATCTAAATCCTTAGAGTCACCCATACCTAAGGAGAAACCTCAGGATGTAGGCTGGCACATAATGTCCAAGATGGGCTATACGGCTGGTACAGGGTTAGGAAGGGAAGAACAAGGAATCAAAGAGCCAATTGAGGAGAATGGAACGTTTGAGAGATTGGGATTGGGGTGTCAACCGACTAAGGTTAGCAAGGATAAATCAACAAGGTGGAATTTATAGGATCATTTTGTAAAGGAATTTTGTCCTTTGGAAGAGAGAATTGCCAATGTAGAAATATGCCATGAAGGTGAACACGTGGATCTAAAAGAAAAGGTAGATGATGTAGACATAGAGGATTTAGATTTATCTAAACTATTCTTTGAAGAACCATTGTCCCACCTGATAACCCAAGAAGAAATGCATGAAGCAAAAGGAGAACCAACTCTATTAGTCCTCCTATCTTTCCTATTCCTCTTGTTTACATCCTTCAAATGTGGTTCCATCTCCAAAATTGATCAATTCCAAAAAGAAAAGGTAGAAGCTATCATCGAGAAGCCCACTCTAGGGGCAAAACCTCCAAATCATCATTCCCCAGCTCGGGAACCTTCTTCATCCACTATCCTTAATCACACACCTCCAATCAACCACCCTACCAGGGGCATTTGCCTTGTACATAATAGGTCAGGTTTAGACGAGTCCAAACCTTTGGCTACACCACGCAAGAATGTTAGGGGCACCCGAGTTCCTTACCGACTTTGGTCAGGTCTAGCTGAAACTTACAATTTGTTAACTCAAATGTTAATGTTTAGCTTAATGAATTCAATAAACTTGCTACAAGAGGAAGAACAATCTAACCCGCTGATGTGACACCACCTTGGGGTGATAGCCACAAGATCAAAGACCCTCGGACCTAGCAAGCAAGTAGTACGCGGATCGGTGATTTCACTCGAGCGGACTCACTCGCGTAGTGCACACTAGTGCCCGTAGGCGAACCGGCGATGGGGATGAGGGTCCGAAGTGGGACCTCACTGTTTCAGGGTTTAGCTTAGCTAGAGATTGAATCCCTAAGGGTCTGGGATGCCCCAATCAATGGGCGGCCAGCACGCCGAGGGCGTGGGTTGTAGGGTTGCTCTCTCAACTCTCCCCGCGGTGGTCGCACAATTTATATTCCTCTTCGTTTGTGTTTTTGTCCGTTGGCCATAACGCGCCTGTCCTGGTACGTTATGCTGATATAACGCCCCTATCTTAGTACGTTATATTGTCTATATCGGAGTTTGGGTCTGTCTGCCATAATGCCCCTTCGGTGATCCGTTATAGCAGGTAGTGCCCCTATTCTGGTGCGTTATAGTCCTGTTGTTGGCTGTGATGGTCCTTGTTTTGTCCTATGTGTTGGTCAGTCTTTGGTCGTGTTCTAGGGCGTTGTCTGTCTGTTGGTGGTTGTCTGGATCGGTCAATTTAGGTGATTGTGTGTGGTCTTCTCCTTGACTACGACAGTACCCTAACAACTCAATCTAGAACTGCCAGTGCCCTTGTCTCTGGTTGCATAGCGGCTGCTCCTTGACTGCCGATTTCATCTAGTGGTCGAGTGATGGTTCACTTTGCCCAGAGTGTTGTCGTTGTCCACCGCTCCAGTTTCTATTTGTGCATCCAGTGTGTGTGTCTGTATGTGTCATCATTGTCAGCTTCCAATCAACTCGGGGTCACCCAGCAGTTGACAGGTAGCCTTGTTGTGTCTCGACGACCTTATCCAATTTTAGACTGTGTTTTTGGATGTCTCGAGGTATTATTTTACCTCGACTTACGTGTCTAGGTGTGCTGAGGGTTCTTGGTGCCCCCTCAGGTCTCCGTGTGTCATTTTCTCAGAGCGTCGTTTTCCCTGGTGATTAGACCGATTGGCGGCTTGTCCCGCTATGTGCGACGATCCTGAGTCAGAGTCGTAGGACTCAGGGACCGTTGTAGTTGTATGTCTAGTTGCCTTGTCCTGAGTCTGTTGGTAGTCTCCTGTGCTACCTTTGGGGCTTCGAAGTACGTGTTATAGGGCACTTTTGCCTGTAGGTACTTCGGCACTTGCATTTTAGAGTCCGTGTCTTATGAGCCTTCACTAGTCGTAGCCTTACGGCACGCTTCAGCATGATGACTTTTACAGCGGAACACTTCTGGTTCACGATTTTCAAGCTAGTTTCCATCGGCTCCCGTGGTTATCATTGCGTCCTACGGGTGGAGAAAACTAGCTAGAGACTTGGCTTGGGCAAAAGCCAGTGTGTGCACACGTGGTCAGGGGCTTTGGACTGACGCCGATGGGGGTTCCCCTGTCTAGTCACTCGCGACTTGGTTACTGTTCTGGTTCTGATAGTGTCTTGGCCTCTACCTGACTGTACTATCTGCTGCTCTATGTAACTCTTTCCCAAATCAGTTAGACTATTAGTAAGCTGAGTTAGACAAGTATACATATCTTATAGGGATTCATCTGGCTTCATCCTGAACATTTCATATTCTGTAATAAGCAAGTTGGCATTGGTTTCACGTACTTGAGAGGTGCCTTCATATATTATCTCTAGCTGATCCCACATCTCTTTGGCTGTGGTACATGATGATACCCTTGAAAACACTACGGGATGAAGAGCACATTGCATTATGTTCTTGGCACCCCAGTTAAGTGTTGATCTCTTTATTTGCTCACGGGTCCAAGTCTCCTCATCTTCAGGTAGCTCGTAGGGACCCTTGCTTACAACTCACCAAATCTGATGATCTTGAGCTTGAATGAACACCTGCATGTGATTTTTCCAATAAAGATAGTTAGTTCGAGTGAAGAAGAGTGGCATGCTAACAGAATGGCCCTCAGGCATATGACCCTTAGATGCCATTCCACCATTTCTCTCAAGCTTGTTGGACCACATCATGAGAGATTGGCTCTGATACCAAATGATGTGTGGGAATGGCTGATCTAGAGGGGAGGGGTGAATAAATTAGTCCCTCTTTTTCGGATGACTAAATCAAAGCGCTAGCGGAATAAAAACTAAGTGACCACTAAGACAAAGCAGAGAGAGAGATTATGTGCAAGGTGAAATGATATAAGTGAGGAGCGAGCCTAAGCAAGCATCTAGCGCAATGCAAACACACACACAACTCATAGAGACGAGGATTTTTAAGGTGGTTCAGACTCAAACCAAAGTCCTACGTCCACCTCTCACTCAAATGAGTGAGGCTTCCCTAGTGCAACTACACTAAACCGCTGATACACAGCTTAAAGGCACACAAGGCCTAACCACAGATTAGAGCACACTCTCTCTCTATCTTCCTACTACAACCGGTAGGGATGGATCACCACAGACCAGAGCACAACCTCTATCTGTCTTCCTACTACAACTGGTAGGGACGGTTCACAGTTTCAACAAAGAAAGGTTCAAAGAGAAAAAGAGACAACAAAACATAAAGGCTCAGACAGGACGTGGGAAACTCAAACACAATGTAAAAAACCCTGTCTGAAATCTGGAGGCTACTCTTGGCTTCTCCCAGATTAGTTGCTTCCTCGGAGAGTGGGTTCTCCTTTGCCACAAGAAGTGAAAAAGTGATGCCTTTTCTTCCCGTACACAATAAATAGAAAATACATCAAATGAGCCCCCTAATGGGCCTCTCTCTCAAATAAATGCCAAATAATCAAAATAAAAATACACCAATGTGCTATGCGTCATCACGAAGCCATAGGGATGCCAATGTCACTGCTCAAGGCCTCAGACGGTGATAAACGCGGGTCGAGTCGAATCGGATCAGCGCTCGGGTGTCCTCACCAATGGTAGCTTTAGGCCTTGGAAAATTAGACGATGGAAAAATTAAACGATGGACTTCAGACTTTGGAGACTTAGGCGATGGACTTAGATGATGGAAAATTTAAGGATAGACTTTAGGCTTTAGAGACTTAAGTGATGGACTTAGACAAGGGAAATTTTAACCATGGACTTTAGGCTTTGGAGAATTAAACTTAATGGTATATGATAGGTGTTAGTGGTGTAATGACAAGTGGAGGTCTTGACTTTAGCATTATAAATTAAAGGAGGATTTTGATTAAAAAATTACTCCATTACGGCGATGATAAGGATGGTCTATTTAAATCTCTCTTTTCCCTCATCATTGTCTTTTTCATCTCTTTTTCGCAGCCCTCTCGAACTCTCTCAAGAACATCTTCATCTAGGGTATTCGTGACTCCAAATCTAGCATTTAGAGTGCTCCTAAGGGTTCCTCATCTAAAGGAAAGTTGTTCTACACCTGGTAAGCATTCTTTAGACCTCATAATCATGTTCTAAATCCTTGCCTTCAGCGAATTCCGCGGCCATCTAAGATTTGTCTTGTGTTTTCCCATGTTCTATCTTGTTCATCTCAAAGAGTGGAGCTTGGAAGGGTGACTCTAGAGGCTCGTGAAATTGACTTCTTGCAGAGGTAGGATTTCCCAACACAGGTCATGCATGTCATCTCTAAGCCTATTCTCGACAAATTTACATTCTATGCCCAAATTACTTAAGATTAAATTTTTCATTTTCACCTCTTGTGAGTATCCATCACTATAGGTTCCTTTCTGGAGAGAGGTGAAATGTTCACTCTATTTCTCTCACCATATTGGCCCATTTCGTGTGAATCATACATTTTTCGATTCCTCAATTTTTTTGAAAGTGTTGGAATCCTCACTTGAGTAGCTAAAATATCATTGCAAGATTTGACCAAACTTCATCTCTTGTGAGTATGACAGGTTTGTAAGTAGGTTCTTATTTTTGAAATTCGTAACCAGATTTGATACATGTCCATTGTTGATGAGGTCCGTGCACATTTCTTTTGTGCACACTAAAGGTCCGTGCATATCCTGCTGAATGTATTACAAAGTCAGTACACATTTTGTTCGTGCATATTAAAGGTCCGTGCATATTTTGCATCATGCACACATGAAAGGTTCGTGCATATTAAGTTCATGGCATATAGGGTCTGTGCATGTTTGTTTCATGCACACACGAGGTCCGTGCATACTAGGTTTGTGGCATAAAGGGACTGTACAAGTTTTGCATCACGTACACACGAAGTATATGCATGTCTCAACCCTACCATCATATTAAGTCTGTGCATGTTTTAATGTCTGTGCATACTTGCCATATAACTCGATATAGTCTAACCAAGTTTGCCTTGTGAACAGTCTTAGTCTGTGCATATTTGCTATAATGCTCTATCAAGTCTGTGCAACTTTCATATTTGTCTGATTGTCTTATGCCGACTGAGTGTTCGGCGTTTTGACAGGGACTTTACATAAGTGGCTCTAGAGAACCAGGAGAGAACTGTTTGTGAACTCTAAGGAGGGCACGTGATCCGAGGAGGAAAGCAAAGTGATGCTCATGACACGTGGAAAGCCATGAAGTTCAAATGCTGCCACATGGTCTTGGCAAATTCAGATCTGGACAAAAGTTTGGGCGAGAAACATGGTTTCCACACGCCATCTCTCTGCTGCCTTTAAATAGAGGAGGATTCGCAAAGAGAAAAGATTTGATTGAGATCGCAACTAAGAGTAAAAATACTTCCAGCCAGAGACCAAGTTCGATCCAGCAGAGCCAAAGTCAGAAAGAGTTAGAGCTAGTAGATCAGAGAGAGCTGTGAGGGCTTTGTGAGAAGAGCATTTGTCAGTCTATCTTCGGTCTCTTGGTTCATAACCAGAGCCGATTCACTCTTTGTTAATAGCTACATTTTTGTTGTATGCTTTGGTTTTTTATTTTCTTCGTTTGTTTTCTAAACTCGTGTTCTTCAAGCTATGTGTCAGCAGACAGGTTAAGTTGTAAACCTCAGCGGCAAAGTAGGATTCCTCTAGTAGCAAGCTGTGAAGCTCAGCTGTCTGGGATAGTACTCCCCAAAGCTGTGGATCAGCGGTTGTAGGGAAGGTTTTCCCCGAAGCTGTGGATCAGCAGTTTTGAAGCTGTGTAATCAGCAGTGAAGCCACACTAGACTTTAGTGTGGGGTGGACGTAGATCTCTAGATAGAGGTGGTTAATCTGTAATCTATTTAGAGTTAACAAGAAGCAGATTACAGGAAGCAGTTAGCAGTCATGGAAGGACCGCATGAGAAGGTCTAGCGGTCTATCGTACGGCTCCTAAGTAGATTTTGGCGGTCTGACGGAGACCGTTTGGCTCTTGTAACAGACAGAAATAGGATCGGTACACAAGGCCTATTCTAAAGAAATATATGCATGAAAACATGCTAGAAAGGAATATA
This sequence comes from Amorphophallus titanum, assembly GCA_024336825.1. Taxonomy (NCBI): domain Eukaryota; kingdom Viridiplantae; phylum Streptophyta; class Magnoliopsida; order Alismatales; family Araceae; genus Amorphophallus; species Amorphophallus titanum. Next base: position 19,522,340 of record JANBPO010006516.1, read on the forward strand.
AATCATGCTGGAAGGGAAATAACGTCATGGAGATGCATGGATTGCATAAATTAGGCTAAGATTGTGATCTTCGTACTTAAGGTTAGGGACTATGTATGCTGAATAACCTAAGTGCGTGGTGATAATAAATCATCAAATACAACATGTACAATGCATGAAATCTCATAAAACAAGAGAGCTTTGACTCCTAACTCACTGTTCTAGCCATCCATGAGATAACCTACCTCTGGAAGTACTCCTATGAATTAAATTCTTGACTAGAAGAAGAGCCTAGTTTCTTCATGTCCTGTGTCAAATCAGCAACTTCCAGTCCCTCTATCTCCCGACTGGCTTCACCTAAGACCACGAGATTTGGAGGGTAAGAATAAGATACTAAGGTGAACAATTAACTCTAAAGAACTAACTTCTAATTACCTCATTTAGGACTTCTAATTTATTGATCAATCTGGGTCAGTCGCACATGTTCCTAGGTCATTTGTGCTGATCCAGTGTCTTTGGATGCTTCTAACTTCTTGTAGGCTTGATCTCCAAGAACAAAATTTTGAGGGAAGTTAAACCTTACTATTATGAACAAAGTACTCTAAAGAACTTACCTCTAATTCGGCCTCTTTACCTTAGTTCCACGCGAGTAAAAAGTAAGGATCGCGCAGGTTAAACTTAGGGCCTATTTATTGGGTAAGCTAGGATTTTTAGGGATTTGAACGATCTTAGAGTCCTATTTAGGTCACCAATAAATCCTAATATATTCTAGAGCCTTCTAACTAGTGGATAGCATCGATCCTAGATGATTTGGATGCCAAAGATCCAAGCTTTTCACCTTTCTCTGCTGTTTACGATCGGACTCTGATAAGCGGTTTAGTTTGGACCGTTTTCCAGGGCCATGCGATCGCCCAATAGACCGTTTTCACCCTTGAGCGTCGAATTTGAATTTATTTCAAACTCTTCCATTTATTTATCTCTTTATTTATCTAATAAGGAATAATTGCGTAAGAGGTAGGGGAACGGACTCCTCATCTTGCTAGGAATCCGTTGACGTCCTCTGTGTCGCCATCCGTCGTCATCTTCATCATTTTTTGTGTAATTTCTTTTTTGAGAGATTTTAGGATTAATTTTTTGATTTACGTGCCCCTCTCGATTTTTGATCCAGGCGGCCGCTGATCGAAGCCGAGGAGGTACCGTTGGATTGGTCGCGTCGCGAGGATCGCGTGGACGCCCACCTTTCCTCGATTCGCCGAGCGTGGAGTCGAGCAGGGTCGGGAGGCGTCACGTCGCCCTCTCACTGGATCAGCACCGAATTGCCATTTTCGTCGTCATATAGATAGGGCGATGGATTCCTTACATCGTTAGGACACCACCGGTACCACTTGCGCCGTGGTCCGATGCCAGTTGCCTCGTATTTTATGTATATTCCTATTTAGTTTATTTTTAATCTTTTAATGCCTGAAATTATCTTTTAATGTTAAAATCACCTCCATGGGCATCATATTTCAATTCTAGTGGCATGCGTAGGCTTAGAATGTTGGTATGGTACGGTAGGATGGTTTGGTTTTGTATTTTCCCGTATCCCCCGTCGATTTCAATCGGTCAGGAGGGGGTTTCGATTCCGAACTCCGGAGTCACAATACCCAGGTGACATAACGCGCCACCCCCAGTGCGTTATAGTCATTTGACGCACCCCTAGAGGTGCGTTATATCGTCCGTGTACTGAGAGTTTTCTGTGAATTTTCATGTTTCGGTGGCTTTAACGCGCCTCGCCTAGTGCGTTATAGTCCCTGCATGTTGAGTCAAAGGCATGTTGCCTTTAACGCCCCTACCCCTATGCGTTAAATTCGTATAACGCCCCCCTCTAGGTGCGTTATATCCCGTGTTTTCCTGTGGATTCTAATCATTCTGGTGGGCATAACGGCCCATGGGAGGTGCGTCATGTTCATATAATGCCCCACCCCTGGTGCGTTATAGCCCTTATCTGTGCGTTGTGTGCTTGCTGACTTTAACGCCCTTGATCCAGTGTGTTATAGTCCTATGGCGCGCCTGCCCTGGTGCGTTATAGTTCCGTTTCCCTGTGGATTTTCTAAGTTCTGTGAAGCATAGCGGTCATTCCCTAGTCCGTTATGGTATATAACGGGGTGCTTCCAGTCTGTTATATACCTGGAGATTTCAAAAGCATGCATGTGTAATTTCTAATGCAATTCATGTAATGAGATCCAGAGGGGGGGTGAATGGATCCTTGTAGGAACTTTTTACAGAATTAAAAATGTTCAATGCTCAATTTAACCAGATGATTAAAATAGATGCAAAACTAGATAAATTGCTGAGTGGTACTAGGCGGAGGTTAAACTTAAGTGTCTCCTCACGCAAGAAGGCCAGCCTACCAGATAAGCCTAACCTATCCTTCAAGTTGGGTCTTTTGATATACCTCTCAAGCAATTTTCTCAGAAAGTTAAGAAACTACTCTAATTAAGAATAGGACGATCCTAAACATTCATCTATCAAAGCTGAACACACAAATGCAATCATACAAGGTACTAAGGATTTTTAGGTGGTTTGGTCTCAATATTGAGACCTACGTCCACCCCTTACTCCAATAAGAGTAAGGCTTCCGCTGACTAACAACTTGAACTGCTGAGTATCACAGCTTGCTTATAGCTGAGCATCACAACTTGCTGATCGCTGAGTACTACAGTTTGCTATACCACTGAGCATCACAGCTTGCTGACCGAGGAACAGTTCCCTGCCACTGTACATCACAGCTTGCACTGCTGCCTAACAGCTTGACAGAGATATAAACAAAATAAGAAAGGAAAGGAAAGATAGAAAATAGATCTGACTCGAAATACAATGTAGCTCACAAAGGAGCAAACGATCCTAGATTTAATCTAGGGATCGTGACCACCAACCAGCTCTTCAACTCTCAAATTCTTCTTTAGAAATGATGCTCTATTTTTCTCTTCTCTGGAATTCTCTCTGCAACTCTCTCTTCTTCTTCTCTTTTCGTACTCGCACTCTTTTTCAAATTCTTTGGATCACTCCATATGCTCTCACTTGAGCTTGCTCGATTCAAAATGCGTGATCTCCTGTCTCAAACGTTAGAGGTCTTCTATTTATAGAGCTTCTGAGATTCTGTGGTCCCCAAAGAGTTGTTACTTTGGTGCGTGGAGGGAACACTCCCGCCCAGATCCATATTTGAAAAGTGAGCGCATCTTAATCCACGAGTCACTGGTAGACGAAGCCGTCATTCCATGTGGCAGCATCTTTAGTTAAGATAGCCTTGGATCACGTGCTAGTGAATAAGAGTCTTGAACAACTTGACTTCACTGAGTGTAAAGATCCTAGCCTTTAAATGCTCGAAATTGGGTCCTTTAGTTGACTTAACCCTGTTAACACAAAGTTAAGACATTTCATCAAACAGACGGCAGCACGATGGCGGTGGTGGTGCTGGGCTTCAGACTCAGGAAGGGGGTAGAAGGGAGACTTCACATCTCAGAAGATCTAAGCTTTCACAGCTCCAAGAGGGAGAGAGGAGAGAGGAGGGGGCGCCCAAGGCTCTTGCACAATTTTCTGAAATTTCTCTTCATTAATTATGTGAAAATAACAAAATACATGGGTTATATAGCTCCAACTAAAAGACCTAATTAACCCCAGATCTAGGGTTAGGGAGGGGTAAACAAGGGAGAGGAGATTTTTCTCCCACATGGTCAAAATGACCAAAAATAAAAAACTACTAAAGGGGGGGCTCCCCTTGGACTAAGGAGGAGAGAATATGGACTTTTCTTCTCACTTGTCCCCTTGGTCCAAGTCCCACCATGGACCAAAGACCAGCCCATAGGGGCCCATGATCCTAGGTGGACAAATCGGAAAGAGGGTGGGGGACCCCACTAGACCTACTGCCCTTTTGCAAAGAAACCCAAAGACTTCTAAGGACTCACGCATTGGCTTATAGTTGCCATATAATTACACACCCAATTATCACATGGGTATAAATGTAAATAAAGGATACAAATGTAAATAAAAAAATATTAGTGCCTTGCTCTGATTTCCCATCAATTCTTCTCGAGTGGGAAGAACTCGACCCTGTCGAGTAAGGGGTGCGGCTGCTGGCGTGGCTCCTGCGGATCCGTCACTGTACCAGGTAGCGTGGAGTATGCTCCACTCCAAGTAATCGTCACCTACTCATCCCGTATACATTCTATATGGTCACGCTACTAGGGAATGAGGCTAGTGGTGGACACTCCGGGGTGGGGTCACTCTCAAAGGAAGGAGACAGCTCAATGACTCGCTAGGAATCACCGCTGGGTCCCTATAAGTGACTAGATCCGATAAACCGAAGGAGGAGCTGATTCCCTAATTCACTAGCAAGTCCACAACGTATGCATAAGATCTGACTTGCCTCATACTCGAAAGGAACTGACACCGTGAGCTTGCGACTGACTCGACCTGATGCATACAGATGCTGAACACATTGTACAAATAAAGGAAAAAAGCACACTCTATATCCTACTATGTCCTAATGCTATGTAGACCCATGCAAAGGTGGACCAGGACTTCCGAATGTGTGACTCTCATGCATTTGACGTAACCGGTGGTTAACGGCATGGGGGACTCCTAGACATCCAAGTATGATGTGGATGGTTTCCTATTCCCACTTGGCATAGTCCAAGATTAAGGGGGCATGCTGCCGGATTCATTCCGTACGAACAATCATGTAACGCCATAGCACGCTAACAATACGAACCCTGTCATTCTTGCTCGGGCTAATAAACCGGAATAAACCCCAAACTTGCAGTCATCATTGCACCTTTTCTATCCTGCACAATGATAAGCGTAGTGGTCATAATTTTGATCCACCTCTCGGGTCCTCCTACTTTGGCGACTAATCAAGGGTTGTCCTTTCTTGGAAGGACGTAATTAATGTCATAACCTTTATGGTATGGCGGACTTTCGGTCCAAACTCGAACCTCACAATCGACTGACGAAGTCAGATCGAGCGCATAATAAAATTGTCACGCATGTGGCTGGCACGCCTAATTAATAGACAAATAAATAAAATTAAAGAATAATAAGAGAGATAAACCAAAGGATAAAATAATCCGAGTCCACAATTGACCATGTCTCGTGTGAGGGATACGCGTCCCCGGAGGGGTGTCAGCCAAGATGGGGAGAAAAATAAGTCCTCCTGCTTGTCAAATCAGTTGATGCCTGCTTTGGCCCCTCCTCATGTCACGAAGGAGAATATGTTTTTGCTTGATCGGGGCTTCAATGTGGTTGCGAGAGGCCCTCTTTTTGAAGATTCCGCGGAGGGTGGAGAGACCGACCCGTCCTTGATTACTCAGGAGAGGGGTTTTTATGCTTATCAGTGGCCAATGCGTTATCCGCGGCATTTTCCTGTTGATGTGCACTTGTTCTCTTTCATGCAGAATTTTGTGCCTAAACACTTGGACGTGGAAGACCCAACTGTATATACGGAGAGGGTGCTACTTGAGAGAGCAATTTTGGCAGGGCGAGATAGTATGATGGGAACTTGTACTTATTCTCATCCCAGCTTCCCATTGGGATATTCTTCACACGTTCGACTTCCAGGAGCCGCTCAATTGGGCCTCTTCAAGACAGACGGCTATGGTTATTGCAAGTCTTGTTCAGTGATCCCAACCATGTGAGAGTTATTTGGACAACATAAGACAGGGCCTCCTTCTTCTGGGCTTTTCTTGATGCCTTCAGGTACCCAGTTCGTTGCGGAGGATTATGATAAATTATGCTTCCTGGATCGTATTGTGAGCGGCTCTGCGCCTAGCTAGTATGGTAGATGGTCAATGACAGCTTCCCATAGGTTTCACTAGCTGAGATGTATTTCCCAACATCCAGGGTTGGGTTTCACCCTTGAAGATTATTATTACAGTGGGCACTATGAGGTGGACACCATCTGCACTTTCTACCCAACAAAGGACAGCTCATCAAGGGCAGCTTTTGATGAATACCCGACGGAAGCTGAACATACTGGACCGGCTCAATGAAGACACTCGAAATTAGAAGCCATGCCTCCTTGCAGGTGATGGGAGCAGGTTTACCTCAAAGAAATGACTCTCCAAGCCAAATTTTACATGGCCAGTAGTAGTGAAGCCGAAGATATTGAGGAAGTAGGGCTATCCCTACCCTTTTCCTATGGCTCCCTTTGGGCAGAAATATCACTACCTCTTATAACGATAAAGGAAGTTTCTGCTAAAATTGATCAAGAAGTACCCATTGTTGTAAAAGAACAGGCCATCCTCATTGAAGGCAGGATGATTCAAGAGGGTGACGGGACAGAGTTGTCTCCACATGCCATAAATTTGCAATGCTATTCCTCCAGCTCAGGAAGTAGTAAAAGTCAATCCTTTGAGGTTGTCAACACATCAGTAGAGGTTGAAGCTGCCAGCTCGTCGGGTAAAGTCGCAGCCGCAGTGGACCTGCTGATAGAACAATTCATATAGCCGCCACCAGCTGAATTAAGAACTCCCGACGAGGACCGGGTGAACCAAGAAGGAGAGACCGAGGTGCTCGAGCTCGAAGATGATATCCCAGACTTTGTTGACCTATAGCCAGCACCTCCAAAAATAGAAGAAGGAGGCCAAACCACGGTCGATGAGCTGATGGAAGTCAACTTGGGAACTAAAGAATATCCTAGGCTGACCATCCTCAGTGCCCAGTTATCTGCTAAAGAGCAGAAGCTGTATGTCCAACTGCTACGAGAATACCAGGATTGCTTCGCCTGGACTTACAAGGAGATGCCAAGACTCAACCCTGTAGTTTCCCAACATGAGCTAGCGATAAATCCTGAGGCTGAGTCGGTAAAGCAGTCGCCACGGCACATGAGACCAGAACTCATCACTCAGATATGCAAAGAAGTAGATAAACTCATTGATGTGGGTTTCGTCGAAGAAAACTAATATACCACATGGCTGGCTAATATTGTGCCCGTGAAAAATAAGAATGTGTAGATCTGGATATGTTTAGATTTTCGAGAACTGAACAAAGTCTGTCCCAAGGATGACTTTCTGGTGCCAATCACAGTGGACTTTGATATGCACGGACTTCACATTATGCAACTGGTTTATAGACGTGCAAACATGCACGGACTTAATGATGCGTGGACTTGTTTATGACATTGTGCACAGACTTTTTGATTTTAACACAAAGCCAAAATGTGCACGGACTTGTGTCTACTGGAAGACTAAACCATGCACAGACTTTGTATGTGCACGGACTTAATGTTCAATGCAACAAGGAATGTGCACGGACTTGTAAACGAACAGTGCATCGACCAGGATATATCTAAGTCCAAAACTTACACGGACTTAACACATGCGCAGACATTCAATTATAGACTTAGCATAAAAACATGCATGGACTTTAACACGCACAAAGGCAAACGAAAGCGTGCACGGACTTGGGAGATGACAATAAAATGTGCACGGATTTTGAATGTCAAGTAGCAAACTTGTTTGCCACAAACCAACCATGCAGACGATCAAGTATGCACGGACTTGAGAATTGTAAGCCTGTGGAATGTGCATGGACTTTGTGATTTCATGTGATTTCATGCCTTAACCTTATATAATGAACTTTAAAGACTCTACATGGACTTTAGAAAGTGTGTACGGACTCATGTTCTTACCCAAGGCCAGAGCATGCATGGACTTTTAATGCATCATGTAAAACCTGTGTGGACTTCTAAATGCACTTAGAGAAAATAGGCACGAACTTGCAGCAACAACTGCAACAGGCTCAATGTAGACCTCCTAAATGCACTTAACAAACCTTCTATAAACAGTGACTCTCCTCAATGCACAAACTTGCTGCAACAAATGGAACAGGTAAGACAGTTCTAAGCATACCAAGCTCAACACCAGTTATACATAGCAGTTGGTGACTAAATCAAGCACTGAATTATGACAGAAGGAAGTGACTCAAGAAGTTGCTTTCATCAAATCATAAAAATAACACTCCATCATAAGTTGCTATCATCAAATCATAAAAATAACACTCCATCATAAGTTGCTATCATCAAAACAACACTCCATCATCAAGGCCCAGGGGGCACAGCAATCTCCCCCTTTTTGATGATGGCAACACATAATGAATGGCAACACAAAATAAGTCACACTGTCAAACAATTCTCCCCCTTTGACATAATCAAAAAGGAGATGGTTGGCAAAAAATATATATAACAGTGCATGAGACAATTTCCCTTTTGGATAGCTCCCCTATGAATTAAAATCCTCCAAACCAAAGGAGATTAGAGAGCCTCTTACTCTTATTTTTAAATTTGAGAGAGAAAAGAGAGAAAAAATAGTAACCGAACACCCTATTAGGACCTGTACAGTCTGGAGGTCCAGATCACTCATATGATCAAAACTCCCACTCCTAGGATAGATGTAGTGGGCTGCTATGTGACGTAGACTTCTCAGTTGGGCATCCATGCTACATATAAAAATTTGCTCTACATCGGACGCTATCATCCCCTTAATGATTTTATTCCTGACTTCTCTATCTAGGGACTTGTGGAGCTTGACCCCATCATCAAAACTACCAAATATCAGGTTGAGAACTGATTCTATAATCACTGTATCTACTCCCTTAACTACGATCCCTAGTTCCTTCTTCCCAGCCTTCATATTTCTGTAAAACAAATGAACTACCTTTGGGTAGATGAACTCAGAAGAGCATACCAATAGACATCCAATGGTAGCCAAGTTTTCTACTACGTTCTGTCCAGCCGTTGTGAGCCCACGAATGTCCACTTTCTTTCCTGGCAACAACTTCCTGTTCTCAAATCTCTCCCTTGCCTGCTCAAAGATGAACCTTAAGAGTTCCTTGTCCTGTTGCAGTGCCCATCTCTCAAGGTCTTGGTTTCTAGAGATGTGAAGAGAGTCACGAGGAGAAGAGGAGATGCTCCAGAAGAGAGAGTTTAAAATTTCTCTTCAGATGCGTGGATTGGAAGGATGAGACGAGATGGGAATTGCTCAGAGGGTTGCGAGCGGGAAGAAGAAGAGCAGAGGCTTATTTGGGTGAAATGGCGTTCGAAAGCACCTTTTTCATTTTCAAAAATGTATTTAATAATTCATCCACTTTTTATAGTTCAACAATATTAAATTTATCCTTCACGTCGAGTCTATTTCAAACAGGCGTGACTGTACACTTTTGTCTGTTAGTGCATTTTAGACGCTCTTTCACCTGGTCGACGCTGGAAGAATGTCTGTTTTAGGCAATGGCTGCCTTGAAGAGTAAATTAATTGCTTAATTTTTTTTGGGACATAGTAACGTGTCCGGTTTCAAGATTTGACTTGGCTCGACTGTGCAGACAGAACGATTACTATCTGAGTAGACGTTTGCAAATGTCTAAGTCAAATTATCAAAAAATATGCAATGCATTATATATTTCACATAATACTTCGTCAAACAAAATTGAATAAATTTAACATGGTAAGAGGTCTAACAGTGGTTCAAATATCAATAATTGCCTAAGAAGAGAGAAGAGAAGATCAAGCTGATTAGAACAAAGGACTCTTACGAGTTCCGAAATGGGATATTGTTCCAAATTGTGGCCAATGCCAAACACAAGTTACTCCTCTGGTGCCTGTCCACTGAAGAGGCCTGAAAAGTTATGAAGGAGGTTCATATCGGGATAGCTGGGGTATACCAGGCGGGACCAAAAATGAAGATTGAAATAAAGAAGCTTGGCTATTACTGACCGACAATGCTTGATGACTGTTGCAAGTGTGTTAAGTCATGTCAAAGATGTCAGGAGCGCGTGACGGTGCCTAGAAGACCGCCTGTGTCGCTGCACCCAATAGTACCTAGCTCACCGTTCGCCCAATGGGGGACAGATGTCGTAGGTCTGCTACCTGCATCCTCCACCGGGTGCAAATATATTTTGGCAGCAACTGATGATTTTTCCCGCTGGGCAGAGGCTGTTGCTCTGAAGGAGGTGATCGGGGAGATCGTGGTCAGATTTATCCGCCGTAATATCATATTCAGGTTTGACACCCCCGATCGAATTATCTCAGACAATGGCAGCCACTTTCGCAACCAGAAGGTCTATCGGCTAGCAGAAAAATACAAGATTGACTGGAGGACATTAACTCCTTATAATCCATAAGCCAATGGCATGGCTGAAACTTTTAACAAGACCCCCTGCACTCTCCTAGCCAAGATTGTCAGCTCCAACAAAAGAGACTGGGAAGAGAAAATGTACGAGGTGCTATGGGTGTATCGGACGGTATACAAAACTCCAACGGGCTGCTCGCCCTTTTCTCTAGTGTACAGCTCGGAAGCAATCGTCCCTATCAAGTTGGAGATACCCTCCCTAAGGGTCACCATCCAACACGAGCTAGTCTGCGAAGGGCAAACTAATATCGAACGAAGACTCGAAGAACTCTCTAGTTTAGAAGGAAAACAGTTTCAGGCCCAACAAAACATCCAGGTCTATCAGGCCTAAATAGCGCGTGCCTTCAACAAGCTAGTCAAGGAGCGCAAATTCAAGAAAGGTGACCTTGTCATGGTCAAAAAAAGAGAGGTCATGGCTACCAACCCCAAGGGCAAGCTAAATGAGAATTGGCTCAGACCCTACGTAGTCCAAAAAGTCTACGAGGGCGGGGCCTATGTGATTGTTAACCACCACGGGGAGGTCCAGTCCCCGCCTCTAAAAACAAGAGAAAGAGACCGACGAGCAGCTAGAGGAATCCATCCCCAGGACGTAATATGATCTTCTGAAACATCTGGACAAGACGCCTGCCCGAATTTTCATCTTGGAACTGATTAAGAGGTCCACGTCCCATCAAGAGGCACTAATGAAATATCTCCAAATATTCATGGTGAATGAGGATCTCCCAGTGGAGAAGATATCATCGGTGCTGACACCGACAAGTACGCAACTGGCCATTACATTCTAGGACTACGAGCTTGCCCCCTAGGAAGCTCAGAAGTATGCTTTGTGTATCACGGTGAAGATCAACGGGGTGTCCGTGAACCTATGCCTAGTGGATACATGTGCCTTAATAAATATGATCTCCTTGAACACTCTATTGCTATGTGGGGTTTATATAGAATAGATAAGGCCGTCAGCTATCACAGTCATGGCGTATGAAAATAGCAAAAGGCCACCACAGGGAATGATTGCCCTTACTGTAGAAGTGGGTCCTGTTGTTGTTCCTGCGAAGTTTCACATCCTTGACATAGACCCCACATTCAAGGGCATATTGGGTCATCCTTACATAGAGACACTAAATGTTGTCCCTTCCACCAACCACCAATGCCTAAAATTCCAGTACAAAGGGCAGATCGTCAAAGTGTTTAGCATGCCCTTACTTCCTATGGTGGATGCTATTAACACTTCATTACCCTCTATCTGGCCAACCCATAGGCCTATTCTATCGCTACTAGATGTGTGTGACCCCAATCGTGCCTCACCAACACAAAAGAAGCCGCTCCCCGGGCCAATGCCACATTCCCCTTCCCGTTCCAGGGGATGGGAGATCATGAGCAACTTAGGCTACCAACAAGGCAAGAGTCTAGGGGCACAATTACAAGAAAGACTGAGGCCGGTGAAGAAGGCCCGGGCAATCCTTAGAGTCGACTTAGGCTTTAAAGGCCCGATTGAAGAAGATGGAAAACCTCTTATGTGGACCTTGTATTCACACTTTAGAAAGGGGCCCGTTATTCAGTTGGGAGACGATCCACAAGAATCACGGGGGCAATCATAGGTGGTATACAGGGTTGAGGGCTGCTCGAGAACTCTTAAAAGAGGAAAGAATAATGACCCGAAGTGCGAATGGTATAAGTGGTTTGATATTCAAGATGTTTCCATTGCTTTAGAACGAATGTTCTCACCTCCACCTCTAAAAGGGCCATCTTTTATCTGTGTAGACCCCCCCAGGGGGGTTTACGCGGGGCAGAAGTGGGGTTTTTTTCCCAATTTATAAAATCCCCTATTTTCACTCATTTGGGCCCACGTTGACTCCGTGTAACCGCAAGAGGACAAAGGATACGAGCTCAGGCTGGTTGGCTGGTCGCTTGTACGCATAGATTGGGGAGTTGACCTGTGTGATCCCGAGGCTCCGTCTTCATGAGTTTCTCCACACTAGTACATTGATTGACCTCGTACGGAGCTGAGACGAGGATGAGTTCACTCTAGGGTTGACCAGGCTAGGTGAAGGGGCCGCCCCCGGGGGAGTTTGCCCCCACATGGGCGCGGTCGCACCTGGGGTGAACTCCCCTGCGGGTGAGCCATGGCCGCGAGGGGTGGTCCTAGGGGCCCTTCCGTTCTTCTTATGAGTTGTCCTTTGAAGGACTTAGTGCTTTGGGGTGTTGGAATTGGCCCGTGGGGGTCAATTGTTTGGTGTTGTTGCTGCCGCTCGCAAGGTGTTCGAGAAAATTCTCGACACACCTCGGGTTGTCAAACGGCTTGGGTATGGCTAGCCAGCCTTGGGTTTGGCCCCAGGCTGAGGGTGAGATCTTGTAGGATCTGAGGGAAGGCCTCTCGGGGACGTGGGCCCAGCCTTCGTGGATTATGCCACGTTGCATGTGGGTTGACAAGGCAGCCCCGGGTTGGCATGGGTGCTGAAGATAAATGGCTCAACTCTGCGTGTCTGAGGGTCAGTGGCCCCAACTTGCTGGAGGGTTGCCGTAGGATTCGGCTAGCATGGGTTGGCCCCTGACTTGTTGTAGAGTGGCTGGAACATACGTACCCAAATGGTGCTCAAGGAGATTCCCGATGTGCGAGCATGGGCCATGTAGGCATTGTAAGGGCTCTCGAAGCCCATGGTTGGCTGGGAAAAATCTTCCCTTGACTTTTGAATGTTGGAGGGAGGTGTTTTAAGGATGAACCCTAGCCTCGTTGCTGGGTGCCACGTGTGGCGGCTTGTGGTCAGGGTGCCCCCAGGTTGGCCCGGGTGATTAAGTTGAAGGCAGGCAGAATCGCAAACTGGGTGATTGGGGGTGGCCCCAATCAATTGCTGATGTCGTCATAGGTCACGGCTAGTTGGGTAGGACCCTTGGTTGGGCCCGACATGTCGTGGAAGGGGCTGAGCAAATAATGCTTTAAAGGTGTTCAGGAAAATTCCCGAGCCCTTACATTGGATGAGCTCATAGGGTCACTTATGACCTATGAGATCAATGTCAAAAGAACTGAAGAAGAAGGCAAGAAGAAGTCAATTGCACTAAAGGCAAACCCAGAGTAGTCTAGTTCAAGTGATGAAGACTCCACAGGCGACACTGAAGAAGAGGAAGACATAGCAATGTTGACTAGGAAGGTGAGAAGATTTCTAAGAGCAAGAAAGAAATTTTTAGGAAAGTTTAACAAACCATTCAAGAAACAGTCCAAGTGGAAGACGGAAGGAAGCAAGCTTAAGGATGTGATATGTTATGAATGCAAAAAATCTTGCCACATTCGTGGTGAATGTCCGGAGCTGAAAAAGAAATTCAAGAAGGACAAAGAGAAGAAGCCCAAGACAATGGTCGCTATCTGGAGCCACGACGAAGTGGGCGAGGATGATGAAGATGATGCGGAACTAGAAGAGCTGATGAAGAGCATGTGTCTAATGGCACATGAAGAAGAACAAGATGAGGTAATCTCTGACTCGGATACTCTTACTATAGAACAGTGGGAGTCTGAATATGTTGCACTTTATGCAAAATTCAAGAAAACAAGATCCGAGAATAAACAACTGAAAAAGAAAGTTGAGTCTATCATTCATGCCGATGGTTCAAATGATAAAATTGCTGAACTAACTAAAGCCTATGCTAACATGAAAGCTGAAAATGAAGCCATGCTTAAGAAAATCAAAGGCCATGAGGAAATAGAATTGCAACTCAAAGGTGAGCTAGAAAACCTAAAGAACATCCAGCTCCTCAATTATGAAAATAAAAATAGTGGTGAAGAAGCAAATGTAAAAATCCAAAATCTTGAGGATGAAAATGAGAGGATGAGAAATGATAATAAAGTCCTGAGGGATCAAATCTTAGTGTGTCATGAAAAATTAAATCAATCCGATCAAAAAATTCTCATATTAAACAAGGGGATTGAAGGATTAAAAGATGCCCTGGCTAAATTTGTTAAAGGAAAAGATAACCTTGAGAAGGTTCCAACTTGAGAAGGTTCTTGGAAGTAAAGTCAATTTTCAAAAGGAGGGCATCGGTTATGAACCAGTTAAAAAGAAATCATTTGAAAATAAACTCATGACATCCTTTGTGTCCTTTGTACCTACTACTAATGGTAAGTCCATCTTGCTTGAAGGAAAAGAAGTTAACTCAAACACTCATCAACAAAGATTTTCAGGTTTGAAGAAGGAGACATATCTGTGATGCAGTATCACTCCAAGTTCACTGAGTTGGGCTATTATGCTCCCCACATTATGGACTACGAGGGAATGAAGACCAATTTATTAGACGATTAAGGCCCCAGCTTAGACACGTGGTGGTTGCTACCCATGTTACAAATATGGAGGTAGCTTATCAAGCAGTCGTAGATTTGGAGGAAGATTTATCAAGGACTCAAGAGCAAGCTAGGGTTGGGCAGGTGCAGACAAGCCAAAGCCAATAGAGTTCTATTCAGTGGCAGAGCACTTTTCAGTAGGGTTTAGGCAGATCAAGGCCATCTCCTTCAGTAGCCTCTGTTGCAAGTTCCACATCATTTGGTTCGAGGCTTAAGCCAATGTTTTGAAAGGCAGGGTTTGGCATGAGACACCATGAGTGGCAAGACCAAAGGTAGACTTCGATGGGTAGAGTGTAGTAACCATTACCATTTTAGCACGAGGGTTCCGTGAGTGGACAGCAGGGATTGTGTCCACGGTGTGGTGATTTTCACCCCGACAGGTCGTGTCATATGCCTATGACATGCTTCCGATGTGATCAGGTGGGGCACATGGCTTGTGACTATCCTCAGAGGCCACACAAGGTACACCAGTTTCAACAGTAGCAATAGTTTCAACCTCAGTAGTTTCATCCCTAGTAGCCATTACCGCAACAGTCTCAATAATAAATGTAGATTTCACTATTACCGTAGTCAGCTAGTGTGGGGAGACAAAGATCCTAAGGGCATGTAATGCATTGACTCGTGCAGAGGCAGACGCATCCTAGTTGGTAGAAGGTACAATCATGATTCTTGGTTGTCCAACCAAAGTTTTATTTGATTCTGGCACTTCTCATTCATTTATATATGAGGATTTTGTTACTTGTGTTGAGGAGTCAACCATCGAGATGTCTTGTGATTTGATAGTGGAGTTGCTGATGGGTGATTTTATGATCACTCCTTATTGCTTAGAGAGGGTGCACATTTGGATTTAGGGACATAATATGCCAGCCAGGCTCTATACATTGCAGTTGAGAGATTATGATGTGATTCTTGGTATGGATTGGCTTGAGACCCATGGTGTCGTAGCGGATTGTAGTTCGAAGAGGGTTTGTTTTCAACATCCTCAGAGGCCCTCATTCTATTTCCACTGTATTCGGTCTTCTTCACCGCACCTCCTCATTTCAGCTATTAAGGCCCACAGAATGACATGACTTAGGGCTGTGGTATCCTGCATCATGCTACTTTGATTTAATTTCATATACTGATGCTGATTATGCTGGGTGTAAACTTGATTAAAAAAGCACTAATGGCTATTGCCAATACTTGGGTGGGTGCCTAGTCTCTTGGGCTTCTAAGAAGCAGCACTCCGTGGCCCTGTCTACTGCTGAAGTAGAATATGTAGCAGGAGGTAGCTATGGGACCCAAGTGTTGTAGATAAAGCACCAACTCCAGGACTATGGAGTAGATCTTGGATGCACACCTATATTATGTGATAACACAAGTGCCTTAAATTTAACTAAGAACCCCATCCAGCATTCTCGCACAAAACACATTAAAATAAGACATCATTTCCTTCTAGATGAGGTAAGCAAAAGGAATTTTGAATTCCAATTCATTGAAACTGAGAAGCAGATTACAGATATTTTACTAAACCTATGAGTAATGAAAGATTTTCAACTTTAAGGAAAGAACTGGGTCTGTGTAGACCTCCCACTTGATCACACCTGCATGGTTTTGCTCATCTAAGTCCAAGGAGTCACTGGTTGCTAGTGTTAGGGGGAGTCCATCATACATGTCTGATTGTGTGTATGGTTCATATGTTGTAGATTGTTTTCTTCATCTGCATGACCCTATGGCATATGAAATGGTGGTGTGTGGAAGGACAGGCACATTCTGTCTGAAAATGCCCATTATGCGTGAGGAGATCATCCGCCAAGTACCAAGGGTATTCACACATTACATTTTAGTGTCCATGGGTTGAGGGGGAGTGTGTACTACCATTTGTTCATTTGTCACTCCCGTTTGCAGAACTTCAAGGGAGATTCTTTTCTAAGATGGCCGTTTATTGACTAATCTTTTTGAATGACATTTCCTGCACCTTGTATCATGGTTGGTTGAATGAATTGAAGTTTTAAAGTCAATAACTTTCTGACGTCTGAAAACAAGAAGCTTAAAGGAGGGACTCCTCAAGGGTACTTCTGTTAATGCATGTAGTGTGCTACGTTCTAATGTTCCTCAGTCTGCTTATGCACATCCAGTAACAATTTTGGTTGATGAACTTCCATTGAGTATTGTGTTGAAACAACCATCCTAAGTGAGACTTCTCCAAAGCACTTATTATTGTTGAGTCTCTCCAGGTGATTTTGATGATAACAAAACCCCGGACATGTTTTCCATACTATGTCGTGCATAGTTGCCATCAATTGGTATCAGAGCATACCAACTAGACTAACAATGGATGCATGAAATGTAATGAACACAAAGGGTGAGAGGATGAGACCCCCTTCCTCACCTAATGGGTGGCCCACGAGGAGACATTGGTGATAGATAGAAGTATGGCTGAAGTTGAATAGAAGGTGGATATGGTAGCGAAAGGCCCCCTAGCAGAAGAATGCCCACCCCTCCATGGCAGTGAAAGTGTGTGGCCAATCGGCCTAACGGATAAAATCAAAGCCCATGATGAAGCTTCAACAATATATGACAACTCCCTTGGAGGGAGAAGAGCAATAATGTGAGAGAGTTAACAAGTTAGAATAAGAAGCATCATGTTGCCCAAGGATTATGGCGTATAAAGAGTGTTGAAGAAAATGGGCATTTGCCCCTTGTACGGAAGTATGGATTTGACATTGGAGGATTGAAACAAGGGGTGCCCTACCCAACCCAGTAGCGGCGGCGACTCGGCCTCCTCAACCATGCTCCGCACAAAAACATGTATTGGCATCTGGCAAATAAACTCTTGCATCTCGAATAGCACAGTTGTGGCCAACTCCTTCTTGCCCGACTGTCGATCATCTTCGGCACAAGTACTTGCAACAATATACCCACTCCGAACATTACAAGAAGGTGAAGCAGAGGTGTAAGGCTCCATAGATGGTGGAGGTGTAATGGAAGGTGTTGGAGGGAACACGTCGAGCCTCTCCCTTTGCTCGGAAGCAAACGGGGTTGGCCCAAGTGCAAAAAGGGGTGGACCCTGCTCAGGATTAGCCATGGGTAAAGGTGAAGGGATAGGTGGAGGGATAGACAAAGTTGGTTTTGGTGTTATAGGTATAGTGGAAGGCTGAGGTGGCGGCAATGGGAGGTTAATTGAAGAAGGTTTGGTGGTAGGCTCGGTGGAGGCCGATGGCGTGGAGATTAATGAAGGTATAATTGGTGGAGGTTTAGTGGGAGGTTTGGCGGAGGCCGGTGGAGTGGAGGCTAATGGTGTAGTTGGGAGGTGTAAAAGGAGAAGGTTTGGTGGGTAGGAAATGCCGGATGGGGCGAGAGGTGTTAGGGGTCAGAGAAGACTCATGATGTGCCGGCGTAGGTGATTGGAGTATCGACCCATCATCGTAACACCAATAAGTCTCAAAGATGGGGGTTGGTTCGGGGATGGTGGCATCGTCCTGAGTAGGGAATTCATTTGGTGGTAGCGGAGGAAGAGGAAAGCAAAGGAAACTTGGAATGGGTGCCTTCGGAACTTCATCATCACGCATTGCCTTCAATTCTTCATAACTAGACTCAAGTGGATGCTGCAGTGGAGGTGTGTTGATGGGTGGTGAAATGTAATGGTGTTGCGTATGCGGAGGCAGAGGGCCATATCGATGATCAAAGTGAATAGGTGGAGGGTGGATGACGTCCACTTGGTCGTTGAAATCTGTCGGCTCTTGCTCATTTGAATTGTTGATGCCGTAATCATCTCTCCTCTCCTTCCATTCTTTCTCTATCTTGGTAATGTTATTTAGGAAGGCGTGCAGAGAATTGACTAGAGAAGGAGGAGGAGGAGCGGGTCGCGGGCTCGTGACCCTCTTTAGCTATTCCTCCAATGAAGCAACTTTATCAATGAGAACCTGTTGGAGGTGTGTAACTTGAAGACTTGAGGGTTGACATAGTGGCCTTGACGGAGGGGCCACATAAGAAAGCCGTGGAGGGGGGTTAATGGGCTGACCCAAAAAAGGACCTGGTTGGGCCGAGTTGCAAGGAATAAAAGGGCCTTGGGGCCATGAAAGAGGAGGAATATAAGGAGGCGGGTGATGGACCACCCGAAGAGGAGTATGAACAGGAGTGGGAGGCGGGTGATGGGTTACCCGAACGGGAGTGGAGAGAGGATGACAAGAATGAGATGCACTCTCAACAATGGCCTGAAGGGCTTAGATTTGTTGAGGGGTGAGATGATCTATGACATGCAAAATTTGGGAGACCTTCTCATTGTCAGGAGGAGACGGTCCCGTGGGAATAATGGCTCGCAACTGAGGTGAGGGACCATGAGATTGGCCATTGCCCATGGGTCGAGCAAGACCGTAGGAATGAGGACGTGGCCCATTAAAAGAATTGTGGTGAAGATCATGATGGACGTGTTGAAATTGAGGAGTGTAGGATGTGCTGGGTTGTGCATTCTCATGATTGTAAAGATTATTAGACATGTTATTCAAGCCAAACATCATGTAAAAATCAATTAAAATTCAATCAAAACACAATTGCAAAGATGTCAAGCAAATGGATGTTTACGCGTGGCCTTGGTGAATTCGGTGATTTTTTTGGAAAAAATGATATAAGTCACACAAGGCAGGAACCTAGTTTCAATGTAATTTTCTTCAATGCCGACTAGGTAATTCTCACCATGAATTAGGCCAACTAAACCCGGGGATTTCAAAAGGTACAACCTGCCCGAGCATCCGTGAGGGAATCCATGGGTGCGGGGACTTATGGATGCCTTAGTTTAAGAATTTTCGGTCGAAAGAGATGGAGTGCTCAATGGAGGGTCCTTCTTTAACCAAGAGAGGGATATGGTCTCCTAGAAGGTGTGGGGAGAAGAGGTCTCCCAAGCCAATGCAAGTGCAAATGCAAAACGGAGGAAGAGAATCACACAGGATGACATGGTGTAAATATGATGAAGAGAAAAAAACAGAAATAGAGCAAAATGAAAATGCACTAACGCCAACAATGCCAACAGGTAAACATGGAAATGGACTAATGCCAACAGGTAAACAATAGGTAAATAGTGAATACAATATGACCTGTGGGATGCGATAAATGGTGACAGAATGGACTAATGCAAATAGATGAGTAAGGACTACAAACAGGAGGACCAACACCGTACAGCTAATAATGCAAACAAACAAGAAAACGTGATATGTGGTGACGGGAGAGTAGTATGCAACAGAAGACACTATTTAATGCAATACTAAGTGATATGCAGGCAGGTGAAGGTGACAGGTGTGCTACGCAATACGCAAACATGATGTTAATGGAGGAAGAGTATGATATGCACAGGATAATGGCATGATGCTAATGGTATGAAAGACAATGGTATGCACAGGGTAAAGAAATGGAACCGAAAAGAGAGTAAATGGGTGCCTAAGAGAACAATGGGATGGATACTAATGCAGAGGTGACAGAGATCATGTCCTGCACAGGGTAGCAATGGGTGGGGGAAGGAGAATGGACGAAAATTATGATATGTACAAGACAACAATGAGATGGGTATTAAGGAGTGTACCTTTATGCTACACCTGAGGAGAGCAACAGAGACAACATGAAGATGTGAATAGTAATACAACAAAAAAGGGCGTCTAATGTTATGGGCGCTAATTTAATTAGCATCCACTTCAACGGACGCAATTTTCTTCTCTTCGTAATTTTTTTAACAGTTTAACAGAAATGGAATTTCAAACAAATCTAAGACGTAAGGCCCGAGTGGGGTGGTTATTCATCAGCGTCACCGAGGTGGCAAGGCCGATAGGGTTTATTGGTCTCTTTGGTGGTCGTCAGCGCTGGGTCAGTGCTGACACAAAGGTGAGTTTATTTCCTCAATCCGAGCGCAAGGCTCGGGCAAGGTGTCTATTCGTCGGTGTCACCGAGGTGACAGAACCGAGCTAGTTTATTGGCCTTTTGAAATGTTCGTCAACACCGGGCTGGTGCTAACACGAGGAAAGGTTTATTCCCCCATCCGGACGTAAGGTCCGGGTGGGGTGTCTATTCATCGGCGTCACCGAGGTGGCAAGGCCGATAGGATTTATTTGGTCTCTTGAGGTGTTCGTCAGCACTAGGCTGGTGCCGACACAAGAAAGGATTTATTCCTCCGTCCGAACGTAAGGTCCGAGTGGGGTGTTTATTTGTCGGCTTCACCGAGGTGGCGAGACCGACAAGGCTTATTTGATCTCTTGAGATATTCGTCAACACTGGGCTGGTGTTGACACAAGGAAGAATTTATTCTCCGGTCCGGATGTAAGGTCCAGGTGGGGTGTCTATTCGTCGGCGTCACCGAGGTGGCAAGGCCGACATGGCTTATTTGGTCTCTTGAGACATTCGTCAACACTGGGCTGATGTTGACACAAGGAAGGGTTTATTCCCCTGTCCGGACGTAAGGTCCAGGTGGGATGTCTATTCATCGGCGTCACCGAGGTGGCAAGGCCGACAGGGTTTATTTATTTCTTGAAATGTTCGTCAACACTGGACTGGTGCTGACAAAAGAAAGGGTTTATTCCCCCGTCTGGACGTAAGGTCCTGATGGGGTGTCTATTCGTTGGCGTCACCGAGGTGGCAAGGCCGACAGGGTTTATTTGTTTCTTGAAATGGTCGTCGGCACTGGGTCAGTGTTGACGCAAAGGTGGGTTTATTCCCCCGTCCAGACGTAAGGCGCGGGTGGGGTGTCTATTCATCGGCGTCACCGGGGTGGCAAGGCCGACAGGGTCATTTGGTTCTTGAAGTGGTCGTCGGCACTGGGTCAGTGCTGACGCAAAGGTGGGTTTATTTTTCCGTCCAGACGTAAGGTCCAGGTGGGGTGTCTATTCATCGGCGTCACTGAGGTGGCAAGGTCGACAGGGTTTATTGGTCTCTTGAAATGTTTGACCTGGTAAGGTCACAATCCGACGTCGGGGGAAGCTGCCCCCTCAATGATGTTTCAATAGCTAAACAAACAAGTTAGTAAAATGAAAGTTAACTTGTTAATTCAGTTTATCATATAAAAATCCTTTGGTTGTCATCATCAAAACCAGAGGGACAGCATGTTAGGCTGCTATTGTGGGGCCTACAGAGGCTGTTGCTATTGTTGTGGTTATTGTTGTAGTTGTTGGAACTGTGGTCTAGGCGGAGGTCTCCTGGCTTTCAACATAGTGATGTATCGTTTCATTTCATCCCAATCAATCTCACCTTGATCATTCATGTTATAAATGTAGTCTTTGAAATGGAAACAACTCTCCACTATATGACGTGGTTGCCTGTGGTAAACACAGTTCCTGGAGGTGTCAACATTCGGGGGCCAGGCGAGCCTTTCCTTGGGCAGAGTGAGTATATTGGCAGCCATAAGGGCATTGAAGATGTCTGACAACGTTTCTGGCAATGGTAGGTAATGGGCTCTTTTGGGACCAATGGGCCTTCTTTGTTGTTGAAGTGGACCGTAATTTCCAGGGGGTGGAACTTGTTGGTACCGAGGTGGTGGTTGTTGTTGCTATTGCTGAGGATGGAAGGGTTGAGGCATGTTATTCTGGGGAAGGTTGTTCTAGGGTGGTGGACAATAGGGTTGTGGACCCTGTTGAAAGGGAGGTCATGGCATTTAAGGAGGTCTTGGGTTGGCTGGCTGGTTGGGACTGCCAACTGCACTCACTTGCTCATTTATTACAACCCCTTCTATCGTTCCACCTTGGACACCAGTGCCTATCTTCCTAACCAGCTTTGGCTTTGGCAGTTCAAACATGTGTATGATGGGAGAATCTTTTAGTAGGGTCTGGATATACCGGGCCCTATCATAGAGCTCCTCCATTGTGGTAAGCTTACTCATGGCCAAGACGTGTCTAAACTGCGGTGTAGCATTAGACACGATCATTTTTATTTGTTCCGGTTCTGAAAGGGTATCCCTTATCCTATCGGCCAGGGACCTCCACCTATCAACATAGTGGATGAAATCTTCGTCTGGCCTCATTTTCTCGGCCTCTAGGTTGGTAATGGAGAGAGAGGGACCGACCCTATCCCAGTACTTTTGTAAGAATTTCCTTTGTACTGCATCAAAATTTTCAGCCTCACTCGGGTCCAGAGAATAGAACCATTCTAGGGTGGGACCATCCAATGATCTCCGAAAAAGGTAGGCCAGGGATTTCTGATCATTCTGTGGTGGTTGAATGACCCTAAGAAATGTGACGACCAAGGGCCAGAACTGGGGGCTAGGACTGGCTAACTAACTCGTGAAGGGATCGTAGCTGAAATGCAGGAGCTGGATATTAGTGCTAAGTTTGGGTGATTGGCTCACAGATGTGTGATGGCTGGATCGCTGGACTGGCGACTGGCACTCGGACTGAGTGGCTGGCCTATGAAGGTGTTGTAGCCACGATACTGGAATTGGGGACTGGCACTTGAATTGGGTGGCTGGCCTGTGACCACCCTAAAGCCATGCTACTGGAACTGGAAACTGGTACTGGAACCGGGTGGCTGGCCTGTAGAGGTGTTAAAGTCACAACGCTGGAACTAGGTGACTGGCCTGTGAAGGTGTTGAAGCCACAATGCTGGGACTGAAAACTAGTACTGGAATTAGGTGGCTGGCCTGTGAAGGCGTTGAAGCCACGATGCTGGGACTTGAAACTAGTACTGGAACTGGGTGGTTGGCCTGTGAAGGCATTGAAGCCACGATGCTGGGGCTGGAAACTGGTACTGGAACTGGATGGCTAGCTTGTGAAGGCATTGAAGCCACGATGCTGGGACTGGAGACTGGTACTAGAATTGGATCTCGTCCAGCCCTTGAGGGTATAGTGGTCGCCCTCGCTGCGGAGTGATCCAGAGATAGCCGTCAACAGGATGTTGGGATTGATGTCCCCTATTAGTGAGGAGTGGAGAAGGAGAATTTTTTTTATTTTTCTCTTTACCAGCTCTACCTCCCTTTCAGATTTTCGCTAGAGTTGGCCCCCTTTAGCTTTTTTCGGTACACCCTTGCGGGTTTTCATACTGAGGGGTTACCCGATTTTGCCTGAGGTGCCCATACGGGTTTTCACCTCACCTGTATTGCATCCCCTAGTTATTGTTTAGTTTCAATGATATCAAAATGATTATGCTTGTGTGTGTGTATGTCTTTCATTGAGCAACATGTGTATATCTTGATTGATGAGTTGAAAGATGGCTTCAAGATTCACTCTTGAAAGTCATATGAATCTTTAGTGCTTAAGGAACTAATACTATATTTATGTTAGTATGTAGGAACGTAAATCCATGGCTCATACTTGGAATCTAAAGGAATGCATCAATGATGATCTACTTGCAAAAGGGAGGCTATTGCTCTATCCACTACAGAAGCAGAGTATGTTACTGTAGGGAACTGTGTTGCCCAGATATATAAAGTATAGTCTAAATAAAGTACAATCTACAGGAAAGGGAACGTACCCAATGTCGAGTGAACACTCGACCCGACAAGCTGGCAACTACGAACCTACACGTTGCACCTCCGATCCTCGAGGAGGAACTGCTACACCTAAAAAGTAGGGAGTGAGCCTCCTATCACTGGCTCAGTAGGGGTCCCGTGGAACCCCAACTGTAAAAAACGACGGTAACAAGCAGTGCTAAGAAAAGCAACACAATAGCAAGAACAGCAATCATGGTGGTCAGTAAAATCTCAGCTCTATAGCTACTCCTACTGTACCGAAAAACATGCCCGGATCTCACAGTCTGGGGACCACCAGATTGACGAGAAAACCCTAGCTACACTGCCAGAAGAAACACCATGACACCTTTGTCATGGAGGCTTGTTCTAACAGACGAAGGCCCAACCCAAGACCATGCGATCTGGGAGCACGGTCACGACCTCGCCGTCGTGAACCGTATGCCATCTAGGGAAAAACCCACGGTAACCCTTACAGGAAAACCCTAGACATCTACATTGGAAAACACGTGAGAATTACTCATAAAACCTCATCTCGTAGATGGGAAGCCAAAACTCAAGTCATGAGAGTCAAGTGTCATGTGACGGAAGTATAGCCCACTAGATGCAAGGTCGGATGCGTCCCCTGACGTCTTAGTCCACACCTCAGGTGTCTCCCTATGCGCCCCAGGTAGAAACTGAGACACTGTAATAGTAACCACATAACAAGGGACTAGTTGGGGCCGTGCTCGTTAGCACGGGTTCGAAGTCCCCGACCATGTGTGCACACATTGACTGACTACACAACGTTAGTCCCTCTAGTTGGTTTTCCTCCCGACCCAGACTCGAGCCTCTACAAGGAAGGTGTTGGGTCCCGGAGTGCAGTGGCATGGATCTAGAGGGGGGGTGAATAGATCCCTCTCTAAAAATTAAGTCTAATTTGAACAACTTAAACACCTCTCAATTCCACCTCACCAAACACTTGTAATTGAATAAGATCACACACGGGCAAAAAAGGCGTAATACTGATCTGAAATAAGATCTCCCGCTCTTACTAGAAGCCTCCACCGGCGTAGGAGATCCCTCCTCAAGACAGAGACGGGTGGCAGGCCCCTGATCGCCCTCTGGGTTGTCGGCCCTACGCCGCTTCCCGTGACCCTGAGCCTCAGAGCCAATTGCATATTCTGCAAGTGCTTTGCCCCTACCTCTTCTTGGAGCTTTCTTTTGCCAAATATGCCCTCTTGACTTTCTAAGGTGACAGCCTGATACTTTATCAATTTTCTCTTCCCTTTTCCCTTTTCTTATCTATTCTACTTCCTTTTTGCCTCATGTCATGTCTTGAGGGAAAGGAGAAGCTATTTTTTGGGCTGATTAGAACATGCGCCCATGGTTGAAATTCATGCCTCAAGTTCTTGCCTTAGAAGGCTTAGATTGTTCGAAGCCTCCTCCTTGGTGACCCATATTTATTTGATAAGAAGTTGGTTCATGGAATCACCCCTTGCTTGGGCTTAAGGGCTTTGACTTTTTTGCGTGAGGCTTGGATGTCAGCTTCTTTCATTTTTGCCTTTCACTTGATGTAGACGGCAATAGGATTGTCCCCTTGCCCAAACTTAGAGACTTTAACTTTCCACCAGTACTTTGGCTTCAGAACGAAGCTTAGGCGTTGGCTTCTTTCATTTCTGCCTCAGCTTGATGTTATGAGATCAGCTCGCCTTTATCTAGTCAGTTGTGTTCTTTTTCTTCTTTTTTTTGGTTTACTTTTCGTCGAAGGACTAATCTTTGCCAGACTTAAATATAGCCACAATAGATTTTCTTCCAGGGCGACGACATTACCCCCGGCTAGAAGGAACAACATATGGATTTTGTTGGCACCTTAGCCTTCAACAAGAGGCCTTCACTTGGACGTACCGAGCAACGGGGGCCATGACTAGGGTGGCATTGTCCCCTCTCAGTAATTGTAACTTGGACATGTATTGTGTTGTCATTTGGCCTTTGACAGGAGAGGTTTTAACCATGATGCCCCCAATGGCAGCAGCCACTGTCGAAATAGCATCCCCCCTGCTAGTAGGAGCAACTTTAGATACATGTTGACATCTGGCCTTTGAAAGGGACCGCTTAACCTTGACGCCCCCGGCAGCCTTAACCTTAATGCCCCCAGTAGCATTAACTTTGATGCCCCCGGCAATAGTTTCAACGATAGGAATCCTTTGAACTTCTTGCAAGAGTGTGAAGGAGTCACAACCTTTGTCGATGCAAGGCTATCCTTCGACAGAGAAACAAAAGGCAGGAAGAGTGTCACAGGACGTGCAAGTTTATTTATACGCGAAATTTTCGAATGTCCACTTTGTTGGATGAATATGTGGATATTTTGACATATTTGTTAATTCCGCACTTTTAGGATTGTGACCCGACCCGGGCACGAGAGAGAGAGCCGACCACCCTTGACTCGCTGCCGGTTCCTCAACCGCGCAGGTCCGAATGCTTCCCTCGCCAGGGATGGACCCGAGCTTGCTTAGAGTCCCAGGTGGCCTTGAGTCTCATCATCATCCCGCATCAGATATTGTAACAATGATATTAATATCAATAAAATTATGTTTTTGTAAAATCTTGTTCTTATTGTGTCACTGGTTTCCTCTGAATTATCATGACTATTCGCTACTACGTTCTGAGTAGTTTCCGCTGCTATCAGCTTGGGGCGTGACAGAAGTGGTATTAGAGCCTAAGTTGTCTAAACTTTAGGTTTTGACTATAGGTGCAGGTCGTCATGAGTAGTAGGGCCTATAACCTATATCTTTTCTTATCATTGTCTGGTGAGTTTGGGTAGAGCATTGGGCTAAGTGTTAAATATGTTAAAATTTTCAAGAAAATGAGATAATTAATGTTCATAGTTATTTTGCAGGCATTTATGGTTCGGTTAAGATGGAGGAGAATAGGTTTGTAAGGTCAGGTTTCATTCCCCAAGTTGCCTTAGTAGACATCCAGGCTTATGCAGACTTGGTTAGGAGAGTTCAAGTCTTAGAAGAGAAGGATCGAGTCGTTGTTTCTGGAAGTTCTAAACCCACTGTTGGAAAGAAGAGACCTAATGAGAATGATGGATCTCGAGATGGGAAGAAACCCAAGAAGGGAATAAAGTGTAAATATTGTGATAAGGTTGGTCATCAGTCAGAGTAGTGTTGGAGGAAGTCAGGAACATGTTTTCGCTGCGAGAGCAAGGAGCACAAGATAGGTAGTTGCCCTGTTATGAAGGATCAACCCACGCAAGTTGAGGATCGCATTGAAGCTCATCAAGGAGATCTTCCGAGTTTGGAGGAGCCCGAGCCTGTTATAGGTGGAATAGCTAGAGGTACCCCTCATCCTTAATTAGATCTATTCCAGTCTTTAGATCCTAGATCTCTGTTGTCACCTTTCTAGCATAAATATAGTTATTTAGTGATTAGTGTGTGTAGTCATTTTAAGTATTAGCTTGCCTTTTAGGGTTGAATCCCGAGGTAGTTATTTAGAAATTTGAATTTGTTTTTGAGGTAGTTTTGTACACCACTTTCATATAAGAAGAACATTAGGTGAATTTGGAGGACCAAATTTCTTCAGGGGGGGAGAGTGTAGCAACTCAAATTGCCGTGTGAGTTGGCCGCCGTCTTCGGCCCATTCGGATTGCGTGAGTGCTTGCTTGCTTACGTCCTAGGTTGTGTCATATCAGATCACTTTCGGCAGCTTCACCCCAGTCGTCGGATCACCCTACTTCTTGGGTGTGGTCCCTGTGGCAGCTCCATCGCCACCTCCAGCTCCTATTTCCTTTGGTGCCACCAGAGCACCACGCCAGCTGCCAGTCCCGACAACCAGGCCAAGCATCAGGCTCAGCTCTCCTGCCACCAGTGTCCGTAGATTTTCCAGACCAGTCCTAGCCCAGGCAAGCATTAGTCCCCGAGCCCAGTCTCGACCAGCTTCCGACGCAAGCCTTGTGTCCCAGGTTCCGGTCTCCAGTCTTGTAGTTTGCTCGGGCCTCCAGCCCAGAGCCCCAGCCAAGCCGACTTCCAGTGTGGGTGTCCACCCTACGGTGTTCGGCTCCTCAGTACTCTTCTCGGGCCATCAATCCTGAGCTCCCACTGAGCCAGCTCCCGACATGGGCCTCCTAGCCCGGGGGAAGGGCTCCCCAGCACCCCGTTCGGGCCTCCCGACCTGAACCGCAGAAGCACGACCGCCTCGCCTGGGTCCCCAACCCCTGGCATGAGGCGTCCTAGCATCCAGACCAGACGTACAACTCTGGGGTTTCCCGCGGGTGATGTCTGTTACGAGTGGTCCGCGTTAGGCTTCGAATCTCTCGGCTCTACCTCGGGGGCATTCCTCCCGCAATCCGATAATGCCGATCCCTAGCACGGGTCTACCTTTGTGGGACGTGGTGACCTCGGTACAGACTGAGCGCCCTCTGTCGTGCCTTCCGACCATACTAGCTCCCAGTTCAGGCTCAAGGCCTTGGGTCACCGGCATCCCGGTACACCCTGTAGTGACAACTTCGGGCACAGACACGTCGCGGCGAGCGTCCGCAACACTACTGTCAGCTTGGATGAAAGCCTACACTCGAGCCACCCAGTCGTCGACCTTCACTACAGACTTCGCTTCTCGGGGACCTATCCTGGTATTCCCGATGAATGGCCCTGTGCCACCAGCACTCGCAGGTTGGGTTTTCTCGGCCTACCACCTTGGAGCGGAGTCATCTTCCACTCCCCAAAAGAAGCACCGTCGTAGCCATAAAGGCAAGCGACCCGTTTCCCCCACCAGTAGCTCCGGCAAGACCATTCTTGTTGGAGACGTACGAATTCGCCTGGATGATGAGAAATAAAGGACATATTTTTAGATTTTTATAATTTTTAAATTTTTTTAAAATTTTTTTGACAACATTGCTATCTGCAGCATCCAAGGATGGGCTCAAGTTACTGGCTAGGGGTCGTCATTTCGCCCCCTCTCATTAAAGACTTCTCTTGAGCAGGGCGTGCATTTGAGAGTGGCTCACCACAACCAATCGTCTCTAAAAAATAGTGCCCCTACTAAGGCCATACACGGGATACAACCCAGCCTAAGATGAGAGACATCAGGATTTGACTTCCTTCTAGGGCACTACCCCTCAAAGAGATAGTCTGTTCCGTCGGGGCTTTGTGTCTTTTATTTTTAGGACCCTTAGGCATGCGCACGACCGGGCTCATGTCATCCTGTGGGACTTTGCCACTCTTGCCATGCCTTTGATTCATAATTTTACTATTGATTTTTATTTTGTTTTTATTTTTGATAGCCCTTATTGGCTAGACATTACAATGAATCTCACTTTTTGAGGGTCAAGACTGCCCCTATTTGAGACCTCTCCCATATCGGGGAGCACCTAGGTTGGTCATCTCATCCATCAATCTCTTGCCCCTACACTCGACCAAACAAAGAAGAGAAAAGGCCTTTGTGCATACCCGGAGTATGGCCAAAGCAGCAATGGTGTTCCTCAAAGGAGATCGGTTATAGCTTGCCGTGAAGTGTGTGAAAAATCCATGCTAAGAGGTCACCCTCAACGATTGGGGAAAGAGCTTCAGACTCCCAGCACAGAGCTATCACCAGCCTAAGAGTGCTACAGAAGCAAACTCAAATTTGACTAAGCAAAACTATCTAAGGCCTAAAGCCACTCAACCAAGTTTTAAGGAACCAGCATTATAACCACGTGCAGAAGAATCAGGATAATGGAAATGAGAGCATATTCTTGCACAAAATAAAGACACCTTGTAAATCCATAGTGTGGAGACTGGCATCCTAAAGCAACCTTGGATGGTGCGAGCTTCATTTTCCTTACTTGACAGGATAAAGATGAGAGGATAGCAAAGGATTGAAAATTTCTCTACACGGAGGAGCGACAAACACCAAACTGGACGAAGAAGGATAAAAAGGAAGAGAGACGAGGGCTAAAACTCCCTCGTTAAGGAACAGAGACCCTAATAACAAGGAACTAAATACAGAAGAAATAGAGACTAACTAAGATCAAGGCGGGCTAAAGCATCAAAAATAATCGCCCCCCCCCCCCCCCCGGGCGGGGCGGATCAATAAAAAAACCCCGAAAGAATAGAGGAAGAGTCTCACCAGAGAGGGTTGCAGAGAATAAGACAAGGGAAGGGGGGGAAAAACTTGCAAGAGGAAGAAATCTAAAGGCAAGAAACCCAACTATACAAAATATGTACCAATAAACATGCTGTATGATGACTTGACAATGTTGGAGACTATAACATCAGTTGTTTACTGGGTTCATAAAGTGGGAACAAGGAAGGAATAGAGCTGGGCTAGTGAGTATGGAAGTTAACAGCAGATGACAAGTACCTGCATGTCAATAGAAGTCCCAGTTGTCACAAAAAATAATCCAAGCAGCAAGCCTCTAAAGGGCCTGATATCAGCCTCAATTTGCGTCCGAAAATTTGTTTCTGCAAGAAGTGCCCCAGCTAGAAATGCTCCAAGCTACCAATGACGACAGACTCATTAATGATTTAATTAGGAAAAGAAACAGGCTTGAAACAAAGAAGACAATATAAAAAAGATAACACAACTGTATCACTGAATCCCAATATTTTTGTGAGAAGTGAAGTCCCTGACACTGTAAGCAGACACAAAGCAACAAAAGCTTCAGAGCTCCTTGACTCAGCAACAACCTGCATTCATTTAATATCAAGTTGAAAAGTTCTTTTTTCATGTGAAGGTCATAAATTTTCCAGTTTACAAAATTCTGCATTTGATGAATTTGATACCAACTTCAAATATGCGTCTAAGCAGATATTTTCCTCCAAGAGAGAGCAAACCAAGCCCTCCCAACGCTTTCAAGCTTTCAGTGGCTAGCATCAGCCAAATGCTTTCCCCTGCAAGATTCTGGAAGCAAAGGTACATTTTATATAAATTATATCATAATTCAGGCGAAACATTATTTTATATTTATGTGTAGGATATACTACACGAACTGACCATGAAAGGCAGTTATCAAGGCAAAACCTTGTCTGAAAAAATATCAGATATCAATGAACCAAATTCCTGGGACTTAGTGTGACGATATCTGGTAACATAAAAAATATTATTTTATTTGTCTAACGTATATGGCTATTGAATGGGGTCAAATATCATAATGGGAACCATAATGGTCCATACAGTTACGACTAGACCTGTATACGGAGCGGATAGTGTGATATCCAAATTCGTATCCGATTAATAATCGAATTATCCGATTAGTAATCGAATTATCCGACAAATAGTGCGGGGACTTCACTTAGGAGGTTTCTTTTCCCGGGCTTTTTGCGGTGTCAGTTGGCTCCTTGGGGTTGGTCGTCTAGGCTTTTGATTCTCACTTGCCAGGGGGTATATGGGTACCGACTTTCAGGAGGGATCTCAAGAGCGAGGAGATGGAGCTGTTTTAGGACCTTTTACTCTTCCTTCACAATTACACTCCTCATGTTGATAGGGAGGGCACGCGGACTTGGAGGTGGGGTAAGGAGGGGTGCTTCTCAGTGAGGTCGACTTATTCCATTATTTCTAATGGTGGAGTGCGCCATAGTCTTGCGTCTCAGGTGTGGTCGTCGCGCAGTCCGTTGAAGGTGAAGCTTCTCACTTAAAGGATTTCCTTGAGAGACTTTCTACCCAAGACAGGCAGTTACCTTTCATTTCGGGGATTCTGACATCTTGTAGCTTGTGTGGACTCGAGGATGAGATCTTGGACTACTTGTTTGTGGGTTGCACCTATATGCAGGAGGTGTGGGAGGGGCTGGCTAAGAGAGCCTGTTGTGTCCTTGGCCGCTAGCAAGAGGTGCAGGGGCTGGCTAAGAGAGCCTGTTGTGTACTTGGCCTCTAGTGAGAGGTGCACCATCTTATGGTGATGTGAGGGAGGAGATGGCACATTAAGGGAGATGGTATTGTATGGTGGTTGATCTTGCACGTCACCATGTGGTCATTGTGGGGTGAACATAACAATAGGATCTTTATTCTTTAGAAGGGAGGCTAGAGTGGAGTCTTCTCTTGTTTTTTTTATATGTGACAGAGTGACAGAATGGGCGGAGTTGCTTTGTAATGTGAATTCTCTCAACTCCCCTCTTTTTATTTTTGGGGGGGATTAGTGTGTACCACACCTTCTTGGTGTGCCTTTTGTACAAGGGGTTTTGGGAAGAGCATTGCCAATACTTGTATATTCCCCGTTTTCAATTTAGTACAAAAGTGGTACTACCCACTTTCAAAAAAAAAATGCATGTCCTCTAGATCATGACTTGGAGAGGCAATGGCCCACTTGGTATGGGTGGAGGGTTAGGAAAGGAACCAACCTTGGTGGGCTGGGTTTTATGTGAGTTATGTGAACCGTCCTTGACAATGTGGTAGAGGCCCTAGAAGAAGAAATTACATGTCCTCCAGATCACAAATCGAGATAGGTTTGACCTTATTCTGATAGAGGCACATTTTAATTACATATGGCAACCGAGTGAGAGGTAATAACCGCATCAATAGTCGAACCTCCGGCAAGCAGTGAGATTGCCACCGGCCTCACTCGCGAAGAAACTGGCACTAGTGCGAAGGAGCTCCTCTTGGCAACTGTCTTCAAAAGTGTAGGCCCCTCATCCCCAAAACAGCCAGGGACGGACTGGCATGCGGCAAATAAAATCTTGAATCTTGTAATGCACAATCGAAGCCTGGCTCGGCTCATCATATCCCTGGGGACTAGACCCGAGGGGCACCAAAGGTAGTAAACACCCGCTCCGTGGGATGGAGGTGGATGGAGAAGCGGAGGGAATAGGCTCGGGTGGAGGCAAAGACAAAGGTGGAGGTGTAGGTGTAGGTTTAGCGTGCTCAGGCTCAGACAACGATGGCGAAGGGAGTGACAAAGGTGGTGGAGATGGAATAAGGATCTTTGGGGGAGAAGGCGATGAAGGCGATGGTGATGGCAATGAGGGTAATGGAGATGGCGAAGAGGGTGATGTGGTCAATGGAGGTAATGAATATGGAGGTGGAGAAAGCGGTGTTGAGACAGAAGAAGTGGCGTGTCGTGGCACCCATCTTTGACGCATCGGCACGAAGCGTCGAGCGGCGTTGGGAGTAGAAGCAGTGGTGGAAATGGGAGTAGAAGAAGTAGAGGCACTTGGCTGAGCAGATGCTTGGGTTTGTGGAGGTGGAGATGGGGTAGGAGACAGTGGAGGTAACGGGGTAGGTGACAGAACAAGTGACGGAGTGGGCGCTTCATTAATCAAAGAATCACAGGGGTGCCCCTGGCCTTGAAACGGAGATGGCTGCCTGGGCGGCGCTTGCTGCTGCTGCTTGCTGTGGAGCTCTAAAATAACTTTTTGCATCTCGGACCAATCGATCCTTTTATAATATTCCAGGCCATAAATAAACTCCCAGAACTTGAGGCAATCCTCGACCAAATGCCCCTGCTGAGGATGAAAATCGTAAAATTAGAGCAAATCTCCGACCGCGGGTCGGTAAGGCATAACCAGTGGGAGTTGTAACGCGTGAGTAGCCATAAAAGCCCTAAAAATATCGGTAAATGACTCTGGCAATGGAGAATGAGAAGCCTGCTTCGGGCAAGGTGGATGTCGAGGGGTATGGGAAGGGAATGGAGATGGTTGTGGGGGTTGCGTAGGCAATGGCGCATGGTGACTGGTGGAGGGACTAGGTGGAGGCACATGTGGTAGCGATATTCAGCACTGATCAGTTTCCAGCTGAGGTAATAGAGCGGCTGCTCTTTACCTTCTTCATTGACTTGTGCCAACAGAGCCCCTAACGAAGTATCCATGGCGGCAATATAGAGTATGAGGAGTTTACCCTTGACGGGCACTCCCAAGACTGGAGGAGTGAGAAGGTACTCCTTAATCTGCTCGAAAACTATCTGGCATTCTGGGTCCCAAATGAAGGGGGCGTCTTTCTTCATCAACTTGCTAAAAGGTGTGCATCGACCGGAGAGGTTGAAGATAAATCTTCGAATGTAGGTCAGCCTACCCCGGAGTGACCTAAGTTCAGTGAGGTTGCTAGGTGGCGGAGGCTCCTGGATCGCTTTGATCTTGCTGGGATCCACCTTCATTCCTCAGTATCGAACAACGAAACTAAGAAATTTATCACTAGATACGCCAAAGGCACATTTCATGGGGTTCATCTTGAGCCCATATTGCCGGAGATGTTCAAAGACTTGACGCAGATCGCGTAGGTGGTCTTCTCGCCTTCAAGTTTTGACGATGAGGTCGTCAACATAGCATTCGATGATGTTGTGCAGCATCTCATCAAAAATTTTAGTCATGGCTCTCTAGTAGGTAGCGCTGGCATTCTTCAAATCGAAGGGCATGCACTTGTAGTTGAAAATCCATTTGGGAGATCAGAAGGCTGTGTAGTCCTTGTCTCAGAGGGACATTCGGATCTGGCTGTAGCCCGATGACCCGTCCATGAAGGATAGGGCTTCATGTCCAGTGGTCATGTCAACCATCGTCTCTGTGATCGGAACTGGGCAATCATCCTTTGGACGGGCTTTGTTGAGGTCCCAAAAGTTGACGCATATGCGGACTTGACCAATTTTCTTTTTGACTGGAACAATGTTAGCGAGCCAGACTGGGTAGATGCATGGCTCGATGAAGTCGACCTCTACTATTTTATCGACTTCGGTCGCGACTTGGAGCTCCAACTTGTGACGCATGCACTGCTGGGGTTGTTTAACTGGTGTGGCTGAGGGAGATATAGCCAGATCATTCTCCGCTACGGAGGGATCTAACCCTGGCATCTCCTGGTATGTCTAGGCAAAGCAGTCTTTGTATTCGAGCAAGAATTACTTGTAGTCCCGCCTCTCTGCTTCAGTGAGGAGAGTGCTGAGGAATGTGGGCTGAGGGGCCTCATCGTTGCCCAGATTGATCTCGACGGTCGGGTGTCGGAGGCACTGTTGTGACTGAAGGAGCTGAGCAGTTGGGTGCCGCAGGCCCCGACGAGACTGGAGGAGTTGGCAGTCAGGTGCTGGAGGCACCATTGTAACAGAAGGAGCTAAGCGATCGGGTGCCGTGAGCCCCGATGTGATTGCAATGACTGGTAGTCGGGTGCCGGGGGCACCATTGTGACTGAAGTTATTGAGTGGTCGGGCACCGCGGGCCCCGGTATGATTGGAGGAGTTGGCAGTCGGGTGCCAGAGGCACCATTGTGACTGAGGTTGTTAAGTGGTCGGGAGCCGCAGGCCCCGATGTGACTGAAGAAGCTGGCAGTCGGGTGCCGGGGGCACCGTTGTGACTGAGGTTGTTAAGTGGTCGGGCGCTGCGTTCCCCGATGTGCCTGGAAGAGCTCGCAGTCGGGTGCTGGGGGTACCGTTGTGACTGAAGTTATTGTGTGGTCGGGTGCCGCGGGCCCCGGTATGACTGAAGGAGCTGGCAGTTGGGTGCCGGAGGCACCGTTGTGACTGAGGTTGTCAGGCATCGTGAGACCTCGATGGTCGTGCTCGAGGCCCGTTGACAAAGGCAGGGGCCTGACAGTACATCTTACGTCGGGACTTGTGAAGTATCGACACTGAGGGCATGCTTATCGAGGTGACACCAAAGTGGCGCATGATCATCGAGGGGGGGAACCCGACCGGGCGCTCCCATTGAGCCATGTGTGATGGTGCGCGACCATTGAAGCAGAGACTGGATGGGGTGCTCTCATCAAGTAATGACTATGTCATGCACGAATGTCGAGGTAGAGATAGGGTAGGGTGCCTCGATCGAGTAGTGTCTGAGGGATGTGCACGATTATCGAGGTAGGGCCTGGACAGGGTGCCTCCATGAAGTAGCATCAGAGGTCATGCGCGAACGTCAAGGCAGGGCCGAGTAGGGTGTTTAGGCCGAGCAAGGAGTTCCCGTCAAGCAACACCTGGGGGTGCATGATTATCGAGATAGGGCTCGGGCAGAGTACTTTCACCAAGCGACATCAGGGGCCTGCACGAATATCGAGATAGGACCCGGGCAGAGTGTTTTCACCAAGTAAGTTCTGGGGTCGTGCATGATTATTGAGACGACATATGTTCATTAAAATAGGGGGCCGCCTTTTAAGAGGTTGGTGTTTGGGCTAGACGTCATAGGAGGGATGATCATGCGACATGCCCTCGGCGTATAGTGAAAACTTGCTTCCAATTCAAAGACTACATTTATGATATGAATGACCAAGGTGGAATTGACTGGGATGAAATGAGACGATACATCGCCACCCTAAAGGTTAAGAGACCTCTCCCTAAACCCCAGTTTCAACAACAACAGCCTCAACAACAATAACCGCCACAGCCACAGTAGCAACCGCAGCAGGTCCAACAGTAGCAATCAAATATGGGCATCATTCAGAACCCACTCTCAGAGCACCCCCAGCACAACAAGAAAGTCAACCTCATCTCCTTCTTCCAGGAAGTTGGGAGAGGGCAGGCCTGGTATGCGAAAAGCACCTCTATTCTTGCCACTAACAACGTTCCTAGCCAACCTCCATACCTTGTCCGGGCAACACCTATTTCTCCCTGACCCATATCACAACCTGCGACTAGGCCTCCTTTATTCTCACAACCATCACACCGTCTCATCCGCACACATGCCACCACTCATTTGCCACTCATCCACCAGCAAAAATCCAGTACACCTCCACCCTTACCCTCAAAGCCTCTCATCATCCCTCATCCCTCCATTTCGCCATCTACCTCCACCCTTACCCTCAAGACCTCTCATTATTCACCATCCATCCGAGGCCCCGTCTACGTCCACCATGCCTCCACTTATGCCCTCCAGACCCCTCATCATTCAGCATCCATCTGAGGCCCCATTCACTACCACTCTACCTCTACCAAACAAGCCTCTCATCAAGATCCCTCAACTCATCATTACCCCTACTTCACCAACTGTTCCTCCACCATTACCGCTTAAACCCCTTCTTAAACCCATAATCAACCCCATCGAGGTGCAAAAGCCGCAAGCTATGGTGCTCCAGAGTGGAAGGATCTTCAACCGGGTTTTCCCCTAGAACAGTCAGGCCCAAGAGTAGTCTCAGCTGGAAAGAGAGACTGAAGAGCAGTTAGAGGAGTCCACCCCTAGGACGCAGTATGACCTATTGAAGCATCTGGATAAGACACCTACCTAGATCTTTATCCTTGAGTTGATTAAGAGGTCCAAATCCCATCAAGAAGCTTTAATGGAATATCTTCAAAAGGTAATGGTAAATGAGGACCTCCTAGTGGAAAAGATCTCCACATTACTAACGCCGACTAGCACTACAAGAAAAATTGAAAATAGCAACATAATTTTTCGACGAAAAAATGTTCGTTGAAAATATGTCAAAAATTCTATTCCTGGCAGTAGAAGAACATTCCTTCTGAGAGAAAGAGAGAGGACTTTGAAAAGAGAAGAGAGAGCCAGTTTAAGAGCACCTTTAGCCCCGAGCTCATCAGAAACCAGAGGATGTATCAGTTTATGGAACTAACTCAAGGAGACCTGGCCGTACTTCAATACCACACCAGGTTTATGGAGTTGGGCCATTACGTACTTCACATTGCGACAGATGAAAGATTGAGAACCCAGCAGTTTATTAGAGGGTTAAAAGTTGAGCTCAGGCATGCGATCGCGGCCACTCCGGTAAGTAGCATGGAAGCGGCCTATCGAGCCGCTGTGAGTCTGGAGATCGAATTGGCAAGAACTAAAAAGCAGCTCAAGTCGGGCAAGTGCAGTCGGGCCGAGATCAGCCAGGTTCTGTGCAGCAGCAAGGGTCTTTCCGGCAAGATTCAGGTAGATTAGGGCCATCCCCTTCAATGACTTCCATAGCAGGATCTTCATCCTTTGGTTCCAAGATTAAGCGGATGTTCAGGAGGGGTTTTGGCAAGAGGCATCAAGATCGGTCAGATTAGAGGCAGAGTTCTATGGGTAGCGTGTAGCAGCCCACATCATATCAACACCAAGGCTCTATGGGTGGATAGTGAGGAGCGTGTCCACGGTGTAATAATTTTCATCCCGACAGGCCGTGTCAGATGCCGATAATTTGTTTCAGGTGTGATCAAGTGGGCCATATGGCTCGTGATTGCCCCCAAAGGTTGCAGCAGCCTTTTCAGTTCTAACCTCAATTTCAGCCTCAGCAATCATATTCCCAGGAGCAGCCACAATAGCAGTTCCAATAGCAAATGCAGCCTCCACCTTTGCCACGATCAGCCAGTGTGGGAAGGCCAAGATCAAGGGGCCGTGTCTTGCACATGACTCGTGCAGAAGTGGAAGCATCTCAGTTAGTGGAAGGTACGGTCATGATTCTTGGTAGGGTGGCTCAAGTTCTATTTGATTCCGGTGCATCGCATTCTTTTATATTCGAAGATTTCATTGCTTGTGCTGAGGAACCGACCCTGGAGGTGCCTTGTGATTTGACTGTGGAGATGTCGATGGGTGATTTCATGGTCACTCCATTTTGTCTTGAGGAGGTGCCTATGTGGATCGAAGGACGTAATATGCCAGCCTGGCTCTATGCACTGTTGCTAATGGATTATGATGTGATTTTGGGTTTGGACTTGCTCGAAGCTCAATCCCATTCAATGCCTCATGTTCCCGCCTCCACCGTTCACGTTCGAAGCCTTCCGCCGTGGGGGCGTATAAAACTCGTTCTTCCTCTCCGCAGTGAAGAACACATAGGAAGGAACACAGAGATACACAGAGGAGGAAGAGGAAAAGAAAGAGAGAGAGAGAGAGAGCAGAGGGCCACCCTCTGTGACGCTGCTGAGCAGACCGGAAGAGAAGAAGAAGAAGGAGAAGAAGAAGAAGAGAAGAGGGAGGTTCCCCTCCAACGACCACCAGAGAAGAGAGAGTAAGAGAGAGAGAGAGGGAGAGAGAGAGAGAGATGTAATAGTGGAGTGGGGGAGGAGCAGGGAGCCGTCGCCCCTACTCAACCCCCAATCCTTCCCTTTTCTTCTTCCTCCTTCTCTTCTTCCTCTTCTCGTATTTTGATGTATTCGGCCTCTATTTTGCCATGAATGAAAAGTCCTTCTTTTGAGTCTTCCGTTGCCTTCGTTGGTTTTGGATTCTATGTGTGTTTCTTCATCTTCTTCCTTCCCCCCTGACAGTTTGGTCCCTCAGAGCTGGCCTTCTCCTCCTCCCTGTCATGGTCCTTTTCGTGGGATCTCTAGCCTTCACCCTCGTCCAGTTGTCTGGAGCAAGAGTCCCTTTGGGTCCTTCGAGAACCCAAGCATCAACACCACCGTCGGCCCCTTTGCTTCACCTCCCCGTTGACCCAGCTGAAGCCTTCTCCTTACACTGATTAAGCCAAGAGCTCTAGACCCCTTCTCCTCTCTAGCTCCCTTTCATCCAGCCAATCCTTGGCCTCTTCACTCTCCTAAGCTACCCATGGCTAAACGCACATCTGCCCCTTTGGATAATGACCCACAACCCCTTTTTCTTGGCTGACACACAGCCCTTTGGCCCTCTGTCCCGCATGCTTCCAGCCCGACGCGGCCCCTTCACCGGCACAGTCCTTGGCCGGTGCACCCTCAGCATCTCAGAGCCTTCCCGGCACAGTCCTTGGCTCATTCGTTCACCGGTACGACCCCTTTAGCTTCTTGCCCAATAAACACTCCATACGTCTTCAATGGTGCGCGCTTTGGCCAGCCCGTCACCGATGCGCCCCTTGGCCGGTACAACCTTTCCACCCTTGCCCGGCACACCTGTGCCTTCTTTGCCCGGCACACCCTTGGTCCTCCTAACCCGGCACACCTGTCCAGCCTCCCCAGCCCTTGTTCTTGCTGTTTGTTTTTTTTACACTTTTTTTGTCCCCCTTTATTCTTTGTGTTTTTACCTTTTTGTATTTTTATTTTTTTTGTTGCTATTTTGAAAACTATCGTAGCCCGACATAGCCCCTTCTAAAAGACATGTAGAACGAAGAGCATCTACTCTTATAACAAACCAGCATGGTTCTAGGATCAAGGGCGTTTACTCATTCACAAACCATTCTTAATAGCTCAACACAGGGTTAACATGCTCGATTTGTTCGTCCCACTCAGGATCTCATTCAGTAGCGTCCTCCTAAGTCTGCCTTCACCGTCCCTTGAGTTTGGGGCATACCACTTAGAGAGGAGGGAAGAATGTTCTTAGGAAGCTCACGAGAGGGTTCGAGAGACCTGAGAAGATGTCCCTCCCCTCCCCTATCACCTGTTGGGTTTAGGCCCTCTACTAGTGGGGGTTTATTTTGTTTTTCTTTCCCTTGTCATCTTGGAGATGCATTCTTATGATCGAGGTTTTCCTTGGGGTGGCTTTGCCCCTTTAGGGACATGACCGAGATTTTTCATGGTGGGTACTTTACCCCTTCGACATGTATTTGGGTTATTGCATCTTTTTTCTCTCTTTTTTTTGGCCCCTTGTGCTGAGACTTCCCTCTACTGAGGCGGTGGTTAGGTTTAGTAGTCTAGCCCGAGGTTCCGCTCCCTCATCATAGACCGAGAAGGAGAGAATGGGCAATACCCTACACCCTCAGTCTAGCTTTAGCTTCCTTCAAATTTCGTGCTATTTGATTTTGAGAGCGGGGTGAATGTGTGCGCTTGGGTTAGTATTGAGTTAGACTACAAAGTCCAAAGGGTGAATTGCCTACTCCGCCAGTCCTTGTACCATGCTGATTGTTACACCTATCTAAGGGTAGTACTTTTTAAGGTAAAGCCCATTCCAAGGGTGGGATAGTTTGATCCCCTCAACATTAACTAGCCTATAGGCGTTGCTAGGATACACAGCCTGAATCACATATGGACCCTCCCAATTGGGTTGGAGTTTAGAATGCAGCCCACCAGGTTTCACAAAAACTCTTTACACTGCCATCTCACCGACTTTGAATTTTCTTTCAATAACCTTCTTTTGATAAAAATATGTGAGTCTATTTTGATAAACATGTGCATGCTCAGCAGCGGCCAGTCATTTTTCATCTAAGAGTTCTAATTGGGCAAGGAGTGAATCACGACGTTCATCAGTGGCCCGAGGGACCCTTCTCCTGGCATTTAATCAAAGATTTTCTCTTCTCCGAGGAGATGTAATTAACGTCGTGACCTTTATGGCATGACATGTTCTTTGTCCCGACCTAATACCCACAATCATCTGGTTAGTTAGACGGAGCACACCCGTGGGTTCAGACCATCCCTATCCTAAAGCCCAAATAATTGTCACCTTCGTGACTGGCAAGCCTACGCACTCTAATAAATTGCTAAAAGATAAAACAAACACTACAAATGTGGATCAAAAGTAACGAAAAGATGATTGGGCATTATGAGTGCATTCCACAATAGGATGCAAAAACATAAGGAGGAATTTGCTATCCTCCTCTCATAGAAATGAGATAGTGTAGCCATGGGCACACAGAGATCTTTAGACAGCACTTTGCTGAACATTCATAAAAACTGAGTGTTGTGGGTGTGTGATTGGCATGAAAACTAGGGTGGTTCTCATGCGATGGGCAACAGCTCCTTAATGGGCTAGGATTGGGTAAAAGGAATAGCAGAAGAACTATAAATTTTAGCGGTTAATAATGGATTTGGGATTGAGCTAGTGTCTCCACAACCCATGAGCTTTGGTGAGGAGGCACATGGCAATTTCCACGAACATCTCATTTATTGAGCAGTAGGAGAAGAACATATATATCGAAGACGTAAAAATCATTTACGCTGGATACACAGAGGAGTTGGGGATCAAGGTAGGCAATATGGACTTGTCTAGGGGCATTGGGGAAGGGACTTGTGCATATTTACTATTGCCCAGAAGGGCATTAATCCATGATAGGAACTGGGGTGGTATACTGCAACCTACCTTGTCCAGGAGAGCAAAATGAGACCCAAGAGTGGATCCTCATCTAGCAAATCGAGAAGGGCAAAACCCAAACCCAATCTATTGTGATTGGATACGCTGGGCCTAGACTCATCTTACGATATAGAGCTCTCCTCCAAGTGACAAAACCAGAAGGAAAGGAAGAGAACATAATAGCAGACTCATAGTGAAATGAGGATTAGGATTGAAGAACATTCTAACATAATGAATAGACAACATTAAAATGCGAAAGCATTTATTTCAATTGCTATATTGCACAAAGGGAATGCATCATCCTAGTGCCAGCTCATCTGGGAGGCCAACAGAAAAAGAAAACGAAAACAAAGGAGAAAAAAAACAGTAGGGAAAATAAGAGAAAGAAAAGGGGCTAGCAAATATTCCCCCTCCTGGGCCTTAATCGCCGCAAGCTCGTTGGGGACCCGCATTTCAAGGAAGTCCCAATTTACATCGGATTGAATCTGAACACCTTCGTTCCATGTTGAAGAGAAGACTGTATGTGTCTGAAGCCATGGATAGAGGGCCGGGGGCATTTCGCAGCTATAGGTGCACGTTCAACTGGGAAGTGTAGTTTACTGGAGTCGGGGTACTGGACACACACTGGGTCGTTCGGAGGAGGACTGGGACCCAGATACGGGTGTAGAAACATGCATTCAAGTGGTAACATATTTTATGAGAGCCACGTGGGCTTTACAAGTGGGCCAAGGAGGCCAAAGTACAACTGGTGCAAGCTGCGTGACAATTCCGACACGTGGGTCGATCCCCGGGTCAATGCATGATAAGGCTGATATCCACGTGTTTTTATAGAGGCTCTCCTCGAGGCGAGGGACGTGCCCAATTCACCGAGGGAGGACTAGACTGGTGACTGGGGGAGATACTGCCCGGTGACTGGGCAGGGACTGGACGTGGCTCAGGACGAACAGTAGGATACAGATCCCAAAGGGGTGGGTGTCTCCATACTGGGATATCGAGGATGGTCCTGGGGATGTCATCTCTGGGCCAGGGTCTGGGTCACTCGGATCAGAGGTTGGAGTGGTCGGTGGTCAGCTCGAGGTGAGCGATGGGCACGTGGTTCCGTGATGGAGGTAGGCACAGCGTCATGGCGTATGTGTGGCCGTTGTAGGTTGTCATACGCGGGCAGACCCGGGATGAGGGTGTATTTGCCGTTGTCGTAATGCCTTATGTGTGACGGGGATGGACTTGTGTGTAATGGCTAAATGCCATCTGGGGGGCGTACGAGTGACATACCCTCGGCGTGTGTAAGCCGATTAACAAGCCAACCGCGCACACTAAGCTCTTTGCGTCCGTCCTTGCTTGCTAGAGGTGAGTATGCCTGTGTCTGGATGACCTTGTCTGTGTTGTATTGCATGCCCCGCCCCTTGAGCTTCTAAGGGATGTTTATAGGGGAATATGAAGGGTCAGGGAAGGGTTTAGGTGGACCAAGTTGAAGGCCAAACTTGGTCTGGGTAAACCCTTGATTTTTTTTTTGGTTTACTGAGTGGGGGAGGGAGGGTTTAGGCCAACCAACCTAGGGGCTGGGTTTGGTCCGCCTAAACCCCTCTCGGGAGGGGTTTACGCGGATGGATGTCCATATTTGCTCTGTGAATCATATTCTCTTTCACTATGACTGTATCCTCTGCCCGTGTCAGCATGGAAGAAGGAAGTAGATGCATACTTGCCACCACCAGTAGTAGCACCTGCAGCTGCACTGGGATCATCACTTGGTGCATCATCATCATAAGAACCATAAGAAGCCAATCGCCTTCTAGCCTTTGGCTTTGTTTCTTTCCTTTTGGTGTGACTTTATCCTTCATCTTTGAAAGCAATCCTTTTCCCCGTGAAGTGTGTCTTAGATAAACCTGCTTTAACTGCTTAGTTGTCGGGTCCTCTTGAGTAGCAGCGCTAGTCCTCTCAGTAATCTCATACACTGATGTGCTTCTTTTTAAGGATGGAGGTGGTTTGACCATTCCAAGAGTGACTGGCTTGCTATCTGATTGTGAGTATTTATCTGGCTCAATCTCAGGTTACTACTTAGTGTCGTCAACAAACAAAGTTGAGTCCTCTCTCTGGTGCGCATGAGTCACTCTTGGCCTCTTGGCCGATCCTCTGAATTCTGGATCCCTTGGCTCATCTTATCCAATATACTCTCTGCCCATGTTCTGTCATCAGGATAAAAAACAGGCTCATCAACCTGTGCTTGTACCTCAACCAAAGACTGCAAGGGATTGTCATCATCAAATAATACGTCAACCTCAATTTCTAGGGTTGTATAGTCTACGACGCGTTTGTTCCTCAGCTGTTGTCTCAGCTTCAGGTTCTTTATTCTCAACCTCATGTTGTAGTGGCAGTAAACCAACTTTTCTAGCCGTTCTGCCTTTAGTCGATTGCAAACCTTTGAGTGTATAAGGCTGAATGTGCTGTAATTCCTTTCTCATTGACTTGCTGATATTGTTCGACTTAGCACTCTAATTGCAATGTCAGCCAATGCATTACTGCCCAAATCCTTATTGTTTACTATTATCCACCAGTCAGCTCTTCCACCAACCATAAACAAATAAATATAAGATGTAAATGAAGATCAATTCTTCATGATGTGTAAATATATATTGACTCAATTTAAGCACAAATATTTAGTGTACCTAGGCTCACTCTTCTCACAACGTATTGCAATTATGAGTTAGAATATGTCACAGTCGTCAATCTATAACTGTCCATCTATAAGGATAAAGTAACAATTAACATAAGTAATTAAGTAAATTCTTTTCCTCTTGTTGATAAAATCAATAAAGGCCATTCTCATCATCCTTGCATTTCATAGCATACATTGTATTTATTTTCTTACTTATCTTCGCCTGTTTAATAAGGCTCCACCCCTTGACCAAATATCAAGGATTGGTCATTTCTAACTTGCTTCAGGCAAGGGGTTGAGTCTAAGAGCGGATCTAACTTATTTGCTTGTTTTACTGTGCACAGAAATAGC
This sequence comes from Amorphophallus titanum, assembly GCA_024336825.1. Classification (NCBI taxonomy): domain Eukaryota; kingdom Viridiplantae; phylum Streptophyta; class Magnoliopsida; order Alismatales; family Araceae; genus Amorphophallus; species Amorphophallus titanum. The sequence continues at coordinate 19,566,967 of JANBPO010006516.1, forward strand.
CCCAGAATTCAAGGCTCACGGATTTCTCTGTTCTCTTTCCCTTGCGGTCTTTCGTTAGACCGCTAAGCATCCTTGACGGTCGGATGGTGACCGTTACCCCGACTTGAGAACTAGAACTCTCAGGTTTTCCTATTCCTTCCCCTTTGCAGTCCTTTGGTAGACTGTTAAGCTCCTCCTGGCGGTCAAGCGGTGATCGTATGTCATTCCCGAGAGTTGAAAACACACAATTTTCCTGTGCTCCATCCCCTTGTGGTCTGTCGCCAGACCGTTAAGCACTCCTTGTGGTCCTTTGGTGGACCATTTGCCAAACAGAGAACCCTATTTCAGTCTAAACATTCAAGCTAAAGGAACAATTTTATTGTAACCCACTCAATCAATCCTCTTATTCATTCATTTTAAAATTCATGATACATCATTCTTTCAATGATATTCAAGTACATGATAAGGAATTTCAAATTACATTCAATTTCGCATCCGCGCAAGGCCGGATCTTGCATAATGCCTTCACATAAGGTCGTTAATCCTCTTCATTCTCTGTCACTTCTGCCTACAAGGTATAGACTCGGCTGATATCCCGCTTTGTCAGAGTGCTCCAAACTGCTTGCTCGTCCTCCTCGGTCCCAATCTTTCTAGCTTGAAGGGGTGGGAAGTGTGAGAGTGTTGGAACCATAGTGTAGGGAAGTCCAACTTGTAAGTAGCACCGGTGAGGGTTGTAGAGCACCAAGGTAGTGTTCCCCACTAGATGAAGGCCCAGGCCCAGTTGCCGGGGTAGTCTGAGTGTAGTCCCTTGAAGAGCCCGTGGTCGCATCACGAATTTGTCAAGTGGCAAGGTGTTGAGGAAGAGACGCCAATCATCCCTGGTCTTCTTATCCACGGTCAGACATTCAACTTGTTTAGAAAATCCAGATGCACCTCCAATGAAGAAGAGTGGGTGGCTCCTAAATATGTGGCTTGTTGTTGGAACACCCTCTTTGGGTAAGAATTTCAATCTAATCCCCATCCAACACTCAAGGACAATCATAGACAAAATGGATAAATTGTTATGACATAGTTAAGGATCAAATTTAATGGGAAATAGTTGACATATGCTCAAATTTTTATGAAATAGTTGACATACTCAAATGATGTAAGGATTACATGAAATAGTTATCTTTCGTTCATTGGAGATGAACACTGAAAGAGTTTTCTACGTATTGATATTATACATAGCCATTCCATGGCATGTACGTGGCATACAAGAGTTCGTAGTCCGTGAGATATTGATTATATTTTTTGGTGTTGGTGTACACTGTCATGATAGGTGTCCAACCTGTATCTCAGGGACTTGGTAGCTACCTCCAGTTGATTGCTGTGATGATGTGTTTGAATAGGCTGAATATGAAGCATACTCATAATACCCTCCTCCTGAATAAGAAGACACGTCATAGGGGGGATAACCATGCTAACCTCCAGGGTAAGCATCAGCCCCTTCTCTTGAATAAGAAGCAAGAATTAAGATCGGAAGATATGTAAGTTTTCAAACATTTTCTAATGGAAGCGGTGGACAAAGCTAGTCTACAAACCTAGTGGAGGAGATGATATGTCAGAGTACTCTGGTTGGCCATAATTTTCGCTTGTTTCTTTTGCCCTTTGTAGGAACTCTTCCTTCATTGCTTTCTTCTTTCTCAACCAATTCAACCGACAAGGGATGAAGTTTGGATTGTAGCCTGTGCCTTCAATGCTTTGTTCAAATGTTGTTCCTAGTGGATGCACCGACTTAACCTTTTCCTTCTCTTTCTCTGTTGAGACATCTTTTGTTCTCTTGCTATTATGATCCCTATCTTGTGTAGCATGGCTGCAATGTTACTTTTTTGTGAAGACAATCCCTTTGGAGGCCGGTTTGATGCTTGGGAATGGTTGCACTTACACCTTGACTAGGATCATCATCATCACGACTACAAGCCGAAGTGGAATCCTCCGATGTTTGATAAACAATGGTGTCATTTGGAGAAGGTGTTTCATCCCCCTCTTTTATAGTGTCCAAATCTACAATGTCGATCGGATTTCTACTTGTACCTTGGAAGGTGGTCTTCTTCTTTGATTTTCCTTTGTGCTTTTTTGTGGATGGATGTTGAAATGCTGCCGATAATGAAATAGCATCTAACTCCCCTTCGGCCCATCGATTTCATGAAAATCGTCTCAGCTTGACAATAGACAAGAATGTTGATCATTGTCTTTCTTGTGATGCTTACATAAAAGAAAGATATTCACCAGGGCTCTTGGTGCAATGGCAAGTCTCTAGCCGCAAGTAAGTAGGCAAGCTGGATATATCACCTCAGGCCACAGGAGTCTATCCTCTCTGTGGGGAACCACAAAGCTGCCCAGCCAGTAGGCCAAATAAGCCGCCAAATATGTGATGGGAGGCAATCCCTTCGAGTTCCATCCCTATGTCGCTGCAAGCAAGTGTCGTGGATGGGGCGAAACGTCTACTCTGACTTCCTTGTATTCCTCCCAAGTGGTGCCGGATTGAGTAAACTCCTCATGGAAGCAGAAAGGGCCACTGTAAAAATGGCTCACCCATGCATTCAAAGTCACCCTCGGAGTGCGAGAGGTCCAATCTGTGCCAACTCGAGCCAGATCCCTCTAGCTCTTCATCAAAAATCTGAAGCAGTATGGCAGGGTGTACTACCCAGCACCGTCAATGGAGCTAAGGTGTAAGTCATCTAGTGATAGCTCCTCGTATGGCCTCCCACAGATCGGAAGACCAGAAATCCTCTGAAAAGCCCAGAGGTCCAATGAAGTCTCTCCTCCCGCCGTGACGAAGGTGTTCCACCAGTGGTTGAGCCTCTCTATCAAAGCATGTAGCAGGCCTGTGTGACAAGGGTAAGAGTATAAAGCAGCCGTCACTGCATGACGGATCCCCACTCTGTCCAGAACCGACCAGTAGATAGTCAAAATGCCCCAGAGCCACTCTGTCGTGCCTCGGTGATAGTTATGGGACGGGATAATAGACCATTTCCCGTACCAACTGGGGGTCTTCAATGCCAGAACCCTCTCAATCATGCAGTCATGGGCATACTCCTATTGTGCAAAACTCGCCCTTGTAGGTGTCAGGAAGAGTCCATCTACAATCTGACCCATGGTCTTGTGCTGCCCATGCAAGTGCCAGGTCGCTGGAGCCAGTGGTGTTGCACGAACTGTGAGGCTCTCATGCCGCTAAAAAGTTCCCAGACTCTACCGATCTGGGTACTGTCTCTACCAAGTGAAACCCTCTGGATAACTCAAATAAGTAAGGGAACATAATCCCTGCATGCTGTCTCTCATTGTTAGTATGGCCGACTCAAGGCGGCGCCCCTCCTCGGGCAATGAGGAGTCATCATCCTCCATGTTAATCGGTGCAAAGTTCTGGAGGAAGCAATAGAGGTGGTCCAGGGGGTAGTGACATGGATATCCCCCCCGAGCGGTCATATGAGAAGTTGTAGATATCCAAAAATCAAACAACTTTGATAAAGATTACATTTTCAATGGAGGAAAGGAAGAGGGTGAAAAAGGACTACTTTCTAGACTGCGTAGTGAGAGAAAGTCGATTACTTGATGAAAGCGGGCCTAAATGGGCCAAAAGTTGACTTAGAAGCTGGAAGTTGATAAGATAAGCTCCAGGACTCTAAGAAATCATGATCTTCAAAGCTCAAAGAGAATGGAACAATGAAAATAGGCTCGAAACACATCCAAGGAAGGCTCCAAAATAATGGGTCATTCGGGATATCAAAATGATGAATAAGAGAAATGACTCAACTTGTGGGCTAAAATGGGTTTCAACACTCGGCAGCGTCACTTTCTCTCCATCTACCTCCCTCTTCTGTTGTCTGTATCGCATCTCACCTGCAACGCAGCCGTCGTGTCTCTTGTTTCTTGCACACATACACACCCCACTGGCCTCTACCTCCACCATGCACGTGAGCCCCCCTCCCTACAACGCACACCGTAGCACACAACGTCATCTCTCCTTTGCACTGGCACATGCTCCCCTCCTCCATCGTCTGCCTATCCCTGGCCACGTCTCCCTCTACGCTATGTCGACTCTACCGCTCCATCCCTTACACACACACAGTCTCAGGTCTGACCTCTCTATAACTCCGCTTGCAACCCCCCCTCCGTCCAGCACCCCCTGTCGGCTCTCTTCCTCTCTCTATCTCTCTCTTTTCACACACGCACGCACACCACTCTCTCCCCTCTCCACATGCACCTCTCGTCACCTGCACCCCATAGTGCTCCTCTTTCTCCGCTTCCTCTCCTTCTTACCCTGCCTATCACCCCTCGCCAATGTCGATCCCCCTCTCACTCCTCTCCACTACACACACCAGCATCACTAGAGTCCCCCCTCTCTCCCTCTCTCGTTAACACACTGTCGACTCCCCCTCCAACACACTGCCTCTCTCTCCCTCACCGGTCGCTCTCCCCCTTTCTCATTTTACACACACACACTACTGTGGGGTCGACTCCCCCCCATCCGCGGGTTGACCCTTCCATCTGTTCCCTCTCTCCTTCTCCCTCTAACTCACACTTCACATCGTAGATTTAGTGTTATCTTTATTTTTATTTATTTTCTTTCCTCTCTCTCACCACCACCTACCCATCTATCTCTCTTCTTATTTCTATTTCTTTATTAATTTCTTTATTTCTTGTGCTTTCCCCACTTCTTAGCAGACATCTTCTTGTAATGTGGAAGCTTCATATTCACAACTCGGCTTTGTGGCTTCAAATATATCTTCACATAATGGGCCCACCAAGCCTCACCTTGTGCTTTCCCCACTTCTTAGCAGACATCTTCTTGTAATGTGGAAGCTTCATATTCACAACTCGGCTTTGTGGCTTTAAATATATCTTCACATAATGGGCCCACCAAGAAGAGGGCTTGGCTCTTCTTTGACAACTATTCTTCATCGGTGTAATCATTGCTCCTAGGTCCTTGATGTCAATGACATCCCTTGGACATTCATCTGTAAGCAATAACACCTTGGGTAGATAAGCTATCAAATCATTGGAAAAGGCAACTCAAAGTGTGGGATCCTTGACATAGCACAACTTCTTTACAAGTCCCCTTGATGGATCAACAATGTCAACCCGTGGGAGTTCCTCCTTTGACGTGAGAAGCTTGAATATACTTGATGATGAGGCCGCCTGCTCCTTGTGTGGAAGTCCCAATGGAGATGAGACAGTGGCATTGCTGAGAGGTTCCATCAACCATTGCCCATACTTACCTTGAAGTGCAGAATTTAATATAGCCTTAGCAGTAGCATGTGTAAGTACCAAATGTAGAGCGCACCCCTTCTTTTGACCAGTTATCTAAACTAGGACTGAGCAAGTAGTGATCAAAGCATCAACGATGCTTTCCTTAATAAGCAGCGTGATGACCATTGGCCTCACTTTTGTGGGAATTGGTATCAAATCTTAAGAGCCCCCTTAATCATTAATAGTGGAGGTTTTATTTCTTCGAATGCTCCCTTGACAATAACCCGGACTAGCATGCTGCTAATATAATCATGAATCTTGATTGGCATCACCGAAACCAAGTTTTCCTCTTCTTGTTCTTGGGAATCGGCTCTTGAACATGCATTTGTAAGTAAACCCTTTCTCCAAAGGGTGGCAGAGGAAGGCGAAATGGAGGCAGTAGGTGTTGATAGTTTGTATCTACCCCCGCCCCTGAACTATGCAAATAACATAATGAGCATGAAAGGCATGAAGGTATGAAGGAAGGGGCGATGAAGATATAGGGACCTGACCGTGATCGCCACCAAGGATTAACAACATCAAAGGGATGAAAAGATGAGAAGAACAACGCCATGTACCTTAGAAAAGGATGAAGACTTGATTGTGTTTGAAGAACAGGGTGTGACATCACGCTAGTCATGCACTCGGTGCAATGCCTCACCATGTCATTACAACTCCACGGGACACTAGTACTTTTCGGGTGCTCCTCTCAGGACCAGACCGGCCCCTTATGATGCGTTGGCATTGATTTGGTGGATCCAAGATCCCAAGTTATGTCTAGACATTTACTGGACTTTGCCAGGAAAAAGGAATGGAAACATCAAGCTATCCTGGAATAAACGAGAATAATCCAGGGTTTTAATAGCACAAGTCGCCCACGGCCCAGCTACTGAGGCACACAAGAAAAAAATGAAAATCAATCTCTGAAAGTTACGTGGTCACCCTAGGGCCGCTTATGATATACACGGTCTTATAATGGATCGCGGAAGATGAACTGGGCCAAGGGAGAACCCAGCTCAGTGCCAAGGGCAAAATGGTCCTTTATGGGCCGTGTGACGGTTAGAACGGTCTTATATGGGCCGCTAGGCAAAGCAAGACGGTCCATATTTAGCTATTTAGAACAAAAAGAATTGAAGCCCACGACGAGCAGTACACGATCTAGACTAGGCCGCCCCAAAACCAAATGGTCCATCGATAGTCCGTTCAGTGGGTGAAATGGTCCACGGATACCTGCGTACCAAATGGGCCAAGCTAGGCTAGAGCAATCAACCTAATTGGGCTCCCAGGCCACCCGGGACATGGTGGAACCGAACCAGAGTTCAGCCCACAAATCTCAGGTCAGTCTAGAGGCTTTAGGTCGACTTAACATGGCTAGGTCGAAGAGAAATCTAGGAGAATCGACCAGCTCGACCTGGCACTTAGCCAATCATACATGATCTTCATCGAGCCGCTCAAGGGACCAAACGGTCCGATTTAGGCCCTGTAGAGACTCAGACGGTCCCATGTGGGCCGTGACTCTGGACAGAGGCAAACAAGCGATCCGGTCGAGTTAACAGGTGCAGGATTTGAGGTGCAACCTGCCCGATATCCTAGTGGGAATCCCAGGCTCACGGGGACTGACGAAGGTCTCGTAATGGAGGTCCTAGTCTAACGGAAGGAATATCCAGCAGAGAGTCCAAGCCATTACAAGATTAAAGATTTTATAAAACATCGAAAAATGGTAGATGATCGGTCAATCAGTACCACCGGAGTGGAGTGACTGTCAGAATAATCCTAGTATCATTACTCTAATTTCCAACGTAAATATGATTAAAATTTATGCTTCATTAATTGATCAATATCTATAAAGTGAAATGAAAGATCAACATCACAAATGGAATGGGGGATACATGGGGGTTGGGTTTTTAACCCCTATGGGACGTCAAAACAATAGGGATGGTGTAAGATGAGAAGAGGATAGTGAAAAATGTGGATGAAAATGGTGGGAAACAAGCATGGAATGATGAGAAAATGATTAGACGTCTAGATCAAAAACAAAATGAAAACCACTACTCCCTGAACCGGAGGCTCAAATGGACGTAGAGTGCCTCCCTCCCTGGCTACAGTTCACTCAAAATCTTGGCAGCGCTTCGACATAGATGCTGGATCTCCCCCCTTCGCGAGCTTGGACTAAGGGTTCTATTTATAGATCCCTGAAAGTCCAGCCCCGAATTAGAGATTTCCAGTGACAATTAGGCTTGGATAATTAAAGATAATCCATAGATAATCCTCCCATCTCCCACCAGTATCAAACGGGGTCTCGTTTGGTTGAGAATTCCCAGAGAAAATGGTGGAGGAAGTTGGAGGTTTAACCACGGATGGAGAGAGAAAATCAAACATCCCAAGGATCTCGGCTTGGTACGCGGTCGCTCGATGGGCCGCCCACCATTAATTACACACGGTCTAATGGTAGACTGCTTACAGGTGTTAGTGCTAAATAAAATAAAAGATAAACAATCCACTTATCCCCAAGAAACAGACCGGCTGACCCGGCACAGGACGCTGAGGATAAAAACGGTCTAGCTATAGACCGCTCGATGCGTTGAACGGCTTATTATTGGGCCGTGTTAAGCCTGTTGGTGATAAATCAATAAAAATAGGATAATTAGATAATAATTTGAACAACCGAACTAGTTTAGGACTCTTGCAATCATACGGTCTATTGATAGACTGTGCAATGTGCGTAAGCGATCGGTCCTAGACCGTAATTATAACTAATAGGTCGACGCTAAACAAGGCTAACGTCGACACTAGTGAAGGTGGAGTCGATCCTAGTGTAGGGTAAGGTCGACTCTAGTTCACTAATCCTTAGAAACAAACGGTCTAATTATAAACCACCCAACTCATTGAACGGCCTAATCCTAGATCGTGTACCAGGTTGTCAATGGAAATTCAAAAAACATCCAATTAATCCAGAGATAAGCACAAGCGGTCTTAAATACGACCATCTAATAATTTACACGGTCTATCGCTAGACCGCATATATGTTGGGTGGTGTAAATTAATAACAGTGAGGCCAGACTCTTCATCAAGCACACTTGGCATGAGCCTTTTGTGCATGACAGTGATATTCAATTCTCCCTCGACTGGGAGCTTTAAGGCCGACGCCAATTTTGCCAAAGCATCTGCTTGGGAGTTGTTGCTCCTAAGAATGCGACCTATCTCAAATACGCAGATTTTTTCTTTTAGCCTCATGACAGCTACATGATAGGGGACCAATTCCTTCTTCCAGACATTGTAATCGCCCAGAACTTATCGTATGACGAGTTAAGAATCCCCATAAACTTTGATGCACTTGATGTCCATCTCTAAAGCCAACTAGAGCCCGACAATTAGTGCTTCATACTCCGCCTCATTATAAATTAGTGACTTCATAAGAGCACATGTTATATGAAGAATGCTGCCCTCAGGAGCCACAAAGACTATCCCAGCACTATATGCAAAATTTGCAAGGCCACTGACCTTTTTGATTGTTCGGGAAGTGTTGTCAAAGTACAACTCTCAATATAGCAAATCAAGGGTGAAGACGTCATGCCCCGCTTGCGATGGGACATCTTCGGCTTGTTCCTCTGTTTCTTGTTGAGGTACCAATACCTCCTCATCGAGCAGTTCAATATTGAGTGGTGAGTCTTTTGGCACAGGATATGTAGATAAAACTTAGCCATGCCTTGTCCCTTGATTACTTTTCGCGGGACAAAGGTGATATCGAATTCCATAATGATGAGCGCCCACTTCCCGAGCCTTCCTAAGAGAACAAACTGACTGAGAAGGAATTTAAGCGGATCACATTTTGAGATGAGCTCCACTCGGTGTGCCAAAAGGTAATGCCATAACTTTTTCGCGACGAATACCAATGCGAGGCACACATTTTCCATAGAAGAATATTAGTGCTCAAGACCGATCAATTTCCGACTAAGATAGTACAGCGATTGTTCTTTGTCCTCTTCATTAATTTGTGCCAGGAGTGCCCCCAAAGAAGCATCCATGGCGGCAATGTAAAGGATAAGAGGCGTTCCTTTAACCGACGCCCCTAGGACAGGAGATAGCAAATACTTCTTGATTTGTTCAAGGGCTTTCTGACATTCTTTGTCCCACAAGAAGGCCACTCCTTTCTTCATTAATTTGCCAAAGAGCATGCACCTTCTCAATAGGTTAAAAATAAGCCGTCTGATGTAGGCCAGTCTTTCTTGCAAAGACTTAAGCTATGTTAAACTTTTGGGAAAAGCTATCCTCAAGTTTCACCTTTTTGATCCTAACTACGCGCTAATCCCGGCAGTACTCTGGGAACTGGGGTTGAGCCCCCCGTTGCCTCAGGGTACTAACCTTGGTTTCTTATCAGGCTTCATCGGCAGCGAACTAGCCAGACCAGGTTTGGTTTGATTGTAGGGTGGCCAAAAGAGTCGGAATGGCACTACGAGGTAGTGCGGTTGCCATGGTCACGTTGAGCCTGGGGCTGGCCAGGTGACTGTCGCTGCACCTCAGGTTGCCGTTGCCTTTGCCCCGGACGCCTCTAGTATCTGGTTCTTGTAGTTGTCCTGGTAGTGAGTTCCTCCGTAGTGCCTGCGACCAGTGGTGGGTCGAGTGCTCGGAGGGAAATCTCCGAGGGGGCCGCCAGTGTTGCTGAGGCGGAGTCTGTCATGCCTGGAGATGGTCGCATTCTGTTGGATGTGGATGCGCTGGTGGCGCTGGACAGTCAGCGCCATCCAAAGAAGAGGAGCAGGGCTTCAAATTTGGTCCGTAGCTAGGCCTCGTCGTCGTCGCAGTCCAAAGCTCCCCCTGCTCCTCCTGAGGTTCCTCCTCTGCCACCACTGGTGGTAGAATCTGTGTGATGTGGCACAGACCAAGGGTGATAAGGGATGACTTGTTGAACCTGGGACCTAGACCCGCAAGCATACAAGGAAGAACACGGCCTCACACTAGCGGCTCACTCACATGGCACACACGATCTCCCGATGGTGAGATGATGGCGAAGGTCCGAGATGGGAGCCAAATGTTTCTAAAGACCTAGCGGGCTTAGGCTTACCCTTAAGGGCCTGTGATACCCAACGTGTGGGCGGCCGGCATGTCGGGGCATGGGTATGGGTGGCACTCGCTCACGATCCGCGGTGGGCACACTTATGGTGGCGTGCGAGTCCGGGCTCTCTTCTCACCGTCCGATGAGTATTCAAGTCAATACTAAACCAGCAAAGAAAGTAACTAGCCAAGGGGATACCAGATGCTCACCTGATCGGTGTGAAAATACCGATCCCGATCGGAGACATGGGCGAGCCGGGAAGTGTGGGCATACGCCGGCACGCTGCGTCGGTGATGCTTAACCTGAAAATAAATTGGTTACAACACTACACCTCGCATAGGAGGAGGGATCTCAGGGTGGGGGTAAATAGATTTACATCCAAACACTACCTCCATGCAAGGAGGGGCTGTAAGCCGGCGGGCGAACGTCGTCCCCCCGGCGATGAAGACCGAGGGCATCAAGTCGCTAGCCGTCGCACAGGCGCTCATCGACTGGCTCCGTGACCGCGCCGACCGCCTGGACGCCGCACAAGCCGGGGAGCAGCGATGACCTGCGAGCGCACCCTCGGCGGACTGGGGGGCTCGTCTGTACGCGGGCCGACGCTCACGACGCGGGGGCGAGGGGTGGGCATGTGTTCCAGAGCACGACCGTGGCAGACAAGCACGACAGGAGCGAGGCACAAGATGACTAGGAACCGTGCTGAGGCGCGTTGTGGGCCACGCTGCCGGGCTTTCGGGGTCGGGGTGGGGTCGAGTTACGACGTTGGGATTCTCGGGCCGGAGATTGGGGATTCTGCGTGAACTGCTACAACTGCCAGGCCCAGACC